>VZRE01000114.1:190917-262182 GCA_013396775.1 Cephalopterus ornatus | reverse complement strand
GGGAAGGGCGGAGTGGGGGTCCCGTCCCTCGCAGCCCGGCGCGGCCCCGGGGGCTCCGTCCCGCTCGGGAGCCGGTGCGGAGCCCCCTCTCCAGGCCGGGGGGGGACGAGGGGTGAGCGCAGCCCCGCTGCTTCTGGGGGTCGGAGCGGGGCTTTGTCTCCCGGGAGGGAGGCGGGTGTCGGGGGTTTCGCTTCCCTGCCTTTGGCCTGTCGGCGCTCGCCCCGCTCTGTGTGGGAAGACCTGTCCAAATGCGACCGTGCTGGAACTGCAGAGCCCGGAGACACGGGCTTTGAGGTGTCTCTCGTTCTCGGTGCCAACCTGGAAGGCAGCAGAGGTGCTTTGAATATCGCTTTGATGCGAGGAGAAGTTGTATGCAGAGGAGGAGGGAATGCATACCCTGGAGAGGCGCACCGCCCGCCCAGTAACGGGCTCGCTTTGTGCAAACTTTGAGGAGAACAGCGGGGATGATGTGAAGTGCACTGAGCTTCTTTTTTTTCCCCGAACTATGGGAAAACAGTTATTTTTATCAGTGTCTTGTGGGGTTTTATGCTTCTCCTTTTTTTTATAGTTACAGGAAAGTTTCAAATGTCCCACGGTTTTTTAAAAGCCTATGATGCTGTTGGTGTTGTTTTTAAAATAATACCAGTGCTTGCAGTTAATCTAATTTGATAGTAGTTTCTCAACTGCACATAAGCATTTAACTATTAATGCTTTCCAGTATATTGGTCCCTTCATAACATGTTATAAACCTCCTAATTCTTACTCCTATGAGTCAGGCTTGGTTTCAGTCTTAAAGCTTTAAACTGCAGCTGTGCGGGGAGTACCATGAATGTCTAGTCCCACAAAGTCCACTATAGGACTTCAACTTGTTCATCTATTCTGTATTATATGTGATGTTAAGGCTAAACCCACACATTTATTGTTCCAGCAGGGTAACAAATCTGATTTCTTTGGCTAGGATAAATCCTGTAGTTGCAATCTGCTTTTTATGCCTGGTGGAATTCCTCATTCCTGGTGAAATGAGAAGATGGGTTGCACTACAAGTCTACTTTGTGTTACATCTTTCGCACAATCTCACCAAGCCTCTTGCTGTACTCCGCTTTGCCAATACCCCACCAAAGATCCTTAGAAAAGACTGTACAGGTGTACAGAGGACTTGTGTAGTACAGCAAGGGAGAAAAAAGCTACTCAGAAATACTTAAAATAGTGGTTACGAGGGGAGAGGGGCTGAGTCAGGTGTTTGGAGTTGTACAGCTGATGGTCTTTTTACTGCCAGCAGTGCAAAGGGAGACAGAGGGGATGTGAGAAATGGGCAGAGAGCATGAGGACAGCAGAGATGTGCAGGAGAAAACAACTTTTGTAATGAATTGGGTTCTTCTTCTTTGCTTTTAGACAGGGTTATTTTTACATCTCTTTTACAAAAGTTGTTCTGTTTTAAGATTGAAACAGAAAGCAGTGACATGACTACAGTTATTAGCAACTAAAACAGAAGATGAGAAAAATAATTACATTATTTTAAATTTCAATTATATAAAAGTCCAGATTCTCCCAAATCCACCGGAGACATTGCTGCTCATTGCGTGCAGAAGGATTTAAATGCTGCTGGAAAGGGTGGGAGGGTGAAACCCTCCAGCCGGCAGTGCCTCGCGGCTCTGCAGCATCGCAGAGGGCTGTGGTCACACTGGGCACTTGGTGTCATGTTTTCTTGGCCTTGTAGCCAGAATCCTGGAACCTGCTAACAGGAGGAAGGTTAATCCGTGACCCTCCCCACCCTTCCTCTTGCCCTACTACCTCTAAAAGCCTGTTTTGTTTTAAAAGAAATCAGAAATCTGAGCAAAAGAGCAATAGTATTTGTTTTCTTTTGCCTGTTAAAACTAAGTAATGTTTTCTTCTCTGGGGACAGGGATGGCTGTGTTCGTGACTCCACGTCGTGACTGTTTCCAAAGATCCCAGGGAGCTGGTGTAGGAGGGAGGGACTCTCAGAGCAATTAATACTTTTCCCCTTGTTTCGGCATTGTGTTCCATTGCATGTCCCAGGTGAGAACCCTACTGCAGGTTACACTTGGGACCAACCAAGAACTACCACCTCAACTTATCTGATGCAACAGCCTCCCCAGTTATTAATGATAAAATACAAAGGCTGTTTATTGGGTAATTTTTCTGAGCAAAAGACTAAGAGGCTTCTCCATTGGGGCAGAACGAGGAAGAGCTGCTGGGCTTGGAAGGAGATCTCCAGGAGATCACTGTTTCTATCTCCTATATCTGTAATGAAGTTTCTTCTTGTCTCCCTAAAAGGCATTGCAGAACAGCCAGTATATGGAAAGCCAAGTATGTTTTCTTTTTCCAGAGAGGTGAGTCCTCCTCATAAAAGGCAATAAGGAGTCACAGAAAATACTCCTTTTCCTCTCAGCCATGCATGGGATGGAGCAGAAGCCCCTGTGATACCCCCACACCATCCCTGCTCCTGAGTCAAGTGCCTTAGAGCAAGTCTTTAGGCATAGTGGATCCTCTCCAGCTTTATGCTCCTCTCCTCCTCTTCACCCCCCAGATCAGTGTGTGGTGGAGGAAGCAAATGTCAGATGGCCGGGGTGTGTGTGTTTGAGTAAGTGATGCTTAAAAATTGAGGCCCTGACTGTCCTCCCTTTATGTATATACAGCTCTACTGTGCAACGAATTCAAGCATATAAAGAGTTTGCATAAAAGAGAATAAGGAGTCAACGAGAATGTGCTGTAATCATCGGTATCCATTGGCATCCACGATGCTGCATCCCCATGTGCTGGGGCAGGCTCCGGCTGAGGTTCACTTTGCTGTAATGTTAAAGTCAAACGTTGAGGGATCAGCCTGAGCTGCAGACCTTGTGCTTGGTGTACACCATGGGTTGGGATTTCATATGGGCATAGTTGATCTGGGCAGTTGGTGGCTGTCGGGGAGGTTGGAATGGAGAAGGACTGAGGATAAAATGGGTTGCTTTTGAAGGTGATGCTGAAATGAGCAGTCAGTCTGGTAAAAAAAAGTATTTGTGAGCTTTATTGACAGAACTGTTCTCTCATGGGCATGAGGATGTTTTCATGTTTCTATTGTTGTGGGGCTTGCCTTTTTCTTTCTTTTCTTTTTTTTTCCTTAATTGAGCATGTTTGGCTGGTCTGCTGCCCAATAGGTATTTGTAGGAATCTTAAACATGTTTACAGCTGAGTGAAGAAAAACAAGCAGGCTGATGTGAATTGAAGATGGGCACCCTCTTCACATGAAATGTGGCCTGTTGTCATCCAAAACAAGTTGTAGCAGGCAGGATACAGCCTCCCTGCCAAGAAACCCGAGGAGCTGGAGACAGTCTGTTTACTCCTGCTGCTGAAAGGGCCTAACCTCTGTGGAGTGGGCTCTCCAGTAGGAATGTTTTTCTCATCTTTACAAGCTGCTGCACAGCATACTTTGCTCCTGCAAGTGAATGCTGGAGACGAGAAGACTTTATTATTTCAAGGGTGAATGAGGTGTTGGGGAGGGAGAAAACACCAGCAAAGCACAGAGGTCTGGAGAGCAAGTCTTGCACCCTGCTTTTACTGCTATTATGCCCCGGCTTGGCAGCAGAACTTGAAGGGACAAGGGCAGGGATAGGTCTTCCCCAGAGAAGACCCCCCACCCCAAGGCACTGCCGCTTCCCAGAGCTGCTGCAATGCTGTTTCGATGGAAAAGATGTTGGGTCAGACAACTCTTCCTGCTACTTCTGGTGTTCTCTTCTGTGCCCAGCAGTGCCTCATCTGGCCCACCTGAGCAGAAGGGTGTGTCTCTGAGGGAGCACGGCTGGTGTCAGTGAGCTGGCTTGCAGGCAGGACGTGCAATGATCCCCCTTTGATTTAAAACGTTGTGTCAACATAGTAAATCCAAACCCTATCCCTGAGGAAACTTGGAGGTGAGGTCTTTCCCAGCCGTTGCTGTGCAGAATCTGGGGGTTTTTTCTTCTGCAAAGACCATGGTATCTCAGGAGTCTCTAAATTGTTTGCACTGATTTCTTTTATTGCAGGTGTGAGTGTTACATTGAGCCAGGCACAAGCAGGGTGTGCAGGATTAGATTAGAATCTTGGGAGGTGCATCTTGTAGGAACAAGGGATCGGGTGGGGGGGCCCTTCTTTAACCTGCCTCTCTTGGCTGCTTCAACCTACCCCAGTTCCTCCACATTTTATTGTTGTATGTAAATAACACTGTGAGTACATTATCTTCCTATCTTGGACTGTGTTAGTGATTTCTGTCTCACTTCTAGATTCTCAGACTGCTGCTTTTTTATCTCAGTAGTGTGCACTCCCACTCCCTGAAGCGGGAAATAGGAGGGGTTCAGAAGAAACCATGGAGATGGGCAAATAAAAAAGTCCTTATGGCAAGACTTCCACCTCCGCAGTATGTACATCTTCAGTGTCCCTTTCCTTTCCCAGAGCATTGGTTTCTTATCCCTGCACCATGGTGAGCTCTCCCCTTCAGGCATCCAGGCTACTACAGAGCAGTGCGAGATGCTTAAAACTGGAATGGGCAGGTGCATTTGTGTGAGAGAAGGAGCTGGCAGAAAGCTGAAGTTGGGCATTTATTGTAATGTATCAACTTCCTTCTCTCACCTCCACGCCCAGGCACCCTCAGAAGCACAAAGAGGAGCACACCTACGTGCACAGGTTCATTCACATGCACACGGGCTGACTTTTGCAATCCCTCACACACGAGGCGACTTGCCTGTGCATGCACAGTATCGTTCTTTTGCAGAGCAAATTGCTCCAAGGGTTACTTAGTGCACACGCTGAAAAACCGGACCATGTGGCTCTCCGGTGGTGTCTGAAGTACCTATTTCCACTCTGTGGAAGCTGTTAATGCAGAGGAAGAGTTAAACTGGCACTCCCAAAGCACCTTATCCTGACTGAAGGAAATGTCTGTACCATGAAGTTTGCGTGTGGTGTTTCTGTACTTTTGAAGACACTAGTGAGACCTTCGCTCATGGGGACCTGTGCCAAGCAACCCCAATCCCCAAAGCACATTATGAACCTGTAGCTGCAGGGAGAAGGATAAGCATTGCAGGTGGAGCAGATTTTTCACTTCCAGGTGGCCAATTTAGTCTTCCTGGAGGGTGATCAGAAGTGATGTTGTATCCTGTTCTGCAGTGGTGCAGAGGGAGCCAACATCCCCAGGCCCATATTTACAGCATGGACCACTATCGCAGGCTCAGTGGAGAATCCAGGGCTACTGAGAGCAATATGGATCATTCTCTAGCTTAGTTGTGAGGTTCATTGACACAGCAGGCAGGAGATGGCTAGACTTCATGTCAGCTGTCCCATACTTGTCCTGGGCCAGTGTATCCTTCACTGCTGCTGGGGCATGTACTGTAGGTAATTTGTGAACCTGGCTTTTTTCACCACTTGACTTGAAGTCAGGTAGGTGTTTGTTTTCTTTGAACTTGCCCCACAGTTTGTCTGGCCCTAGCAGATTCCCAAATAATTTGCAAAGATTACTGATTATAAATAAACTCTTGCACCATCTCTTTATGCACTCATGTTACCTGTGACAGATTTGTGTAGTGGTCTGCCAGAATAGCTTGTATTCCTGCACCACACCTTCCTGTCTTGAATTGGACAGGATTAGAATAACTCAATCTCAGAGGAGTGCCCTCCTGTGCATCTCCCCTGCACTGTGGGGTTGGCAGAGGAATGCTGTTTTCTTCTGGAGATGTGTTTCCACGTGTGATACAGTAACATGAAGGTTCTGCCTTCTCTCACCTGCAAGTTCAGGCAGATGTGAAGGAAGAGTGGTGCTGACAGATGACGGACATCAGCTTTCATCTGGTGGTTTGAAATTACTGACATCTGCAATATGGTAAAAGGCAGGATGTTCTCCAGTGCCTACAACGCTGGCCTCAGGAGTTCATGGGATTATATATTTTGTTACGTTCCCCTCTCCCATTTGTTCTTGCTGTGCGCTGATGTTCTGTCTTCCAGTCGCTTCCCAATTCAATTGCTTTTTTTAGGCTTGCAGTAATAGCTAAGAAGGATTTTCCAGAAAAGGAAATAAGCTGTCTCATTTAGATGTGGTGTGAGATGTCAGAAAGATCCATGGGTGGAAACAGTTGTGAATCTGGTCCTTAGATACTTATCCTTTTCATGACGTTAGAAATTCATAGTTTGTGTGTGTCATCAACCGAGCCAAAATACACTGGGATCTTGACCAGAGCGGCTCTGTATTTCTGTTTTCCGTAGAAGACTTTCCCATGCCAAAGCACAAAGGCTTTGATATTCCTGATCTGGAGAGAGTTCTCTATGCTTTGAGATGTTTAGATGGTCTGGAATAATGCTGCCATTAAGTTCTCCTAAGACGTCACAGAAAAATAATTCCTGTTGCCATAATAAATATTTAAAATCAACTACATAGAAGAATGAGATTCAGATAGTCTTTGGGATGTTGGATAAGTTCAGACAATCCAAAGATTGTTGAGTGGACCTGTGAGTCCACCTTAAGCATCAGTGCCCTTCTTAAGAGGTCATTAATTCTATTTTTATAATTTCTTAAGCCTTAGTTATTTCAGCATTCTGTGACTATTTCCCATTTGAGGTTTTTTTTTTTATTTTGATGGGGAAAAGAGGTCAGTGTGGGTTTTTTCCAACTTCTAAAACAAGGGGGATAAGCTGTCACCTATTACTTTACGTTGTAGGTCTATCTGATACCCTTATGTGGCGAAAGTCAGATCATGGGCTGTTTTTCCTTTTCTGCGTCACTGTTTTCCATCAGAGATGCAAACCATAAGTCCCAGGCCTTTGCATCATCCATGGGGCTTTCCTTCCTGACTGGTTTCCACCTCAGTGACCTTGATGTTGGTTTCAGACAATTTCAATATTCCTGGTGGTTTTTTTTACTAATTGAAAATTGACAACCAGTGCTGGTCAGTAATCTAAAAACAATGAGTACGGATCAGAGACTGAACTGTAACAGGCATATGTTACCTTTTTAAATTGTCTTTTCCTCTAGCCCTCTGAACTGGGAGTATTAGGAACTAGTAGGCTTACATGGAAGTCTGTGCTTCACTGAAATTGTGTAAATTCACGCACACTAAACAATAGTTCATTGTCAGATACTGTTATATTCCATTTACCAGTAAAAATATTTCATCTATGTAGTCACCTGTGATGGCTGCAGAATTGCCTAGTAAAGTTCTCTCGCAGTTAGGATAATCTACATTAATGATATGTACGTTTTTTCCTGCCCTTGTAGATAAATCTGTTTCTACCTTGCTTCAAGAGGCCACTTATTTCTGTGTCATTGGTGTGGGCTGTCCGACTTGGCCTGTATATTTGGCATTGGCAACTCCGACAGCTTCCTCAGTGCTGCGGCTCCTTTGAGCCTAGTTAAGATATCTCCAGTCCTTCTCGTAAATACTTCACTTCCTAAATTAGTTTTATTTATATTTCGTAATGTAATTTTCTGTAAAATTGCAGTAGTCATGTCTGGGTGCTATTAACCCCATGTGAGCTGCGGAACAAAATTTATAATGGGCTGAGGATATCCTGTCCAGACCACCCTGTACTAATAGCCTCAATTACCTGCTGCAGCAGCTCACTCTGCATTAGCTGCCACAGTCCGTGTTTTGTTGGAAGCAGGCCAGCTGGGAGTGTTTTATTTGTTTTCCATCAAAAATGCAAAATAAACCAACAATCTGCCAAAACCAAGTATTCCCGTCAAACCTGACTGAGCTATAATTTCCAGAGGTGAATTGTCTGCGTAAATAGCAATTGAAAAAGGAGACTACTTCTATGTCTTGAAAACATTGATGTACGCCTATTTCAGAGGAAATTTTGTGAACAGTGATTATGACCCATAGCCTGTACTCTCATACCAATGGGAGAGAGTAGTTGCGTCTACTTGGAAACTCAAAATAACATCCAAGCCAAGATGTTAAGAATGAATGCATTATTAAAGTCTAAAGCAGTGAGGAGGTTTGTTCTTAAAACTAGAGAGTAGAGCAAGGGTGAACCTTGGAGTGTAAGGAAACCCCACCACTTCCAGGGCTTGTGAACCTCCCTCCTTGGCCTCTGCCTGGCTGCTTCATTAGGAGTTCTTTTCAATATTGGCAATAATTAAAAATATAACAATAAAGCAAGCAAAAGAACAGTAGAAATCCTTCCCTCCTCTCTTACTTGGTACTTTGGCAACTGTATCTGGACCCCTCTGTCCCTTCCTGGTCTCCCCAGTCCAAGAAGGACACTGGTGTGCGGGATGTGGGCCCACTCCAGAGTCTTCAAGATGGTGTGGGGCTGAGGGAGCTGCCCCTGGTTGTGAGGGTGGTGGTCAGGCATTGGAACAGCCTGTCCAGAGAGGCTGTGGATGCCACATACCTGGAAGCGTTCAAGGCTGTGTTGGAACTAGACGGTCTTTAAAGGTTCCTTCCCACCCAAACCGTTCTATGATTCTGTGAAACAGGAAGTGTGGGCTGCGCTAGCAAGTGTCTGCAATCACCATCTCTCTCTTAGGCTTATATTCAGTTTGTAAAAGAGGCTTGTACAGCAAAACCAACCAGTGTGTCAGCTGTGGATCACTGAATTACTACTTATTCTGAAAATGCCAAGCCTTCATCATTTCTTTTTCAGTTTCTCAGCTGAAACTCAAGCCCTGTGCCTGTAGGATGCTTTAGCTCTGAAACACATTTTTTTCCCCGAGCATTTATAATTTGACTGATGTCATTCATTATTCCAAGTATCACTGTGTCCTTTCCTGCTGCTTTTAAGACAGGCACCCTGACAGCAGCCTTGGTATTACTGTTGCCAACTGCTTCAGTTTTCAATTTTTACTTTAGTTTTTGACATTTAGGTTATGTAGTCCCTTTGAGGTAAACCCAGAAGGTCTAGCTTTTTTCCCCAAGCCTTGGGTGATGATCCTCTGGGACTGTCACCATGCCCAAGCAAATATCTGCATGGATCTAAATTTCTACGGGTTCTAGAGGGAATTTAAGTGCTTAACGTAGCCCGAATGATGGTTTGTAGAAAAAGGTTTTGCCAAGCTGATGCTTAGTTTGTCTCCACGTGCTGGCTGGACCACTAGCTGCAAGCACATCAAGCCACAAAAGTGGTTTGGTATCAACCATTATTCTCTTCCCCCCTCACAGGCAGGGGCAAAACTCTTTATACAGGTGTTTAATTATTCAAGGCCTAAGGAGGAGCTTGTCAGGGCTTGCTTCATCACCTCCCTTTGCCCAGGCTCCTTGGCTGCCCCATCTCTGTCACTGATTCCCAGGGTCCTTCCTGATCCAGCTCTTTTTCAGGCACTTCCTCAGTCAGGAAGAGCTTTGTAAGGTGTGCGAGTTGAAGGACAGTTGTATTGCTCCGGGTTGTTCTATGTTGGGAGTTTATTTATCCTTGGGTAGATGTATTCTAAATCTGTCTCTGCCGTTTTGGTTCCTCCTTCTCTGGGGAACTGGAAACACTGTGAGACCACATTTGGACAGAATTTAACCTTGGTCATGGGTGTTTTCCTTTCCCCTGTGGTTACTGGCTGTAGCTGATCATCTGTATTTACTTGTTCATGTTGTTCACCTTCTCCAGTAGTGGAGCTAAGATTGCCAGCATTCAGCCTGAATTTCTTTTGCTTTTCCTGCCAGTGCCCGTTCATCCATTGGCAGTTTCTCTGTTGCTGGGATGGTGCTGCCCACCTGCACCTAGTCTGCAGCTAATTAATGAATAAATGCTTCTACCTCTCACATTCCTTTCTCCTCTCTCTGAGCCCTCATCTTCATCCTTGCTGCTGTTCTGAAGGAGTCCTGATGATGCTAAAGCTGCTGCTGCCTCCCCACCCCGTAGTCGTGCTCTGCACTTGTGATTCCTTTGAACACGCTGCCCTTCCTTGCAGGGCCTTTCCAGGTGTGTCTCACTGACTCACACCTCTTGCTGCAGTGGGGAAGAGGGTCCTTTTGTGTATGCTGGTAGGGCAGAGGAGGATGCACTCTCTCTTTGAACTCTACTGTACCCTGCCTCAGTCTGGTGAGTATTATTTCAGTTTGTCTGTGCTGTCTGATCGCTGTCTGCATTCCATCAGCTCCAGCCATGCAGCTGATTTCCTTTGCTTTGCAAATTGTAATTGCTTTGCCAATTAACTCTGGGTCTTCCAGTACTCTTTTCTTGAATGCTTTGTCCCAAAACTCCGTGCTTCTCAACTGGCATGATTAATTGGGTTTTTTTATTTTTTTCCTAAATTTAGTTTCTTTGCAAATTTTATTTTCACCTTTTTCTTATAACTCTGTATTTGAATTAGATATCTGACATAGGCATATCAAGGAGGGGAAAGAAGTATTAGCAAGTTTCGCACCTCATGCAGAAGTAGAGGAAGAAAGAAAAGGGAAAGACAAGACCAGCAGAAGAGAAGAAGCATCATCTGGAAATACAGATGACAGGAATTATTTAACAAAAGTAAGAAGTGGCCAAAAATGGGGCATAGTGAGATGAGTGTTGGAGTAGAGTAATCAGAAAATTCCAATGGACACTAAAAAGTTGTATGGGGAAAGGAACTGAAGGCTAAATTAGAAGCAAGTACTTGGAATTTCAGTGAAGCAGAGAGGCTGGAATCAACAGAAATCAAAAAGAGAGCAGATGTGGAAAGAAGAGGGCACAGAGTAAACTACTAACCTATGTTTAAAAGGGGTGGAGGAAAATGCAGGGATAATAATTACAGAAGCTGGTGGGGACCATAAGCAGCTCTACTAGGATGGTTAGGAACGTTATTTGGTGTCATACGAGTGTTTGGTGCTTTGAAAATTAGTACCATGGTGGCTTTTCACTGTGGTGGGTGTCTGCCAAGACATCTGGTTTCTCTTTGTAGAGCATTATGCTCAGTGCTGCAGATGCTCCTTCGGATTTGCAGAGTATGGTTACCTGTTTTGTCCTGGGTATCTAGCAAAGGCTCAGCACTTTGCCTGCTGTTTCTGTAGAAAAAGGATTTGCTAATGTGGTCAGGAATTTTTCACATTTCCCTCTTTGTTTGCAAAGCCTGTGAAGTACCTTTTCTCTAGGTACAGTGAAAATGGAAGAAAAGAGGCTTGGTTTGCACGTAGTCCTATGGTCCACAGGTAGCATTTAATCCAGAAACTCTGAATTTGCTGCTCCTGTCATAATCCTCATGGCTCCCTTTCAGTCTTTCCTTGCCTTTTGGGTGTTTTTCTCTTGCAGAGAGGGATAGGTGTTATTTGCTGGAACCAGTGCAAGTTTGCATCCAGACACAAGGGGAAAGCTTGCCCCAGCTTCCACCCCAAGCACCAACTCCCACAGCAGGGACTCCAACATTGCAGACTCGGCAGGGAAGGCATCCCATCCCTGTATAACCATTTTGTAGTAGGCAACATGATGGAGAAAGGACCATTATGGGAAGGAGCCAGTCCAGGCTGCCGTATGAGCAGTGTTTGCAAAGTGGTGCTTGCTCAGCAGGTCACACTGTCGTCTGAGGTGCACCAGCTCCAGAACTGTCCAAAAATATGTAAAATACGAGATCCTATTGCAAGTGTACAATGTAAATTATTCCTCTGGGCAGAGGGTCTCGTGAGTGATGCCCGGGTCTGGGAGCAAATCCCAGGGAGCTGCAATTTGTCCTTACTCCATCTCTTGGCAGTGGGGGAGGGTTTTGCTTCAGCCTAAGTCAGCGTGGCACCCCCTGCCCGCTGCTGGTTTATATTTAGCTGGCAGTGTGTGGTCGTGTGGGCCATTTTAAGGCAGTGCCTCCCAGCCCTCACCTCGGTGCTGCCCAGCTTTCCGTAGCGGCTGAGCTGCTGCTGGGTGGAGAGCCAGAGGCTAAAATTAGCTGGGAGCTCTTCTCTTGCCAAGTGCTGTGTCTGACCCAGCTGAGCCTGGCTGGGGAGAGAGGAAAACAGTCTTAAATCTCTCCACACAGTGCACCCTGCATGCCTGGTGGCTTCTCGGGAGGACTGCTTGCAAGGGGTGGGGATGCTTTGCCATGGGGGGTGCTTGGGAGGATGCTGAAGCAGTGGGGATTGCCTAGGATGGTCTTGGGACACAGTAAAAAATCTTGATTCTCAGAGCTCTGTTTCCTTCTTGGTTTCCCTTTGAATATCATATAAACAGCCAAGGGAGGCCAGTTTTTATTCCTGTACATCTCCAGAGCTGCAGGCATCTCCTCGCTTGTGGAAAGGTTTTCTGGGCACATACAGGGTTTGGCTTCCCTAAGAAAGCTCATGTATTCACCACTCCCACTCTGCCAGAACAAGCTTATGAAGATTTCACTGCCCCCCATAGTCCCCACCCTAAATGAGAACTTGTTTGCTCTCTATTACAGTGTGGGCTCCGGGAGTGGCCGTGGTCTGATGGTTACAGCACAAATTTGGGCAAACAAGGATGCACACCCTCCTTGTCTCTGCTGCTGAACAGCCAAGGCTTAAGAATGAGCTGCTTCAGCCTCCCGTGCCTCAATTAGCCTCAGTGTCAAAGGTGTTGATGACAATTGTTATTTATCCTTTTGAAATACTTCATGTCCATGAATGGAAAAGTATTAATTGGGTTCCCTGTGACTTCAGTGCATAGTGAAAGCATGTTCCATTATTCTACTGGACTCAGCCTGCCCTGCTGGTACAGCCCTGCTGGTTTGGCTTCCCCAGGCGTGCTGCTGCCCTGCCTTTTGAGAACCAATTTTGCTACAGTGTGTAATGCTGTGGCAGGAATTTGTCTGGGCCCCCAGAATACAGGTCTCACCTCAAACCTTTCCCATTCATTGCACTTGCCTGAACTGCACAGCCTGGAGTAAGAAATGGGTGGAAGGGTGCAGCTTAGATGAGGATTTGGTACCTTAAACCCTATTCCTTGTATCCAAGACCTTTGGAAAGACCCTCTGCAGTATGTCAAGAGTAGCACAATGGCAAACTGTAAGCATTGCAGGGAGAACTACTCTGGCTTTTGCGCTTTATTGGTCCCGACAGCTCTGGAGGAGGCAGTCTGAGGGACAACATGGTGTGGTGGAGCACTCCTTGACAGCCTAATAAAGGTCAGAGTAAATGTAAACAAGATTTGCATTGAGATTTCTGTTTTTCCATCAAGGATTGGCTGTCACTGCTCCTGGGGAAAGCCGAGCCAACTGCAGGAATGAGAAAAAAGAAAAAGGAAGGCAGCTTCATGGTTCCTGCTGAAACGGAGATGAAATTCCCCTTTTCCTGCAAACAGCAGTGAAATGAGAGCATCTGAGATAGCTGCAGTAGCTGTGTCTCATGCATTTGAGCAGCTAACCTGGACAGTGGCCTCTCTATTTGTGTCTGGAGGTGTCTGTATAGGGTGCATACTAGGGTCTGCCAGGTCTCCTTTACCTTAGGTGTATGGGAAAGAGAGAGCTCCAGGAACTGGATGGGATGAGGTACTGGCAGGGTCCATCCTTGCTCCCATCTCAGCTCCAGGCACAGGTGCCTCCCTCCCGCAAGCACCTCTCTCTGTGATTTTATTCAGGTGAAGTAAAGGAAACAAAACTTTCAAGTGAGTTTCCTTTTCCCTGCCGGAGGTAGAATGAGGACTGTCTGTGTGAAGGACATAATGGTGTTTTTAGCATGGTTAAAGAAAGGCAAAGTATAAAATATATGGGAAAATAGGCTTCCTACAGCTGCAACAGGACTTGTTCAGGGCTACTGCTTTTGCTGGAAAGGATTTATTTGCCTGGAGCCCAGCAAGGTGAAGAAAGCACCACCAGCTGCAGACTTATTGCGAGGCTGGGGGAGAAGGGGCTGTGTCCTGCTCCTTCCCCTTCACACAGATATACCAAGTCTTCTAGTACAAGATTTCTCCCTGATGCTGGCACCACACACTCCTGGTAGCTCCTGGCTCTGTGTGCTGGCACTGGGAATGCACAAGGGCTGGGGCTGGAGTCATCTTGTGGAGGGCTGGCATTGCTGGGGCCAAGGGCTTAAGCCATTTGTATTTGTGTCACTTCAGCTCACAAGCCTGAGAGGATGGACTTGCCTTTTCCCAGCTGAATCCTGTTCTGTGGTGGAAAAGTGGCTTTTTCCTGCACTTGCTGGTAACAATGAGAGGGACCTCCTTGCCCCTAATAATCATGATTTACTGAGAAGTGGGGAAAATTGTTCTTTTGTGTTCACTTCCCCTTGCTGAACTCTGTTCTGGTGTTGACTACTGGCAATAATACTAATTTCTAATGAGACAGCGACTTGAAATGGTCTGCCTTTGCTGTCTGAGGCTCTCAAGGAGGAGTCTGTCTTGCAGCTGCAGCACTGGGCTGCTCTGTCTGTGCCAGTCAGGCTGTCACTATCCCTACCCAAGGCCCTGCAGAGCTGATGGGAAGTTGCTATGTGACAGTAAGTGCTTTGGCAGTGTGCAGCATGGAGGCTCCCCCTGCACCCCAGAGAAGGCATTGGGAAGGGACCAGTGCTTCCCTGAAGCTGGAACAGCGTGCATTGCCAGCACTTTGGCAAAGGGAGGAGGGCTGGAGTGTGGCTTGGAGCGTGCCCCTATGTCTCTATGCTAAATTTAGCTCTGCAACCAGTTTGTTTAAAATCCACCATTGGAATATTCTGCTGCCTCCCCTCTGCAGAGATGGGTATTTACAATGTCTGCTGAGATCTCTTCCCAAAGTTAAGCTGCTGAAATCCACAGAGATGCCTTTCTTGGGCTCTGCAAGTCTGAAGACTGCACATAATTCTTGTCTCAGACCCTGAAACTGGAGTGGTTCAAGCGAGTGACCTTTCCTCTGGGTGGTTCATTAGCAGGCTGAGCAGGGCCACCATCTCCTGTGGTGTTAGATCTGGGTGTATTTCCCTAATAGTTGAGTGGTATGATGAAAAGGCAGCTTAAGGCTGGAAAACTTTTTTTGGGAAAGTGGGACTTCATGGATTGCTTGGCTGAGGGTAGAAGCCCTTGGAAGAAGAACAGGTCAGGTAAATGATTTGCTGGGATGGTCCTCAAACCAGGCAGTGCTTGGTGGCTGTGGGGGATCTCTTCTCAAATGCTTTAGGATTTTATCAGCTATGTCTGTTGTGGGTGCTTGGGATCTGTCATTTCACTATATGGCTTAAATGGAACTATACCAATTCCTGTGTGCATTTCTTTGCCTTTCTTTGTAAGTTATCCAGATTCTTGAAATTATTATTATTATTTAAAATATATGTGATAGTACTCTCTGAATCTGTAGCTTTGTAAAGAAATGGCTGTAACTTTACTTTCTGCAGGTGTATGTATCTCAAAATATAAAGACATTTTCCACATATACAGGGTCTCTGTGGACTCTAAGCACTACCAAATCAGCCCAGAGTCCAGAAACTAGCAATTGAATCTGCCAAGAAAACAAAGGTCTAACCTTTGCATTGTGTACCAAGATAGCCTCATGATAGCACCTTTGAAGTGTCCTGTGCTCTGAAGGCACCTGTGTTCCTTGTGTTTGCTGAGCACATTTAATGAAACCTGTTTGCTCCAGGTTAAGAATGATTATTTCCTGGCAGAAGAATTGCAGCACCTGTACTTCACTTTGTGTTGTTTCAGGTAGCCAGGGAATTTGATGCAGAACTCCACTGCATGGCAGACAGCTGGGCTAGTTTAGGGCAGTTTTACATGTACTTTGTTGACCCAAGGTGGTCTGCATGGGGCTGATCTGTAATGATCATCTAGTTGCAGCTCTTCTCCCTCTGGACTGGAGAAGGCCACAGTGTGGAGATGAGGTGAGGGTTTTGGCAGCTAAAGCAGCGTGTTGCTGCTCTTAAACAGCCTGTTGGCAATGCTTGGTGAATTGTTTTAGAGACCAGAGGCATGTCTTCGACACCAGCTTTACTGTGCTTTACTATTCCGCATAAAAGCCTTGTGGGCTGCAGTGATTTCTTTGTATAGGGCCAGGGTGTGGGACACTTGGTCACACTCTACCCTGATGTTTTAACATTAGGGTTAATGTTAAGACACAGCCTGGGATTTGTGAGATCACAGACTTCTGTGCAGTCTTAAAACACCATGGGTGATACAGGCCGTGTTCTACACTTGTCAACTAGAGGAGCAAGTGGTTTCAGGCACTGTTAAATGACCTTTCCTTCCAGGTTTGGTCCCATGTCAACTTAGGTTTTCTCTTTTTGTCTTCCTTCATGCATGGTGATAGCCAAGGGTCCTCTCTATGTAGGATTCTCACGCAGTGAAAGCGCCCCAGGTGAGAAACTTCAGTAAACAGTACATGTCGAGTAGGCACTGCTGTCTGCCACGTAAAATTGTCCCAAGGCACCATTATACCTATGTAGGCACATCACAGGTGTGTGCTGCAATTTCTGTACCGTCTCCCTGCCCCGGGGAAGTCAGCAGCACCTGGGTAACCCCAGCCTGTGTGTCGATGATTGCAGCACATGCTCGTCTATGCTGCTACACCAGTTTTCCCCTGGTCCTGGCTTCCCCACCCACTCAGGCATGGAGGCACACCCAAAGCCCCGCATCGCTCTGCTCCTCCCTGCAAAACATCTCTCCTCCTGACAAAAGGCTCCGTCCCTTCATCTCTGAGGCTGTCCACCCACCTCATCTCACAGCTTCACGCTCCTCCCTGTGCTCTCTGGGTGTGTAGATGTGCTCCCCGTGCATTCACTCCTCTTCATACATACCTGGCCACCCCAGCATGCAAGTACCTGCATGTTGCTGACCTCAGCTACTTAGTGCTCTTTCATAGTGTTCTCCTCCATGTTTTCATGACCTTGAAAGCCTTGCTCTCTCCTGCCAAACTCCTGGGACTGCACAGCTTGCTGTATATTACAGTCTTTTTCCCTTCTGGCTTCCTTTAAGGTGGAGAACAACGTTGATGTATGTGAGAGGTCAGATCCTGGAATAAATAAGACATGACATGGCCATGGCACTTACAAGTTTCCTTTCCAGGGTTGCAACCCTGCACTTAGGTTTCACATTCTCACACTATTCCACACCAGCTCCTTTCTCTTTATAAAATTTTCCCAATTTTTTGATATAAAACTTCAAACTGAGTTTTTTTCTGCTGATGCACTGAGAGGGCCAGGTCTGCTCTGTCCACATCTGAAGGGAACTCGCGCAGAGGATCTCCTTGGCAGCCCAGGTGCTCTGCGGTGTTTGCCAGATTTCCTGTCCTGGCAGGGCCTGGCAGTGCCTGACTTGGTAGCTTTCCTGCAGGAAGGCTTTGATGTGAAGGTCTGTCCGTCACTGCGTGCTGCCTCTCCGCTCACTGGGGAAGGTTGTACTGGGTCCCAGGAGCTCATGGACCTTCTCTGTGTCGCCTGAGAAATATAAGATAAAACGAAGGAGGGGTGCTTGTGAATATATCAAAATGCATGATGTCAAAGCCCTTCTGCCTTTCATTATGGTGCTGGAGACATTGCAGAGAGGAGGCTGACTGGTCATGGCCATGGGAACTGGATGTGAAGTAGGTGATGGGTGGAAATGAGGAAATTAGGGATATGAATCCAGACCCCAGCCACCCTCCTTGCTCAGTGTGGGTTGCTGCTGGTCTCTGGGGACCTACCTAGTTCTAGTGACCCAGAGAGAAGTACAAGTGAATATCAGACCTTGTTCCTACAAGATAATTGTCACCTGCTCTTACCCAGGCTCCATTTCCTCTCTGCTACTGTTCCCAGGCTACTTGGACAGAGCCAGCTCCTGGGCCAGCTGCAACTGTTGTAAGTAACAATTATGTGGACTGTGCCACTCTTTAGAACACTTCCTTCTGGCCGTGTGCGCACAGTTGTTTTTATCCATATGGGTATTTAATCTGAGGGAAGATGCTGGCTCTGTCAGGTCTTTCAGGCTTCTCGGCAACTTCTAGAAACCTCCTCATGCAGCTGTGGGCTGTCTCCCGGGAGGGAGGAGAGTAGCTCTGTGGTACCCCACCACATACCTGACTCGAGCAAATCATTACCTGTGTCACAACACTGCTGGGGAAAGGTCTGCAGGGACTCTGGTGACAGTCCTGTGAGCTTTGCTTGGGGATCTGGCAGTGGTGGTTAATCAAGAAGGACTTGGCTAAACTGCGGTATGAGAAAGAGCTGCAGTTGGACTGGGTACCAGCATAAACCGTAATACTGCATTTCCATGAACCTACGCATATCCTTCAGCAGAAACGGAAAAGCCAAGGGGTTTTCCTCTGAAGATCAGTGGCAGAAGTCCTATTGACCTCAAATAGAGCAAAGTGCAGCTTATTGCAGCTGATTCTGTAGTGCTTTGTGAGAAAGGCACTGGTGATTGGTAAAGCAAAATGAAGCTCTTGCCTTCACCCAGGTTATGTTTGGCTGTTATTAGCGCAGACCATCAAACCTGGAGAAACCATGCAGGCCTGGTAGGAGCATTTCAGCACTGCTTACTCTGGATGACGCCTGTATTCACATGCTTCGGACTGGTGCTGTTGGACTGGCATGGTTTGGGGGGAGAGTTTGTAGGTGTTACAAGGCTCAAACAAGTGAAATGGCCAGCAGTGCTTATGTGGAAGTCACAGAGAAGGCTGCTGTGTTTGGACTGTATCTCCTGGAAGAGCTGCAAAGGGACCAAGACATGGGGAGACCAGGGATCAAGAGGAAATTGCCAGAACATGAGCTAGGATTAGGATTACAAATAGGCATCCAAGGTAACAACTGCAGTAGTCATGACTAGTGGGTAGTGGGAAAGGCTAGGTCTGGGGGAGCTGGGTGAGGACAGTCAGAGCCAGCAGGTCAACACCATCCCCCATGGATGAACTAACATGGTAACATCATACGCTGATGTATGAAGACAGCACTGGAGTGGCATGAAGATGTCCATGTAGCGGTGGCTTTTGGCATCACTGTGCTCTGAAAGACACAAAGGTGCAGGGAGCTGCTCATGAGCCCTGTAAGTTTGTCAGCCAAGCACATCCCCAGTTTGAGCAGGTGAACCTCCACAGAGATCCTCGTACACTTGCGAGCACTGAACTGAACCTGGCAGGAGTAACGTCCAGCTTCAGCTGCTCCACAGTGGGACACCCTTTACCCTCCTGTCCTTTGCACTGTTGTCAAGCTAGGTTGAAATGCCTGGGTTTCCCCAGGGCTTGTCTTTAGGCAAGCAGGTCTCACCCTGAAGAGTTCCTATGGGAGGGGAACAGAGGATGCCATGGCAAGGTCTTGACTGCAGGAAGTACCCTGCTTGAACATGGGTGAACTTGATGGTTTTGGGGTACCTGGGTTTGAAAGCTGGACCCTGGAGGTCTGGTTTTGCCTGGAGCTGCTCTCATGGTTGTTTACTGGCCAGCCCTTGCAGGAGTATAAGAGGTCAGAATTTCACCACAGGGCCCAAGCTCTCCTGCTCAGGGGAGTTACTCCAGATTTACCACAGCATTTCTGATCTCAAAACCAGGCCATAAGGAGCTAATTAAAGTCAGGCTGTATGAGATTTGATATGGTCAAACCAATACATCTTTCATCTGCATAACTGGATCCCTCTGAGTTACAGGAGTTGTCTGGAAAGGCTGCAGTGAAACTGGATACCTTTCACCTGAAACTGAAAAACACAAGCAAACCTCTTTCAAAAATTGTCACGCAGGGGCTGCTCAGGAGGAAAAGTGACTCAGGAGTCACTCACTAGTCTGTATGATAAAAAATTGGCTGTGCAACAAAACTGGCTGCCTTGCTTGCTGCAGCTCATCAAAACATAAGTAGAGTAAGGGCCGAGGGCTGGATCTAAGCCCACAGAAGCCAGCGGTAGGGCTCCCACTGGGCTGAAGCCAATATGGTCCAGAGCAGCTTTGTTTTAAAAATGGAAGGAACATAAACAGGCATGACTGAGCTCTGACATTCCCTTGAACTCAGATACATCTCTGTGTGGAGCAGAGCAGCTAGCTCTGTGTGTTTCCATGCTCAGGGGTATCATGAAGTCTGATGAGGACCAGGGGAAGGAACAGCAAAGGCTGAGACAGAAGAGCTTTACTTGTGATAGAATATATATGTGTGTAAGATATCTATACCTTTTTTTTTTTCCCCCAAGAAGAGAGACAGGTTAAAGGAGGTCCTACAGCAGAATTAGAAGTGGCTTTAGAAATAAAATCAGTCTCTTCCTTTTCGTTCAGCACCATACCATTTAATGGGAGTTACACCATGAACTTAAAAAGCATTATTTGTAAAATAAGTCTGTTGTATATGTGCTGGGTACTTTCAGCATAGTTCATTTGGCGCTGCAGCAGCCAGTGATGCAAGTGGTGTGGCTGGAATTTTTTTTAAGGGTTGGATAATTTTATGAGTAATGGTAACACTTGCAACTATGCACGATAAGAGAAGAGTAATCACAATTTGTGCTGCAGGGCATAAGCTGACTGTGTAGGTCATGAGGACTTTTTTTTTTTTTTCTTCTCTGTGAGTATTACAGCTAAAGGTACTTTTGAAGGTTGTTTTCTTCTGCCTTTTAAACATTAGATGTTGGCTGCTGGTCAAAGGTGGATTATCTGATGGGATGAACCAATGGTGTGATGTGCTAATTACTAAATTCCTACGTAAGGCTTTTATTTCCTGCACAGGGAGGTACTGTGCACATGCTGCTTCTTTTCAGAGAAACCCTTTTTTATAAGGCCAAGTCGAAGCACCAGCGCTGGTCCCTAATTGAAACCAGCAGCATTCAGTAGGTTTGGACCATGTCTGTCTCCTGAGTAGCCCTAGGCGGGCCTCTGCGGTTTCTGTTCAATGAATGGGAACTGTATCTCTGGCGGAAGCTCTTAGAGATGAGTGAAGGAGGTAATTTACCATATTTATTTCACTGTGTGTTTGCATGTGGAACTTCCAGGAGCAGATCAAAATCTCCTCACATGCATTTGATGTTATTTAGCAACAGTTCATTTTATGGGCCTTGCTTTTTCTTTTTTTTTTCCCCTCCTGATTTGGCTAAGGCTTGCTCTTAGATAATCCAGGCCTATTGTGAATGCTTGTAAGAAGCGATTTAAAAATTGGCCCTTTCTGAGTAAACCAAAACACGGGTTGAAAATACATTGGGGGTGGTTCTTCCAAGGCTTCTTCAATCACCCAGAAAGCTGGAAGAAGGCTACCTTAATTACTGGGAAGATGAGGGTAGAAAGAATCTTTTTGATGTTGCTGGTTGTGGCAGCTCGGTTTTGCTCTGTTCCTTCCGCTCCCGTAGCTGTACAGCTCTGTACAAACTGTATACAGCTGTGCACACAAATGAGCAGCTGGGTGGTTTTGACCACTGGGCAAAATCCCTGGTGGGTGGTGTTTTTGTTTTTAAAGAGCAAAAAATAATCTGGCTTGGTTTCTCAGCGTGTGGTTTGGAGCACCATTGGTCGGAAAACATCCTTTTGATTTAAAAGCTGAGTGAACTGGAGCAAGCTACTAGAAGAGAGAAAATACTGGATATTGAGATGCTGTCCTGTATCACCTCTTTGACTGGAATTGCATTTTGGCGTCTTGTGGGTCCTGATTAAAGTCTGCTCATTGTGTTGCTGAACAAGTGTGCTCCTCTTAAGCTCCTGCCTTGCTCATGGCATTGAAGCAGTTGGGATTTCACTAGGGGTTTATTCTTGTCTCAAGTTCACAGTACCAGGACCTCCCCAGATCCTGCTCCAACCAGTTTTAGTTCGCTGCTACATCTTGCCAGCCTAGGGAGGAGAAAGAACTTCCTTGGTGCAAGAAATGTGACCCTACGCTGTAAGGAGATGAGCACTAAGGGTTTCCCCAGGCCCTTGTAGCAGGTCAGAAGTCACCAGGGCCGTTTGGTGTCCATCACACCCAACCCTTGCTGGGGCTCTGGGAGGCTGCTGTAATGGTTTAATTGGTGCTTTTCTCGTGTCTTAGAGGGGGAAATCCTGGGTAGGAAGAATAGCTTATAAATTTTTTTCATATGACAGTTATTCTTTTCTCTGTCATCATTGCTTGTTTTCTCAGCTTTACCCTGGGTTGAGGGATGAGTCACAAAATCTAATGGGCGTTTTTGAGAAGAGCCTTGGGCACCAAGCAAGGAAGGACCAGGGAGCGGCGGCTGATTTCTTGAGAGCTGTGATGGAGGTGGGAGCAGTCTGTGGCCTCCAGATAAAATGTAGTGGTGCCTTGAGCTCTGATGATGTGGGAGGCTGCTGGAGAAGGCCCCTGGGATGGGTGGAAGCCCCTGTTGAGTTCAAGCTGGACCCATCGGGTGTACTCCACTCATGGTGTCAGCAGGAAGTTGGGGCAGCAAAGGAGAGCAACGTTTTGGCTTGGTCACCAGCCCGCTTAGGTGGCAGCCTGTCCTGGAGTCAGGCCTGGGGCTTGACATGGAAGCACCACATCCTGACCCATGCTTGTGCATTGCCTTGGGAGCAGGCGGATTGCTTACAGCCAGAGAAGAGGAGATGAAAGGGAGAGGAGGGACCAGCTATCATTTATTAATGCTGTCGGGTTGCATTTCTTTCCAGTGCTGTAAGACTGGGGCAGGACTTGCAGGCAGATGATGAAAGAGGAGACAGAGCTCACCAGGAAACATGAGAAAGCTTAAAGGAGGAGTCTCATGGGGCTTGCTGGGAGATGGGAAGTTCTACATTCTTCCCCAAAACAGTCAGAGGCTGTAAGAGTCTGAGAGGGCAAGGGAATGAAGGGGAAAAGAAATTAAATAAAAAGCATATGGAGGCCAGCTGAGAAGAGATGAGAAAAACTGGACAGTCATCTTGTTATTCTGGAGTTGGTAGAAAAATCATGATTTTTTTTTTTTCTCTTCTGTCATATTTCCTTTTCACTAATGATTTTAAGATGATGTTATGCCTGGGGTGTATTTCCTGTCATTTAAGCTGTTGCTGGGTGAAAGCTTATCTACAGAGAGAGCCCATCACATTGCTAGCATAAATGAGCTCAGGTTTTATGAAGAAGACCTGGAAGACTTTCTGGGGTTAGCTGTGGGTCTCAATTTTAGAAACATCCTAAAAATTTGTATGCAGTCTGGTGGAAAATCATGCATGCTCTACTGGTTGTTTTTTTGTAACTCAGTCTGTAGCAAGGATGAAGTTGCTAATTAAACTCTTCTTTTATTTGAGATGACCCAAAATAGTTAAAAATATTCATTAAGGACATCCTTCCACAAGGGTTGCTTACAGCACCTGAATGCTTTAGGGACGATATATCACCAAGGGTCTGGGACATGCTGTGTGTCTCTGGTTTTGTGACAGTCGTGCTTTTGATCATGTGCAAAGATGCATAAAAAATGTTATTCTGATATTTCCCAATTATGCAAAGTTATAAGCATTTGAAGTTAAGCCCAGTGAGGCTAACTTTGCCAGCTTCAGAGATACAGAGAGAGGTGGTTTTTTGTTGTTGTTGTGTTTTTTTGTTTGTTTTTTTTTCTTTTTTACTGGAAAGCGTTTTTTTTTCATTTTTCTAATGAGGATCAGAGTGCCCAGGGCCTGATTTTTTGAATAGAACGAGTAGCATTTCTGTTATAAGTCTGCATAAGCCTTAGTGCGCAGAGCCTGTGAATTGGGCTCTCCATCCTTGTAATTTTTGGTGTTTTAGAAAGTGGAATAATTGAGCCTCACAGTACTTCTGTGAATCAAACAGGTTTGTGTTATTCTCACCATCAAATGTTGATTGGAGAACAATCAAGGAGATCATGTTGGCATCCAGGACATGCCTGAATTTCACCAGCTGTGTGAATGCAGTTGCGCTCGTGGGCTAATGCATCCCTGTTGGTCCTTGTGCTCATTCCATATTTACTCTTCATGATGTTTGTCCTGTTCCTTTGTGGGTCCTGCTGTTAGGGTATCTGAATTTTCAAACATCAAAACAGATGCTTTTCAGGCAGGCTGAAAGCCCCATTTTCGCAGCGATGTCTAAACCAGTGCTGAACGAACACCTGATATTTCAGTCAGTATTGCAAAAAAAGGTGTGGTAAAATTCACTCAAGCAGCCCAGATCCTTAAAAGCTGGTAGAAATCCAGTGTGTGATATATGTTGTGCAAGTGTCACTCCTGATGTCAGCTAAAAGAGCGAAGGTGTGCGAGAGCACATTGAGGCCATTCTGAAATGGTGCTGTCTCCATTTCATGGACTACACCAGGTCTTCCTCCTGGCTTAACTGTTGCTGAGACCCAAGGCAGAGCAGCAAAGAAAGGAACCTGGCAGAGGGGAGCAATGTTGAGTTTTTGCCAGTTTACCTGTTAGAATATTCCGTCACAGCAGGACTTTTTTGGATGGATAAGCTCACAGACAATAGAGTAATAAAAATCCCCTTGCATCATTTTTGGCATCAATTCTCCAAGTGGAAGAGTGTGTCTAACAGTGGCACTTTTGTGTATTATGAAATATAATAGACAGAGCCCTAACATTCTGCAGCAAACAGGATTTATGTTCTGCTCCAGGTTTTATAAATCCTGGGAAGTGCTGATGTGGTAGCCTGGGTTTTATTCTGTGGTTGCTTTATTTGAATGAAAAAAATTCTTACCTCATTAATATAGTAAGGACATGAAGAATAAACTTGCTTACAAGATCTCTCACAATTCCTTCTGGCATTCAATCTCTTCTCTTTTGTCCTTCCATGCTCATTTTTCAGGATCACAAAGATTTCTGATCACTGACTTGAAACTTGCTGTGAAGAAGGTGGATTTCTAATGGGGAGATGGAGAGCACAGAATTACAGAGGAAGGCTCACAGTGATTTTGCAGACTCTGAAGTAGTTAATTACATTGCCATTTTAGGTTGGGTTCTAAAAAGGCACATGTGTGGCTTGGCTCAAATTACAGGCACTTTCCCTTCAGACTTCTGCTTCCAAGGTACTTACAGGCAGATTTTCCAAAAGCAGTGAAGTTGCAGACTTTTGGGGTTCAGAGTTATCAATATATTTAGGTGGCTGGCTTGTTTCAAACTAGTTTCACAAATTATTTTTGCCTTCTCACCTTCTGGTGAACAGACTGGAATTAATTTTGAACAAGGCAAATTTCAGTCCTGGACTTCAGGAAGGCAGACTTTGCCATGTTCAGGGACCTGTTTCAAAGAATCCCATCGGAGATAGTCTTAGGGAGCTTTGCAGGAAAGGACCTTGGGATCCTGGTGGACAAGAAGCTGAACGTGAACCAGGACTGTGCTATTGCAGCGGAGACCAACAGCCTCCTGGTCTGCATTAGGTCAGACTGAGGCAGATGATCCTTCCACTCTGCTCAGCCCACGTGTGACATCTGTAAACATCCTGTTGAGTTCTGGGCTCCCCAGGTGAGAGACATGGACACACTGGAGTGAGTCCTGCCAATGGAGATGATTACAGAACTGGAGCATCTGACATGCAAGGAGAGGGTGAGAGTGGTGGGACTGTCCAGCCTGGAGAGGATAAAGCTCAGGGAAATCTTATGCATGTGTATAAATACCTGATAGGAGGGGGTAAGGAAAAAAGAGAGAGACTCTTCTCAGTGGCATCTATGGACAGGAGGCAATGGGCAAAAGCCAAGGCAGAGGAGATTCTGTTTAAACATAAGAGAATCTTTAATTTTTTTTTTCTGAAAAGGAGGTCAGACACTGGAATAGGAAAAGAACCTGTGTAGTCTCTGTCCTTGCAGGTATTCAACACCTGCTTTAGGTTGATGCTGCTCTGAGCAGGGGTTCAGAGTAGATGGTTTCCAGAGGTCCTGTCCAACCCACTGCTGTGCTTTTGTATTAACATGCAATGAAAACTGATTAAAAGAGTAAAAATTGAACTGTCCTGGGCTGCTTCTGGAGCCTGGGAAGTCACAGCCACACAGAGTCTTCATCTCCATCCCAAGAGACACTGCACTGAGAACTGTTCCCATAAAACAGCGTGTTGTACATAAACTGTACTGTAGCGTTTCAGGACACCAGACCTGAGGTCTGAATCTCTCCTAGTAATGTAGAACCTGGAGCTTTGCAACTTGCTGGGGCCAGAAGCACATAAAGGACAGACAATGAACAACGTTTGCAACAAAATGCAGTAGAAAGGACAGCTGTTTTCATTTGCCTTAAGTTTTGGCAGAACATGCTAGACATGGGTATTTTGATATATGTGGTTAAGCTGTATAAGGCGGTACGCTGGTACCATTGTGGAAAAGGATTGAAATTGAACGGGGTCCGTGGAGCTCAGTAGGAATCACACCAGGAGGCTGTGGAAAAGGTCAGTAAAACTTAGTAAAGAGGCTGAGAACAGAATTTGGATGAAATCTCAGGTCAGCATGTAAATAACCCGTGTCAGATGGCATTTTCATTGGATATTTATTCTGGAGCTAGTACAGGAATTACTCTGTGAGTTTCCTGTACTGAATTACACAAGAGGCAGATTGGATGGTTGTTATGGTTTCATTTGTCCTGAAATTCATTAGGCATTTACTGGACAAGTGCTGGGCAGTAGAAACCACTCTTCCCTGACCTATGGAAATTTCCAACACATTGGAAAGAAAATGATAATTTTGCAATCAGTCTTCTCAAGCCACCTTAAGCAGCTGGCAGGGAGATTTTAGTGCTCTGGTAGAGAGCTGCAGCACAGTTAAATATTCCACTGAAACAAGATAGCTCTGTAAGGCACGCTGGCCCAGCTCCAAGGCAACTAACCCGGCTGTCTCCTGCTGGGTGAAGGATCACCTCCTGGAAGCCCTCAGGAATGCCTGCTGGTGGCAGGGATTGCTTGTGGAAAACAGGGGCCCTGCAGCAGCGTGTGGCTGGCCCCTGCAGTCTGGGCTCTGAAAAGTTCAGCTGCTACTCAGCTCAGAGTTTGTTCTGTCTGGGATAGAAGTTTAGCAGAACTCAAACCAGAAATTTCCCAATAACTAATTTTTCAGTTCCCTGGAAGTTCTGAAAGAGCAGTAGAAATGGTTGCCCTAATTTTAGGAAATTCAGGGCAGTGTGAAAAAACTCTTGACCTGTCAGATAGGTTTTATTAATACAGAAGGTAATGCAGGAATGAGTTAAATTTATAGTAGAGCTTGAATGTCATTCACAACCTGCAGCAATGGCACAATTTTAGCATTGTATTCCAGCTGTTAAAGCATTTGAATTTGGATTTCCAACTCCCAGCTCTAAGTTCTCAAGCAGATAATATGTATTTAAACTGCATCCCAGTGAAGACAAAAGCCCCAGCAATCTGCAACAGCTTCCAATACAGGGAGAGAAGGACAAGAGCTATATGCTACATGAGGGTTTTTTCCTTAGAATGTTGATCTCATTCCACTCAGTCTTCATAAAGGATCCACACTTGAAATCAGTTAAAAATAAGAGATGCAGTTTAACAATCTCTGGCACTTCACATACGAAAGATCTCTGTCATCTTCAAAACCCCTCTCAGTGATAGGCCTATGAATCAACTAAGAGCAGAATAGTTGCTTTGTTTCTACTCTTTCTGCAGTAAGTGCTGACATTATTGTTGCATGTACTTTCTTAAAGCAAACTGAATCTTCATCAGCTATTAAAAAGTCTTTTAAACTACTTGAATCATAAACGTCCCTGGTTTTCAATTGTGCCACGCTTTACACCAGGGTCTTATTTGTGCTTCCTGTAATTATATGTCTGCACATCTGCAAATGTGCTTATTGTCAACAGATTATAGCAACACACTGGAATCTTTAGAGGAAAGTTCAGGGATAATGTTCCACATGCAAGCAATACGACAGAAGACTTTTTAAGACATGTTGTTTACCGTAATTTAAAGAAATGATCCTGCCTTTAATACCTTTGTAAAAATTTTCGGTACTTCTAAATTCCAGTGATTGTGCCCATAAGTTTCAGAGGTTCCTGCAAGCCTTTGAGCATTTAAGAGCTTTATAGATTTAGATCAGGGAACAAAAGTTTTCGGGACGTTTATAAATCCCCCAGACCGGCACAGGGAGTCACGGCCCATTGCGAAATTTGCGTGTCAGTAGCATGGGTTTGGTTACCCGCGGCATCCCTCCTCCATCGTCATCCTTCTTCCAGCTCTGGTGGGTTTGCAGGATCTTGGAGGAAGAGTTTGGGTCTGGTTTTGTGGAGGGGCTGAGATGCCCAAACCAACAAAGTTTTAAAAGCAGATTTACAGAGCAAACTGAATTGTTCTTCTTACTTCTCCTTCTGTGGCATCTCTTAAATCTTTTTTAGAAAGTTTTAAATTGAAACACACCACATTCAAAAAATAATCCCAAGCGTGAGTGGTGTCTGTCCCGGTTTAGCAGGCTGGAAATATTCAGCAAAATGGTTAAATTATGCCAAATTATCTCAAAGACAGTGGGATTTAGGCTTGAGTGATTTAGCAAACTAGGGTAACTGTAAATACAGGCTCTTTTTTTGGTCTCTATGGAGGTTTAGGTTGGATATTAGAAAAAGGTTCTTCACCTGGAGGGTGTTTTGGGCACTGGAAGAGGCTCCCCAGGGAAGTGGTCACAGCACCAAGCCTGACAGAGCTCAGGAAGGGTTTGGACAAGGCTCTCAGGCATGTGGTGGGATTCTTGGGGTTGTCCTATGCAGGGCCAGGAATTGGACCCAATGATCCTGGGTCCCTTCCAACTCAGGATATTCTACGATTCTGTGGGACAAAAAGTAGTTTCCATAAACTCCTCATGGTTCTCACTTTCTTAGTGATTTTTGTTAAGCGTGTTGCACAAGCTGGTTAGAGACCCAAAGCAGGCCATTGACGTGGGATTTAGTCAAGAGAGAGGAAAAACAATATTTCAGAAGTTGATATTTTGGAATTATGTCATTGTGTAAGAGTTCTATAAAGAGAGTTTATACAACCCTGATTTTTCCCCATAGCAACCCACGTTGTGTAAATAAAGCTGTCTCAGAAGCAAGTGTCTGTGCTTTGCAGCCCATCCCATTGCACAGCAGGCATTTGCTTGGAGGCAGGATGCCTGAAGGGAGGACTGGCAGCTTGTTTTGTCCATGTGAGCTTTGAGCCCGTGTCATGGAGGAGCTCAAGCATGCTCTTGCCCCTTAGTACTCTGAGGCTTGATGTGGTTTTTAAGACGTAAGGGTTTCTATCACTTCTTAAAGCATTAGTCCATCTTACATGTTTGTCTGCCCTGACGAACAGTCAGCTTTTGTTGAGAATTCGGAGGAAATCGGTGTTACAAATCTTACTTTGCTAAATAGACATGCTGGTGTTAGGTGAGAGGTACATGCACAGTTCCTCTGCAAAGACAGCTGAAGGCTGGCATTTAGGGTTAGAGGCTAGATGAAGCTTTGAGCATAGATTTGGTATTGTCAGCATCTGATGAGAAGTTTCAGACATTCATGAAGAATATTCTGATGTTCCACTTGGGCTTTGCTGCCATTTTAATTAGCAGCCAATCATATTTATAACAGCAGTATTCCAGTACCTGAAGGCGGCCTAGAAGAAAGCTGGAGAGGGACTTTTGATGAGGGCGTGTAGTGATAGGACAAGGGGGAATGGCTTGAAGCTGAAAGGGTGTGGGTTTAGGTTAGATATTAGGAAGAAATTCTTTCCTGTGGGGGTGGGGAGTTACTGGCACAGGTTGCCCAGGGAAGCTGTGGATGCCCCATCCCTGGAAGTGTTCGAGGCCCAGCTGTATGAGGCTTTGAGCAACCTAGTCTATTTGAAAGGTGTCCCTGCTGATGGCAGAAAGCATGGAACCAGATGATCTTGAAGGTTCCTTCTAACCCAAGCCATTCTATATGATATGTGAGTCCAAACCAGAAGTCATAGTTTTGAATTTTGAATCAGAACTGGGGAAGTAAACTTGTACACAGGGATTGCATCCAAGTTCCTGACATTCTTGGAGTAATTTTAGAGCCTCATCCAAAGCCTGCTAACATTAATAGAGGAACTTCATCTGACTCAAAATGCAATCATCAAATTGTTTCTGATCTGACATACCTAGAAAGCAATATCAAAGCAGTACTCAACCACTGCACTCCACTGCACTCAGTTCCTCTTTTTTATTTATAAAGACTTGTTATATTTCTCTGGGTTTGGTATTCATCAGTATGACCTCTTCTAATTCCTCCTCGGCATAGCTATTGGAGAACTGGTGTGTTGTCCCACATTTAGAGGTGTCCCTGTCTTTAGGGCTTTGTTGATGTCAAAACAGGGTGTCCCATACAGAGCCATGGGAAGAACGGTCATTCTGCTGTGCTCCAGAACATAGGCAAATTTAAACAAATCATAAGGTATTTCTGGAGTGGTCTTGCAAGAGTGTTGGTTTAGCTTGCTTCCTTGCCTTGAGGTGAGGTCAACCCTACTTGCACCATTTCTGGCAGATGTTTGCCCAATCTGCTCTTTATCTTCATTTTTCACTTCCTTTAGTGACATCCCTAGACTGCCTCCAGTCACTACTGAAAGCGATAGCATAGGGTAATAATTTTGTTGCAATGCTCACAGAGACTGTGGAAACAACACATTTCAGCAGGAGTGGGTTACTGCCTTTGAGGTGAATTCAGGGGAGGTAAATGGCTACAACAGCTTTGAGCAAAATGGCAAATAGAAACGACAATTAGAGAAATAAATAAAGTGTGAGGTTTTTCTCATGGAAGCAGTGAGTGACATTGTCTACACCACAAAGTTCCCCAGAACTTGACTGAAAATCAGGTTGCAAGCAGATATTTTGGGAATGCTGCATCTACGTGGAACAGGCAAGCTGTTGAGCCTTTAGAGAAAAATCCCTATCCAAGATAAAAAAACAATACATTAGCTATGTTTGGTAAAGCAGTAACAAGTGTCGACTTGAAGGTCTGTTGCTCAGTTGATGTTCAGCTTCACATCCTAGACAGCTCCTGTGTAAAAAAATATAAATCTTGGAAAGCTCTTTGAGCAATCTGTGTGCTGCAGTGTTTGGGTCACTTGACAAAAATGCACTTACCAAAGCTTCCTGAAAGCTTCATGGGTGACTTTGTTGAGCTTTTTTGGGCACAGTCTCATTGCAGAAAGAAAAACAGATGGCAAAGACTGCTGAGCACAGAATTCATTATGTATTTTTGTAGGTACCTCGCGATTCTCAGAGGAAGGAAGCTCCCTACATATGTTGCTTCCTATTAATTGCCTTTATTCAGATGCCATGGACATCAACAGATCGGTTCGTGGTTGAGAGCACTTAGAAGCATGCTTCTGTTGGCAAAAGAAGTCCTTACTGCTGTTAATGATGATGCAGTAGATATGAATTAAAAGTAGGCAGGAAGCCTGCCAGGTGTGTTTCCAGGTGCCCCTGTGTATGATTGGTTGCACTGACGTACAGATAAATTGAGGCAAAAATTAGCTTTAATTAACTTGTTACCTCAGTGGAGCAGGCCTTTATTGCCTCTTGTGTCTCTGAGGGCCTGGTTTCACCAGTGCCTCCAGATGAAGGGAGAGTGCCAGGAATACCACTTGCAGTGATCATAACCAGATGGAACATCTGCTTTTCATGCTAGTCACCTTGAGGTTTAGGTAGGAATTTTTTAAGTTGTTATAATTATTTTTATTAAAAATAAAATAAGGCAGACTGCACAGTGTGAGTCAGCAGTTGAGGATGTGGTCACTGGGAGTGAATTGGTAGAAACCCATGCAAATGTTCCAAGATTAAAGGTATTTTGAAACCAAAATAATGCCAGATATCACAAAAAATGCTGGTTCACCAAAAGAAAGAGGGGAGGTAGATAGAGAAAAGCATGAAACTGTAGTCCACAAAGTAGCAAATTATTTTGATCTTAAAAGCAGGAATAAAAATCAAAACTTAGCCTTGTATCCAAAATACCTGACTCTGTGTTTCTCTGGCAACCTGCTAGTTTTTCCAAGCGCTGCAAGTATTGAAGTACAGGCAAACCAAATGTCTTGATCTGCCATGAGTAAATGGTTTGATGCAAATCCCATGTTTTAAAGACAATGACTGGCAGAAGCCTGGCTTGGTAAGTATGAGACCATGGTGAGAACTACTTCAATACCTTTACTCTTGCTGGGACTGGCATCAGCCCTTTCTGACGCTGACTGTAGCTGTTGTGAGAAATCTGTTGCTGTGAATGAAGACTGTAAATACGGAGAGACTGCTTTTGATTGTCAGTATTGTCCAAAGAGGCAGACACAGCATCAGCCTGTGTGCAGCACAGTGTCTCAGGGACAAGCACATCATAATTGCAGGACAATTGCCATGCATTCTGTAAATTAGAGAGCTTGCCAGCAGTTAAGGACTTTAACTTCACAGCTACCATGGCCACAATGCTGAAAACATTTTATGATTTAAAAGCTTCAGTATGTGTTTTATGTGGTTAAGATGGCCTGTGGAATACTGCAAAAGAGTATCAGAGTAGAAAACTTTTCTTCCTGCTTTGCATGGAAGTGCCAAAATCATGGTCTTTTATGTTCCTGAAAGCCGCAATATGTGCTCTTCTGCTCAGTCTTCACTTGAGTCAATGGTGCCTCCTTCCCCTGAAAAACAAAGTGCTCTGCTCTTTCCTCTTCCCCAGTCTAATCCTTCAGGACTCCTTAGTGCAGTTTTGCAGAGTAAGAAGAGAGGAAGCTGAGGAGGAATTAAGTTGCACGGTGGGAGAGGTGAGGATGGGCAGGTGAGGACACAGGGCAGTAGTCACCTTGGGCAGGGGATTCCAGGGGCACAGGCAAAGCTGGGTCTCTATGGCCAGCACCCCAGCTGGCTGCAGGTCATGTCCCCTTCTGTGCTGGCATGAACTCCTGAGCCTCCTCTGCCTTCAACATGTCAAGTGCAGGTAAGCAATAGTTTGCAGTTGTTTTTCTCTAGTTGAAACAGGCATTTCTGGAGCTGACTTACGAGCTCAGCCCCATAATTTTGAAGGATAGTGCAGGAACATCATGGGCTTTCTCACTCAAATCCAGCACTGCATCTCCGTATGTGTATCCTCACTGAGCTTTCAGGAGGCAGGTAATATTTGCTAGATAATCTTGTAGCATAAGTGGATTTCATGATTTAACTAGGGCAATGGAAAATTTTAGTAGCAGGAGCAAGATTTGAGTTATATTTTTCACAAAACCTGTTAGTGCCCCAAGCATTGCTTGTCAGTTCCTCCCTTGCTGCATGAAATAGATTTCCTGTACCTAGAGGGCAACAGCATCAAGGTATTATTTGGTGGGTGAGTCTGGCTGTGAGACTGCATTATTGTCCTGGGTAGTTATGCCTACTCATTTTCCATTCCCTCTCAAATGCAGTGCTCTGCCTGGTCCTCCATCAAACTTCATGTACTTTTAATGTTCTGCAGCTTATTGTCAGTTTGCAAAGCCATTCACATAGCAGTGACTCAGAGTTGTACCTGAAGGAAGAACGGAGTAATTTATTTCCTCACACAGGCTCTAACTTGTGTTTTATCCCTGCGGGAGGTCAGCAATCATATTTGCAGGGTTCTGCATTAACCAGAAATGGAAAGGTTTGCAGGGCTTCCTCAGTAACACCAGCTTTTGTAGCTTCTTGAATCTTTTTAACTCCAGGACTGTTGTTCTGGTCTTGATCTGAGAACAAGGAGTTCACTCTTTTCTGCTTGTGCCTCTTGTTGACTTAAATAAGTAACCAAAGAGACTCTCTTGGCTCTACCCTTGAATGAGGGTTTTTTGGTAGTTTCTCTGACCCCATCTGTGATTCATGACTTGACCTAACTTTCACTCACCCTTCATGTCCAGAAGCTGTTGGCTGTCCCTTTTCACTGTATCCTTCCCTTACATCTCTGTTTCTAGAAGGTCAGTTTACACCTCACCTTTATGCTTTTTACCCTTGCTGTTGTGGGGCTGCCTTTGTGTGTGTGTGTGTGTGTGGTAGACCAGGAGGTGGGTGTTGCTTCCCCTGCAGTGTGACACTTGCAGTAGGGCTTGCTCTGGTCGGGGTGCATGAAAGGTGTGTCAAACTCTCTAAATATCCCCAGAGCATGATGCAGCATTGCCTGGGGCAGGTGACAGGGAGGTGTCTGCTCCTGGGCTCCAGCCACAAATCCGTGCTGCCTGGGGTGCATAGCACGGTGTGGCAGCTTGTCCCCATGGTCTCACTGGCCAGAAGTATTTGGTTGCTGGACTACAACCTCACTGCTTTTGGTGCACAGCATCATGTGGCAGGGTGAAGGTGCTCCCAGTGCACTGACTGTATGCGGGGGTATAATCTAAACAAGGGTAACTGGGGCAGGAGGTAGAGCTGAGGTTTGTGTTCAGGGTGGGAGGCTTGATGCATATGTGTGTGAGATTGCAAATAGCTCGCTGAGTTCAGCTCCTGTGTCATGGTCAGTTTTAAGCAACCTTTCCGAGCATTTTTTGGACTAGTATGTTTGCAAGGCACGTAGTGGTAATATCTGGGGGTACTGGGTACTGCATCTTTATACCTGTTCAGCCCAGGAGTAATACTGAGAAAGACCTCAAATCACACTGAAGTCTTGTCGGATAACAGTAAGTTGAAAATACTCAACCAGAATAAGAGGAGAAATAAGACCATCCAACAGAGGGTTAAAACACCAAGCCATGGTGAGGACTCTGTGGGTAATGAAGAACATAACCCTGCTTCATACCTGCCAGTCTTTTTCTTGCCCTGTCCTGGCAACAAAAAGAAGAGGAGCAGGATCTCGGATAAGAATTAAAATGCTTTTTGTCCAAACCAGTGGACCTGCTCTTTCGGGAGGCTGCTGAGTGAAATCATTTAGCAGAGTTACAAAAGGGCTGGGTACCATGTGGGTGTTAATAGCATTTGCAGCTATGTAAGCAACAGGAACAATAGCAGAGTAATCAAATCTCATCCTTCAGAGGGGAAACTGATCACCTGAGTGAGGCTGGGATTTCCCCCTTGCACGATTGGCAGCTACCTTTGCAGGCTAATTGAAACATGGAGTGCTGCCTGGGGCCCAGGGCATGACAGTGGCTTGATGGATCTAATCTCTGAACACACAGAGCAGCTCTGGTCACACTCCTGCCCCGAGGCCTGATAGCTCCCCAGGTACTGCTGCCTGTTATCTCTGGCTGTGGCTGTCTGCTTTTTTTAGTTGGTTTTTTTTTTTTTTTCTCTTGAGCTGGGCTTCAAGTGCATTGCATAGCTGAGGAGAGGCAGACATGGCCCTGGGCCCTGACCAGGGCCATGTCAAGAATCATCTTCATCTTATTTTCTCTTGCTACAGATTTTCTGTCTCTTAATGGTTGGTTCACTGGCTCTGTGGGCGATTGGCTCCAGACCTGCTGCCTCTTGTGTGGGTTTCTGTTGTAGGATGCAGCATCTGTCTCAGCCTCCACTTCAGCTTTTTTGCCTTTTTTTTGTGTTCACCTGCCTCTGTTTCCAGAAGAAAGCTCAAGTCCTGGGGGCTTTGCATCTCAAATGCAGAAGGGTAGTTGAGGGTCAGCCCCGGTGGGCATTTGGGTCCTCATAAGGCATCTGCCAGCTGTTCCTGATGGGAACAGGGAGAAAAAGGGTGACTTTTCCCTGAAGAGGAGCCTTCATGGTTCTGGGCATTGGCTGATCCTTGTGAGGCTTGAACCTTGGACCACCAGAGCACAGAAGTAGAAAGAAAGGTGCAAATCTGCTTGTGGAAAGGATGTCAGCCAAGTGCCTGGTTGTAGATGTAGGGAATATGTCCTGGAGGTTGGAGGGAGGATAAAAAACACAATTTGGGTGCACTCTGTGCAAAACCCCTGCCATTGCCATGAACATGTCTGCCCTTCTGTCCCTCCACAGTGTCTCTGAGAACATCTTCTTGCTCATTGGCTCACCCTTATAAAAAAATTGTACAACTCTCCCCATGTACCACACTCTGGTACCAGCTGTGCCGTTGCAGAGGGGCATAGAGAAGGGACAGGTCTGATGTCACACCGTGCATGGTGTAACTGCAGAGTGCTGGAAGCATGGATACTGCTCTGGCTACAGCAACATCCCTGGACTGTGCTGTGGTGCTTGTGTGGCCACCAGCCAGCTTGGCTGGGCAAGGTGGCCCATCAGAAAACCATGTGCCCTTCTTTCCTGTGGGATGGATTTGGGGTGATTCACTGCTCTGAACCATCCGTTGTGGCTGTGGGAAGGCTGGTCCTTATGCCAAGGAGGGTGGAGTCTGTGGCAGCAAGGCTGGCTGCTGCCTTTGGCAAACTGTGCCTGCATCAGTGTTGCCTTTCTTGGAGGTGTTTGGGGTAAGAAAATAGCCGTGGAAAACAACTGGTGTTCTCTGTGAGGTGATGGGAAATGCTTTGGGAAGTGATGTGCAGAAGAGAGAAAGACCAAGAGCTGGCTGGTGCATCTGTCTAACAGACTAATGGCAACAAAGCCTGGGCCAACATCTTCACCTCTCTGTGGGACAGGCTATTCCTAAGCCTTTAATTTCCTACTTTATGGGTTTTTCCGCCTTTTCCCATCCTAACCAGAACCGGTTTTGTAAAGGGGCTGGAGCAAAATCATCAAAGCTAATATTTCTGGCATTCCTTCTTAGTAACACTGAAGTGTTTGCTGAGGTATTTTAGTTTTTGTCTGCTGCTTTTTTCCAGGCGTAGTCTTGTTGACTTTAAAATAGCCATCAAGGGAGTGCTCCGGCTAGCTGAGCTGCTGAGCAGTGCTCATGGAGAGCTTGAGGACAGGCTGAACCTGTGGCTGAACCTCACTCAGATGCTCTTGAGACAGAGCAGTGGATGTAGCCAAGGGCTTCACTCTCCAGCTGTCCCACAGGAGTGGATACATACCTGAAAGGCAATTTCTTGAGTCCTGTCACCTGTGCTGGGGAGAAAACCTTGGTCAGCAGTTGCCCTCCGGAGGTGTTCTGACTGCAGGAAGCTGGAGGAAATCTGTCTCTTTTCTGTAGCTCTCTCCTCCTAGCGACGAAAGCATGTGCAAAACCAGGTCCTCCAAAGCCAGTGGAGAGGGTGTCCAGTGGAGATCCCTAGGGAAAGGCCAATCTTTTTAGAAGGAACTGGAGTGCCAAGAACTTTCTCTGAGGGGAGGGTTTATCGTATTATTTTCTGAAAATCATTTCCTACCACACTGGAGAATTAGCTTGCCAAAGCACAAATTACCCGGCAAGGAAATCACTGCCTCCAGATTAATTCGTAGTTCTTTTGTCTCTTCCATGTTTGGCTGATGTAAGCATTAGGTAAATATTTGTACAACACAGAGAATTGCCTCCCTTTCTTCTCTTCTCCAGGGGTCAAAGAAATGTCAGCCATTGGCACTTGTGTGCAGCCAGGCTTCTGTGTTTCCTGCAAGGCAGGCTCCGTGCCAGCCTTGGGCAGGAGCAGCCAGAGTGGCTGCCTGTGGTGGCCAGCATCCTCTTCCCAGAAAAAGCAGATTCCTGGTGCTTCGTCCTGAGCTTATTCCACAGGGCAGTGAAGTGCTGAGTTTAACAATGAAACCAAATAATCTCTCCCCTCTGCACAAAAGAAAAAAACCTGCCTCTCTTGGTGTCCTCGCTCAGTGAATCTCCAGGGGTGAATTGACTTTTGTTGTCTTTGTTTTATTTTTTTTTTCTGGTTTACCTTGTTCTTTCCTAATTTAGCCAGTGCGACTTCGATGATCCTTGTGGGCACCATCCAACTCAGGATATTCTATGATTCTGAGTCTCTCTTCTGAAAAAAAAAAAAAGCATGCTGTGCTCTCCCACTAATATAATGAGCCCTCGAAGTAGCAAGTCCTGAATTTCACACAAACTACAAAGTCTGTTTCAGCTCCGTTCCAAGTCTGTCCAACTGCAGGACACTCACAAACAGTAGTTCCTGCCTCATTGCTCTGAACAAGGTGGAAACTCACCAGTTACACACAAAATTATATAGACACCAGAATTTCTCCTTTCCCATGTCAGTCAGTCCTTGAAGCACAAGATGCGCTTGGCTGCATTAATCAGTAGATTAATCACACAGCGTCTGACTGGAAAATCTTCTGCAGAAGATAAATACTGATGTTGATATTTTTAGACATAAACTGAAATACATAGCTTCAATTCAGAATCTGGGGCTGGGAAGATCTAGATCAGAGATTTGGGACTGTTCAGCATCTAACAGGGCCTGAATGAAACTCACACATCCAAGCCAACGCCTGCGTCAGGAAAGCAGAACACCATAGTTGCCTTGAGTCTTGTCTCTCAGTTGAATCTGTGACTACTTTCATGTTTTCCACACTTCTTGCACTTTCTTTTCATTAATTGTCCCCTTTGATCATCAGATCATAGGAGGCAGCTTCAACATCTTCACTTTTCTGCTCACCTCTGCCAGATCTCACAGGACCCAGATTCAAGAGCGAGGAGAGACGGAGTTTTTTGACCCAATTTGTAGATGCAACACAAAGGCCAGGGGAAGATACGTGGGTTTACTGAAGATGGGTATGCTGGCTCTGAAACAGCAGATGTTCCCCCAGAACGGGGCTGTTCTTCATCCTCAGAGCATGTTCCGGCTACTTCTGGCTGCAGGAACCGTGCAGAGGGCTCAGACCATTTGTCTAAATTTGTTGGACTTGAAGATGATAGGATGGCTCCCTTTACATACAGCCAACTTCTCTCAATCTCCTAGAGCTTTAGGGATGATTCCCAATTTTAAAGAAAGTGGGTAGAGAGCCTGGCTCTGCTCCTTGGTACACGGATATTGAGCTGGTCTGCCACCAGCTGGGGATGAGTAGGGCTCGTGGAGGTTTTGGCACTTGCCCTTCATGATGAAGCTGTCCTAGGTGCTGGCAGGCTGATTAGTTGCTGACTAAGTGCCAAAGTGTTTATCAAATCGGAAAACCACATGGTGTGAGCCACTGAAGGAAGCACTGCTGGGAGGCTCTGCTCACCAGCACTGTCTCGTCAGTGACATGGACAGTGGTCACAGAGAGCTGCAGCGTTATGCTGCATCTGCTCGTCTTTGTCCCTCCTAGGCCCAGGAGGCCGCCAGAGCTGTAGAAGGAAATCAAAATTGAACCTCTGGATTGAGCAGACTAGGAGGGGAGGGGATGTCAAATGAAGTTGCTTTGAATCTGGAAGGGGACTTCACTTGAATGGCAATGTCCTTAACTGCATCACTGCTAATATTTTAGGCATTACAGCAGAATGTCCTAACAGGTGCATTCTTTGCCATAATTTCCTTCAAGAAAAGAAGATTGATAGCTTTTATTGTGCAAATAAAATAAGAATAATATAAATAATATGCTTTTGATGGTTAAATTAATTAGCAATCTAGTTAATGTCTTATTTTTATTTGACATTGCTAGTTAATAAAAATTGATGTTCTTTAGTTTGACCACTGGGATTATGTGAGTAACCTACAAAGCGGTTCACAGTCCTGTGGTGATTAATGAAATCTCTGACATGTATTTTGGAACTATGATGAATCTTTAATATAAGTATAATTAAGAAGGAGGGAAGAGCTTTTGAGGAAGATAAAGGCAATTTCTCTCTCTGTATCAGTCTGCCAACTCCAAGTAGCATAAACAACTCCTAGTCTCTGCTAGGCAATTTCAGAGAGATAGGTTTCTCAGTCTTGAAAAGGACCAGTTTATTCTGGTAACTGTGGTGGTTTATTTTATTAGACTGCTTTGTGACACCTCTTTCTATTTCCTCTGTACAGGATATGAAAACTGGAGGGAGCTGGCTAAGGTTCTGTCAGACACCAATGTCCCAGGTGGGGACCCAGGCCTTCAGTTTTACTACCCACAGGAGCCAGGACACCAGGTGAGGAGATTTGGGATGCCTTCTGAACGTTTACAAGGGCAAACCTTCCTTTCTGATGCTGGCCCCAAGAGATAGCTCTCTCCTCATGCAGGAAAGAGAGCTCGCCACGGGTCAAAATCTGAGCTGACTCACAGCAATGTGAGTGTACAATGACTCCAGTGTAGTCAATTAAGTTATTTTAGATGTACTAAGCCACAGCAGTGGGCTGAAGCTGGCTGGATGTGTGGCACAGGAAGGTAGCAATGAGCAAGACAGAAGCAGAAATGAAAGGTCAGGAGAGAGTTTGCTGCTCTCTACTGAAGCATGTCTTGGTACTTTTGCCTAAAGGCAGTGTTGGAAGAACTATTGCTTGGACATTTTTGAAACAAGGATGGGGAAAAAAAACACCAGAAAGTGACCTAAGTTTTAACTGTGTGCTAGCAAGCAGTTATAAAGTACTGGTGTCCTTTTCCTTCAGTATCTCACATGAAATGTGCTGTCTAACAAACCAGAGAGCATTTTGACCCCACCATGGCCATGATAACTGGCCTGTCCTTTGGAAAGGGAGCTTGAGAACTTGTTGTATTTTCTCATATGTTCTTGTAACCAGGTTTGAACCCTCTTGTGTAGATGTCACTGCTGTGTCATTTATGGGGTTTCTTTGAGTTTCCTCTACTCGTGTTTCAGAAGGAAGAGCTGCAAAGAGGTGGGAGGAATAAATCGAATTATGTGGCTGTGGACAACCTTGTCCCATGGATGCCAGAGGTGGGTGCCTTTCTCCATCGTTTTGCATGAGGGAGGTGTAGCTAGAGACTTATACAGCAAGAATGTAAGGCAGGGACATCTTCCTGGAAATAAATTCACTTTACTGGAGGTCTGTCCCTTATCACCCCCTCCCTGCTTAATGACACTTAGAGACCTGAGTAATCATGTGGAAAGACAGGAGTGTCCAGATTCCAGATAATTTGGTTTTTCCACTAGTCATCAAGGCATGAAGCACCTACCTACAATTCCCTGAGAGCAGGCAGCCCACTGCCTTCCTGAAAAGTGAAGTTTATTCAGGACTGGGGAGTGTAGGGCCAAGCATTCAACAAGCGAATACATGATTGTGGCACGCAGAAGTGTCACGCTCTTGCTCTGCAATTTGCAATCTGACCCTTGTGTGTCTTACATAGAGATTTCTCCACTTCAGTGACACTTGGATGAACAGAGACCTTCTCTGGTGACCCTTGCAGACTGGGGTAAACACCCCCTTTGTTTCCTTCATGCCTCGTTTATTCTTTTCTCCCCTGCTCCCTTATCTCATCATTCCTCTTCAGATAAGGGAGCAATGCAGACTGCTTCTAATGAGAGGGACACCAGCCAGGGGGCATTTAGCTAATGGAACCAGCTCACTAAATTCCTCAAGGTGATTAGAGACCTGCACAAATTAAAGGGCCTCTGCAGCTCCCCTGTGGAGCAAGCAAGCTGCTGGCCCTGTGCTCAGGATGAGATTATCACTGGTGATGGAGGGAAAGTGTGTCCCTCCAGCACTGCAATGAGCACTTCATGTCCCCGCACCATGAGCTAAAGCTATCCTGGAAGCAGCCAGCACCAGTCACCCTCCAATGCCCAGAACCAGACCAGACTACTGATTTTTCTGCTGCCTTGTCCCTGGTGTGCCAGTCCCAGCTGGAGCCTGGGGGTTTCCTCTGGGTGCAGGGCCATGCAGGCAGTGTGTGGGCAATGTGCAGGCAGCACTGCCTCGCAGATGAGCTGCTGGCTGAGAGCCAGCAGGACACGAAGGCCAGCACTGCTGCCGTGCACAGGGGTGACAGGAGCATGGACTGCTCCCCTCTCCCATGGCAACAGGCCATACAAGCTCTGCCTGGCATCCCCCAGCTTCTCTGAGGCTTTGCTCTGTGTCTCTGATCCCCTTACTAGGGATTTCTGAGAAGTCTTGAAAACAGACAGCTGTGCAATGAGCCTTCACTGGGTTAGAGATGCAGTTGTTGAGGTACATGCTGTGGCCTGGACACTTTTCTCTTTGGCTCTGTAAGGCAACATTTCCTGCCCTTGCTGCATGAAGTGTCTGTACCCAGAGGGTCAGCAGAGTCACCTTGACTGCAGAGGCCAGCAGTTCACCAGCTGCAGGTGATGGAGAGGGATCCATGGACACAGCTCTCTATAGAGCTGCTTGCTGTCCTCTTAACCACCGACCGAAATTTCTCCTGGCCTGCGGATTAAGTTTTTCTGTGAACTCCGCCCAAATTAATTACCCAGGGTCTGTAATCCCATTGTGCCCTCCCCACGGCATCTGTAATAACTTAATTGCAGCCTGATTCCTGGGTGAGGGGCACCAGGTTGCCTGACACAGGTCAGGGAACTGGGCTTTTTTTGAATAGAGAGATATATTCCTGACAAACATAAATAATTAACAGGGTTGCAGGGTGAGCTGGCAGCCAGCATGGCCAAAAAAAGACAGGTTTCAATTTCCCCTCTCTCAGTTTCAGGATATGAAACAAGCAGTTTAAGTCTTCAGCCTTGGATAATGTGGTGGAAAAGTGTGTGCATAGGAACCCCCTAATGAAGTTTTAGCCTCATGACTGGGCTCCTCAGGGTGCCTGTGCACATGATGATCCCTACCCTTACTATCAGTTCCAGGCACCACAGCAAAGTCTTCCAGCTTCCAGCATCTCTCACTGCCTCCTTAGGGTGGAGAGATGTTGCATGTCTTGTTTAATTAAGTCAGAAAGGTACCTGGCTATTGTCAGGGCAAAACTGCACTGCGGGACCATGAGTGTCACCATTTGACACTGCTGTAGGTGTGGTGGAGGATTTTCAGAAGAGCCTGGTTAGCCTCATCGTTCTCATTTGCCTCTGCAAAAGCTCCTGTTCAGCTCTGAGAGGAGAAAGCACTGGGGTGCATTTAAAATGTCCTCCCCTCTGTCATGTCTGCACAGCCTCAGGACTTCGTTCTCTCTGTGAGGGACGTCCAGGGGCACAGCCCCTTGCAGGCAGCACTTGTTTAGGTGCATAGGTGCTGCACAAAACCAAAGCACTGTACTGGGATATTGTCCTGCTATCAAATTTGCCCTAGGAGGAAGCATCCTTTCATTAGAAGACTGAAAGACGGAGCTATTGCTGCTTGCTCTGTCCCTGCTGTTGTCCCTTCCTTGCCTGCCCATGCCCATCCAGACAGGGAGGCTGTGTAGCTAACTTGTCTTGATGGATTCCCACAAGTGCCCAGCACAGCAGAGTGTGCAGCCAAGCCCAGCTGCTGGAGGCTGAATGTCACCCAGTGAGGGGAGCTGGGCCAGGCAGGAGGAGGGGCTGCAGCCGCTTTGCGGAGACAGAGGAGTCTTATAAACTCAGGAGTTTCTAGTTGGCAGCACAATGTTGCCTTTCTTCCTGGGCTCAGGCCCTCTCTGTGCGCTGTTTATCATCCCCGGTGCTGTGCATTCCCTGGGCTGCGTGCAGCTACGCAGCTGATTTGCCTCTGTGATGCCAAAGCCACCCGGGATTAAATTAGGAAAGACTTCTCTTCTCTCTCCTGCTCCAGTTACGGGGCAGCAGGTCATGCCTTTGCTGCTCAATCCTCCCAGCTTTGCTGCTTGCCCTGACCTTTCTTCCTTGGGCTCCTTGCTCACCATGAGCCCCTGGGTGTGTGGTGCCACCCCCCAGGTGGTTTTGATATGATGGGATTTGGGCTAGAAAGAGCGGTCTAGGCTCTCTGTGTGCTTGATCCTTCTCTACGGTCTGTTTTTCTAGCAGGGGCTGGTAATCTAAAATTTCTCACTAGAAGGAAGCAGAAATACTGAAGTCTTTTAATACCAAGCCAGGGCTGCAGGCAGGTGTTCTTTCAGCGTGCTCAGCAGGGAGGGTCAGCACTGGTGCTCGGAGACCAGCCGTGCTCCCGAAGCCATGGAGGCCACTGCATCAGCAGTGAAGCAGGGTCTGTCCCAGCTGTCCCCTCCCTGCACTTGTTAGGGTTCAGCTCTCCCTTCCTTTGGGTTACTCCGTGCCCATGGCGTTGTGCTCCGAAGGGTGTTGGCCTGCCCAGACCTTCTTGGGCCTGCACAGCTCTTGTGCATGTGCTCCTGGGCACACTCGCCCTGTGCTGATGGTGCCCTTGGTGCACGACCTATGCCCATTTTGGATCTGAGCTGGGTTCTTGCAATCTTGCTATTTCAGCCACGGTGGAGATAAGCAACTGGGAGGTGGGGTTGGGACAGGGAGGAAGCTGAGGAGCAGGGAGCTGAGGAGCCCTCCAAATGGGAAGGCACAGGTCGTGTAAAAACGGCTCCCGTTGAAAACATGTACTCTTGGCTTCTATTCTTGCTTCTGGCCAAATCAGTCTATCCAGAATTTGCAAAGCAGATGTTTTTAAGGGGAGAGGGGGAACTTACCTTGTTGCTTGCCAGGTCCTGTATTTCCATCCCTTTGAAAAACAGGGCCAGGTAGTTTCAAGCTGGGAAGTCGGACTCAGTAGCCATGTTTTAGAAAATCCATTGACATTTCTGTGTGCGTGAATTGGGAATGGTGGTGATGTTTATCTATAACTGCAATCTGCAAAAGCCCCAAGCAGGAGACTTACTGCATCTTCCAGGGGAGACACATATAGCAAACAGTGGAATTTCTCAGCTGCCTGCAATGGACAGCCATGAATTCAGTTGGAAGGGCAGAGGTGATAGGGTTTCAAAACAGCTGCTAGACTGATGACTTTAGGGTCCTAAAATTAAAGCCTAGCTCAGTTTTCAGTCCCAGAGCAGTGCTTTGGGCAGCCAACAGTTATCTGTCAATAATGTTCTTTTCCCTTTCAGAGGCAGCAAAAAGTAAGTTAGGCTACTGTAAGTCAGAAGAAAAATCTGTTGATTTAGAAAAGACTCTGAAACTGCACGCAAGAAATACTTATTATTTACCAGGTAGTTATTTCTAGTACCTCTGGGCACAGGAAGGCAAAGTGATCTCATTAACTGCTGCCCGAATCTCCTCTCAGGATGCTTTGTGAAGACTTTGGAGACAGGAATGTCAGGCTACAAATCCAAGGGAACACCTCTTTCAGCATTGGTGATGCACCTAGTATAGTGGTGTCTGTTTTATTTTTTAGTAGGCTGCCCTCTCCCTAATACTGCCAAACTGCAGTAAAGTACTGTATTGCAATGGGACTGGTCCAAGTTTCCTCTGCAAACATTTGAGCAAGTCTAGCCAGTCTTTTGGGGTTTCCCTCATGAATATCTGGTTTTGCATTTGGGCCACCCCATGCCAAAGCCAGCCTAGCTCCATTGCAGTCCAGAGCTTTGGGAGCATCCCCTGGGTCTGTCTTTGGCAGTAGTAGACTGCAGCACCAGCCTCTCCACGGTGTGGGAGTGTTGTGCTACATTTCATAGGGCTCTGAGCCTGCTATCTGCAGTGTGCAAGCAACTCTCTAAGAAGAAAAACCAGCATCACTTGTAGGTAGCAGCAGACTGCCATAAGACTGTTTCTGGCACTGACTTGCTGTGGGAGCCCAGCCTGTTCACTTCATTGCATGTTCCATAAGAAACAGCAATTGTCATTATTTGATTTGGCTGAGAAAAGTAGTGTAAGACCCTTGGGTGTGAACCTGGATTTGGCCAAGAGGCACGGGACTGCACAGCAATTACATTCCAATTCAGGGTTTGTCACGCTTGCAGTGATTTATTTGTACCACAAGTTCCTGCAGAGTCCCGGGTTTCTCTTGGCTGCATCCATCACCCTGAGCCCTCTGTGTATCTGCGCTCTGATTCTGTGCATCACTCTGGGGAGTTACGTCCACTTTGTCTTGCTGCTTTTCCTCTTGTCTGGCAGAATCCAGTCTAAGGGATGTCAGCGGAGATCAGAAGAGGTGGAGATAGTAGTGGGGGGAGACATGGGCCTGCAGACATCTGTCAAGCCCTGGCAGTGCAGACACCAGTGAGAGAGGGCTGATGAGAGACCCCTCCAGAACAGCAGTGGTTGTGATGTGTTTTGCCTGGCACACAGAAATGGCTTTCACGTGCAGGACTAAAGTCCACAGCTCACAGGGAGCATTACTGGTGCTGAGCCAAGTCTGCTCCACAGCCTTCCTTCAAGCCACAGTGTATTTCAAAATGCACCTCCAACCCACCATCCTGGGAAAAATAAATCCAGGAAGCAGTTCCTTTGCCAGGAGTTCATGGAGGGGTTGGACCCTCCTCCACCGTGCTGCTTCAGCCCTGCTGGAGACTCCCTAGTGAAAACTAAGAATTTGCTGCCATCTGTAGACATTTGGGTGCTGTTCAGGCCGTTCCCCCAGCCCTGCTCGCACAGCCCTTATATAGGCAAGACAGTCATGGCAAAACCTCCCCAGTCCCAAGGCAGCCTATTCCTTTCTTCAGCATTTCGCCATCTAAGGTAGCTTCTGCCCTCTCCAGCCTGTTTATTCTCCTCTGTTGGATGCCAGTCCTGTGAGTTTCAGCATCCAGCTCCACTGGTTGAAGACAGAGAGCTTGGACTTTGCTGGGGGGCAGACAGTGATTCCCTTGCAAATGGCTCTGATAAAAAGAAAGGCTGTCGGTTGAGGAAGGTATTGCTGAAGTCCCACAGTGGCCAGCGAGATTTTCCCAGCAAAGCTGTGCTCCAGGTCTCCATTGGACACTGACAGCCTCTTCTGGCAGGAGTGGCTGTGTAGTGGGGACAGACACCTGCACCCCCACCTGCCGAGCCTCCGCCTCTTTGTCCTCACCGCCCTCCGTGAGCTTTGCCTCTCAAGACATGCTTTGAGAAGGTGATCTGGCATCTCCCTCTCACCTCCCCAGCATGTCCCTCTTCCTCAGGTCAGGAAAATAGCCCTGGGATGGTGAGAGAGTCCAAAACACCTTCTTGGAGAATTTAGGACCCTACACTTTCTCTGCTGCATCATGGAGGGCTGTTGCCACCCTGCAGTGCGTTCACAGTATGGCCTCAGAGCACTGACTTCTGGTTAAACACCTCCTTGATGGAGTGAACTCCAGTCATGTAGTCCCAAGCATTAGCACAGTTTCCTGGTGCTATCCGATCATGTGTACCAACCCCAAACCCTCAGCAGATGAGAAACGGGTCTGGACCCGTATCTCCTGCGGACCAGCCCATTGAAGCAGTGGCATCTTCCTTCACTTTCTCAAGTGCTCCAGTGCTGGGGCCATGGCCAAAGCTGTCAGAACAGGGGAGGAACACGGCAGGGGATGCAACAATTCATGGTGCCCCACTTCTGCCTCCTAGTTCCAGGGCCAGGCGAATCTGCATGTGTTTGAGGACTGGTGCGGCGGCTCCATTGAGCAGCTCAGGAAAAACCTACACTTCCCCCTCTTCCCTCACGTAAGTAAGACCATGACACCTGCTGCCCCACACTTCCCAGCTCTGCTTCCCAGCTGGATCACCCCTGCTCCCTTCACATCCTGTCCCTATCTCTATCCATCATCTGTCTGTCCTGCTGCTCATAAGCATCTATCACCTCCCTCTCAACCACTTCCTCTGTCCTCCTGCTGAGCGGGCAGGAGGTTTTCACAAGCTTTCAAGGGTGGCAGCTTTTCTGCTGCACAGGGGGAGCTCGTTTTCCTTATGCTGGCCTGCCAGGCCTTGGACACATGATGATGGAGCCTTGTATTTGGCACTCTTCCTCCAAGTGCCTAGCAAATGCCACATCCTGTTCCCACCATTCCAGTGGCATCCCCATGCAGCTCTCCCATCCACAGCAGCATCTGCTCCAGTTCATTTCTCATCTGGCCTGCTCTTTCCCTCTGCCTCCATCACACATCATAGCCCATCCTCCTCTCAGAGCAAACCTTATACTTCCTTCTGCCCACCTGTCTCAGGGTTTTTATATCTCCCCTTCTTCCTGTCACATCTAAAATTATTTTTATATTTTTTTTTCCTTCTGCTTCAGACACGAACTACACTGAAGAAGTTGGCTGTGTCCCCAAAATGGACTAACTATGGCCTCCGGATATTTGGCTACCTGCATCCTTTCACCAACGGTGAGGGTTCTGAGGCCGCTGTGCCACCTGCTCACATCTCTTGTCATCTGCCCCTCCCCTCCCTCGCTCCCCTCCTGGTGCTGATCCACTGGTGCCTCACCGTGGCAAGCCCAAAGCCTGGTCCCTCACATGGGCGACGTGCATGACTGGCCGTGGCCTTGGCATGGGTGGGAGCACATCTGCCTCCCTTGTAGAGTGGAAAGGAAAAGCACAGGAGAAAACAGATGGGAAGTGCTAGATAAATAAGAATGCTGTCGTGAATGCATGGCCCCATGGCGTGTGTGTGGACACGAACAATCCCTGAGCTTTTCCTCCCTCCTTCTCATGCCCAGGACTGCACATGACATCATTTATGTCTCTGCTGCTCCCTGGGTGCATGAATACCATCTGACAGCAGCTGACATCTGTATCACCCAGCTGCATGTGTCTGCCCAGAGCAGCCTGCTAGTGCTCACCAGCCTCTCATGGTCCCCTGGCCCTCAGCTGCCATCCCTGTAACCCCCAGAACAGTGAGGCTCAAGCACCCCGACTCCCTTTGTGGCTCCATGTGCATGTTCCTCCATCCGAACACAGCATCTCACACAAAAAAATTGCTCTGGAAACAAAAAGGGAAGTCAGTAAGACTTTGCATAGACTTCTTAGCTTTCCAGGTTAGGCATCAGATGAAGCCAATGCAGGAGGAATAGTGAACGAGTTGCATCTGTAAACTTTGTTTTCAGTCACAGCAGAATTAGAAAATTCAGAGATGCTCAAAGGGGTGAGGGTGGTATTATTAATAGGGAAGCTATGGTCTCACTAGAAAAAAGGGCAGAGACAGCATTTTAGAGGAGCAGGGTCTGTTCTGTGCACGAGCCCTTACCCCAAAGCCCTACTCACTCCCTCCATCTCTCAACAGGGGAGTTTCAGTTTGCCATTGCTGCGGATGACAATGCCGAGTTCTGGCTGAGTCCAGATGAAAAGACTTCTGGTCTCCAGCTGCTGGCCAGTGTAGGCAAGGTACAGTGCATGCTGCAAGGCTTCTTCTATCGAGGCTTTAATGTGTCTGTGGGAATGGAGACCTTCCTGACTGGACTTACATACTTCCTTGGACTACTCAAGTTTCTTTTCCTGCCCAACTACAGACAATGCCACCACAGATGCCAGATGGGCATGCCGTACCTTAAGCCAGTTACATATTGGCAGTGCTATTGGGAGCCCCTTGTTCATGATTAAGGGACTTAAGTCTATCCATAGATGATGGATATCACAGACAAGTTACCAGGAGGTATTGGAGGGAAGAGAGCTCAATTTTCCCTCCTCATCGTTCTCAATGCAGTAAGAAGGGAAGAAACTCATCTTAACTAGAGCATCTTCCATCTCTTCACAGACCGGGAAGGAGTGGACTGCACCAGGAGAGTTTGGGAAATTTCACAGCCAGCAGTCAAAGATGGTGAGGTGAGTGAGCAAAGTCCCTTGCTCCCATTCACCTTTGCTGATGGCCAGGAAATCACAAGGAGAAGGAGAAGGAACCCAGGCTTGTCCTGAAGAATTTAGCAGTATAGAGAAAGGTATTGCTCTGGGGTATTGCCAAAGCTTTGCTGATTTACTGCAGGAATGCAAATTTAATTTTTCTTCCCCGGAGGAATCAGCCACCAGCAGATCCAGACTCTATATGAACTACATCCCAAGCTTGCTGCCTTGGAACTGGCTGGGTTTCCCAGAGGCCAAAACCCAGCAGGCGAGACTGAAAGGGAGTTATTCAGCATTAACTGAGAAGGGTCTGTAGTGCTCCAGATGCACAGGGGAAGCTACCTATCTCACTGTCAGCATCTGGATTTTCTTGGCGGCCCTAACCCCGTTCACCCTGAGAATTAGGTTGTTTCATGGGTGTGGTTGCTCTCTACTCACTGTCTGCTGACAAGCTAAGAAATGTTCCTTAATGCTGCTGGTGACAGACACGTTGTTCTTCACAGGTTGTCAGCTGCAGGCAGGTACTATTTTGAGGTGCTGCACAAGCAGGATGACAGAGGAACAGACCATGTGGAAGTAGCAGTGAGTCTGTGGAAATGACCATGCTGTGTATATGTCCCCACAGAGCTTGGGAATGATGTTTGTAACTATTCCCCTCCTTTCCCAGGCCTCATCTCCTCTCGCATGAGACATATCTAATCCCTTCCAGAACCTTTACCTACTTCTGTGAGGGGTAGTCCTGGCCACATGTCAAGACCCTTTCTTCTGCTTGCTCGGGATAGTGCTGCCCTCTCTGGTCTCTGTTGCAGTTTTTTATCCTCTCTCATTTTGGATTTGTCCTGGGGGATCTCAGCTCATTCCCAGTCTTTTGCTGCTAGGTAAATTCTCATAGCAGGGAGAAAGAGGAAAGCTGCGAACCCACCTGGTGAAAAAACATCTTGTGCCTGTTCTTTTTTTTCAGGCTTGGTTAACTCCATAAGCACTTCATTTTAATGTGTTTCTCTGTTCCAGTGGAGACTGAATGACCCAGAAGCGAAGTTCAGAGTGATTGATTCCCAATATCTCTCCCTTTTTGCTAGTAAGTATCTTCATCACAAGTTTTCCCAAGCACCTCCCCATTCTTCCAAAACTTATCAGTGCTGTTTCACCATGAATCATAGTCTAGCCAGGCAAATACCAGGCATACAGATCATTAGGAGAAAAAGGTGGAGACAGGTCAGGAGAAAGACTTCTGGACAAGGGTGTGACTCATTATTAAATATAGTAGGATTGGACATAAGATTGGAACATTATTCCAGGGAAGTCTAGAGGTACCAAGAAGAGTCTGCAAAGGTGAGAAGTATTCCAGATGTGAGAGTAACACAGGATGGAGTTTGCTTGCTGAGAGCCAGGGGGAATGTGAGGCCCACAACATGGGAGCTGTAGGGGTGTGCTGTCAGCTGGACACAACCAGGGAGGGAGCCATAGTAGCACTTCCAGGAGAAGTGGAAGTCCTCAACACAACGGGATACACTAGTGATATTGGGAGATGCTGCTTTCTTCTGTACCAGCCTCAGGCTTCTTCAAGTTGGTGCTGGATTGCAGCAAACACATCAGTCCAGTCCCTCCTGTTTTGTAAACCCTTCTTAGCACATCAAGTGATGCCTTTATCAGTTAAGGAACTCCTTAGTTGCGTTTACCCTAACCTAGCTTTGTCAGCATCACTTTCCTCTGCCAGCATTCCCCCTTTCCATATCTACTACTGTTGCCTTCCAACATTTCTGGATTTTTTTCCACACCAGCACTTCTGTGCACGGAAGACTCCCTGATGTAGTCAAGACATCTGTTTGCTGTGTCTTGGATCACAACCTGCTGCTGTATTTTCTGAAACCTGCCATTTGGGCAGGACTAGGCTTTCCATTAGGTCTTCCGTCTGCATCCTTGTTCCTTCTGCTCTTTTCTTCTTATTAATTCCCTGTAGAATAGAAGACTGACATCCCAGAAGATCCCCTTGTGGTTAGATACAGTGCTATAGTCTCATCTTTATCTGTCACCTTCTGCTCATGCAGATTTTCCCTCTTTCATATTAGCCTTCAGCTGTATCACGTCATCTTGTTCCTTCTGAGTTCATGTGTTGTTCAGTACCCAAAAGCTGCACACCAGTGCCCTTGGCGGCATGTTGCTTTTTCCCCTCATAGATATTTGTTCAATTCCCCTCATTTTAGAGTAAGATCTACAGAGATATGAAGTCCCATGGCAGCAGCACCCAAGAAAAAGTGTAACCAATACTCAGTCATGAGTTTGAACTTCCTGTTGCTCCTGGCTTCCTGTGGGTCTTCATTCCCTTTCTGGAGTAACATCCTCCTCAGCCACTTAAGGCCTTGCCCCAGGGTCCTGATCCTTTTCCAGCACAGGTGAAAGCTCCTCTCTTCAGATTTTTCCTCCCATTCATCTTTTTTATCTCCTTTTAAAAGAAATGCAATACTAATACTACAGAGACATCCAGTAATTCCTGGCAGCATGGGGATTCTTCAGCACACCACTGCTGGTGTGTCCAAGGCAGGAGAGCATTTTCCTCCATAACTTACCCCTATGTGTTTGCTTTCAGCGATAGCCATGTTCCTACCCCACAGCTTCTGTATTTCCAGCTTTCTGGGTCAGAGCCTTTCCTTCCCACAGTGTCTGTGCAGTGATGCTCCTGATGAGCACCATTTAGGCATTGCTGTGCCAGACAGCAGTAATGCCATGGATGCACAGCCACTTGGAAAGGGCTGACACTGGGGAGAGGTGCTTTTTGGGACAACGGACAAATTAGCCCTTCCTCCCCCTTCTGTTCTCTCTCTGGTTTCTAGACGAGACGCTTTTAAAGATGGATGAGATCGGGCATATCCCGCAGACATTGGCCAGTCACAGGAGCCGGCCTGCTGACAGCGCAGGCAGCAAGGCACACCCGGCTGACATGTTGAAGCCTGATCCCCGGGACACTCTTTACGAAGGTAAGGCTTGCAAAGCAGCTGAGGAGGTAACTGCAGCCTGTCACAGCATGTGTGGTAGCACAGCTGAGAAGGATCATCTTCCTACACCACGGTTGTCAAGGCCATGTTCTTTTACCCCTGGTGCAGAAGAGAGGGGCAGCTACAATATCAATCACTGTTGGAGACAAAGCACAGACTAAACCCAGCTCCTCTTTCTTGACATCCAGCTCACACAACATCCCCAGGCATAATATTTTTGTGCTAGTGCCTTGGAGGGATGTAAAGAGATGAGTTGTGCAGGGTTTGCTTTATGTATCTGTTAGCATTTCACATGGATAAATAAAAACCAGGGCCAGAAGTAGCTAAGCTGGTGCATCAGTTGCAGCAGGGCTCCTCCTGCCACGCTTGCCCATGTGTTTCCTCTTCCCAGTGCCTCTGCTCAGCAAGTCCCGTGTGCGCCGAGCCTTGCCAGACTGCCCCTACAAGCCCAGCTACCTGGTGAATGGATTTCCTCTGCAGCGCTACCAGGGGCTCCAGTTTGTAAGTTTTATTTCTTAAGCAGGTGTTTGCCCAGGGGAACAAAAGGAGGAAGGAGAGAGATCCCATTAACCATGGGGCTTCTCCCCTGATCTGAAGCTCCTGGGCAGATCTGATCATGTGTTCAGGTCTCCGCATCCCACTATGTGCCAGAGGGCAACATCAAGGAAAGGGAGATGGGTGCTGTGCACTGCTCATGTGTCTCACCAGGGTACAAGTGTGTGTGTCTTACAGAGCTCCTTGGGCCTCAAACCAAAGGGCTGAGCTTGCCTTCACACAGAGCCTCTCAGTGGCTGAGGATTTCATTCTCTGTGCGGGGGACTGTAGCACTAAGCCCCTGACATCTCTTCAGGAGAGCTTGCCCGCCTCTCTCTCACCTAGTTCTCACTCTGCTATTTGAATTAAGCTCACAGTTACAGAAATGGACAGACAGACGCTGAGAAAGGGAGGAAAAGACACACCCATGCACACATCCTAGCATGCTTCCTTCTGTTTTCCATTCTCACAGCCTGCTACTGCATGCCTTGGAGAGGCAAAGATTTAGTGAGCAACTCGTGCTCCCTCTAAAAAGGGCTGGTTGCCCTGCCACTATGTCTGGGTTACCTTGTGGCTGATGTCTGGCATTTATGAGAGTTTTACTTTGGTTTTCTCTCTTCTTTCCAGGTTCATTTATCATTTGTTTACCCAAATGACTACAGCCGCCTGAGCCACATGGAAAAAGAAAACAAATGCTTCTATCAGGAAAACTCTTATTATTTGGAAAGGTAGGTTGCTGCAAATGTGGGTTTAGTAGCAGGGAGGGAGGAGATGGTTTGAAGGCTGGAATTGGTGTGGAATTTCATACTCACTTCTGTAGGACTCTCAATTTTTAAAGATTCCCTAAGCCTTGCAAAACATTAAAGCATTTATAGTTTCTTTTGATAACTTAAGTGAAAATATGTTTAGGTCTCAAGGGGAAACTGCCTCTGCTTTTCTTGCACTATTAACCGAGCAACTGAGTCAGAGCATGTTTGTTCCACTACATCAGGGAGTGTATTTCCAGGAAGCTTTGCCTGACAGCATCTGTAGCCTCCTAAAAGCTGTCACGGTGAAAGCCAAACCATGCTTACCACCAGGCATCTCTCTGGAGAAAGAAATGCATGTCATTCATCCTCACTGGGGGTGTGATCTCAGTGGTGGCCCCACGAGAGAACTGCCCCTTGTGTGCTCCCCCCATGACAGACAGACCCCTTTTGTGAGGACTCCTGTCCATTCAGGAGGACTTTTTTGCAGGATAAGAAACCACTTTACCATTGAGATAGCTGATGGTGGCCTCCTTGTGTTCAGGATCTTACTCCACCCTCCAGGACTATTTCGAGGGCTGGAACAACAGATCATGGTGTGAGTTTGGGAGGAGACTCGTGGTTCATAATGAAGGCTAGAGAAGGTGGCTACCATGGGCTGGAAGGTGACACCTAGGTTTATTGCTTTGGCAATTCATTTGTATTGTGACTGGATTTGGGAATGGAGAGACCATTTTGCTTGGCATCAAGCAGATGTGGAGGGAAACAGCCTTGGAAATCCCTCTCAAAAGCTTGAAGCACATGCATATGAGGACAGCACACAGGCAGTAGTGGTATGAGGGAAGAGAGAGGGAGATCACTGCAATCAGCTGCTTGAGCTGCTTTTACAGCATGATGGTTTGCATTTGTGAGCACTACATCTTAAGTGAGCTTTAAGGAGAAGTTTAAGGGAGGCTAAGTGTTTCAGGGTACTTACACTGGGGTTTCCTCCTGCGCCTATGAGAAGATGTCTTGAGAGACTGAGATGATAAGGAAGGAAAATGCATGTCTTAGACACTGCAGAGTAAGATCTGATTGCCCAAAGATATGAAAGATGGTAGTGATGTTTGGAAAGTATGATCTAGAGGTGCTGGGTAGATGTAATCAGAGTAATGGATCATCACCTCTGAAGCAATGGCTATTATTTATTTGGAAAGGACAAAGTAACTTCCGTCAAACTTGTGTTTTGCTCTTCCCACTACAGGTTCGGATTCTACAAGTACATGAAAATGGACCGGCCAGAGAAGAGCCTGGACTCTGGAGAAAGGACAGAGCAGCCAGGTAGGGGCCCTAGTGTCACAGCCAGAAGATCCTTTCACTTGTCACTTTTGTGTGTGGTCTTCCAACAGCAGCTGAAAGAAGCTGTTGATTTTCCATAACAAGGAAGTCACAGCCTTTCCCTCCCAGATTATTGTGTCTGGGAGGATATTTTTGCTGCCACTTTTACTTCTCTCAAGGGTCAGTTTTGAGGTCACCAAACAGTGGGCTGTAGTGGGCAACATGACAACTACCTCTCAGGCCCACAGCTTACCTGAGATGTAATTCTAGCAAAAACATGGGCAGGAGTGACAGAGCCAAAACTGTGCAGCGTGGCAGGCTGTGCTCACACCTGCCCTGCAAATCTGTGGCCAGACAAGACAGCTAAAGGCAAAGCCAGACACCTCCACAACCTTTGGCAGTGATGGCTGATAGGTGCCGAGGAGGTTGGTGCCAGCAGGAGCACAGATCCCATGTGTGAGAACATCCCTGTTCCTCTGAGCAGGAGGGGCAACACTGAGATGAGGCGAGAAGTAGCTGCCCCCCAGCAGGATGAGTGCCTGGGTTAGGACAGGGAAAGCAGTGGGAGGATGCCAGAGGTGTAACTTCAATTACTCCTGCAGGCTCCCAGGAGGGGAACCTGGATGACCTGCAGTACGAGGAGCAGGACATGGAGAGCACCCGTCGCCCCGAGCACCCTGGCACAGCGAAGGCAGAGCTGTTGGGCAACGCTCCCAGCAGCATGTTGGGCAGTGACAATATTCATGAGGACTATTCCTTCCGGGAGCGTCGTCGGCTCCTCTCGGTGATGGGTGGTAACATAGGAGAGGGGATACAAAGGAGAAGGACAAAGAGGTCTGGTGTCAAATCAGCCATGCTGGCCTCTACTAACCAAAGCCTCAGCCAGGTTGGCCTGGAGGGGAACCCAGTAATGAAAAGACCTCATTTAAAAGCTGGTGTCAAAGACAACTCCAGGAGCCCTCTGCAGCACGCCAGGGCCATCCACGGGAGAGCACCTGTCAGAAGGGCAAACCCTCCTTCTAGGACTGTATCTCAAAGACAGCAGTCTCTTGGCCACCCAAGGGACTCAGGGGTCACAATTCCTAAAGGGGTGAGACCTCGAGAAGATCTCAGCACTGCTAAGGATGGGTTGCAGCCAGCAGGCACCGTGCCAGTCAAGAAAGGAGGCCCGGTCTCTGGCAAAGCTGGCAGACACTCTGTGAGCACTGCCAGCCCCAGCCAGCCTGGGCTGCCCCAGTGGCTGAACCAAGTGGAGTCCTACATTGCTGAGCACAAGGCAGCCAATGCTGGGGACATGGGCGAAGGAGAGGCGCAGGTGCCTTCTCCTGTGAAGGACAAGTCTGGACCTGTGGCAGCAGAAGACGAAGAGGAAGAGGCAGATGGGGAGCCAGAGGAAGAAGATGAGGAGGGTTTTGATTACGTACCAGTGTTCGACCAGGCAGTGAACTGGGAGCAGACCTTCAGCATGAGCAACCTGGACTTCCATATGCTGCGCACAGACTGGATTGACCTGAAATGCAACACATCAGGAAACTTGCTGCTAAGAGAAAGGGAGGCCCTGGAAGTTACACGTGTCTTCCTGAAGAAACTCAACCAGAGGAGTAAAGGGTAAGGCACAGTGAGAAAACCAAGGGACAGAGTCCCGGCGCTAGTGTACCATGCTGCACAGGGAATGCCTATCATGGGAGTAACTAGTGAGAATCAGAGGATAAATTACATGTGGGAAATAAGATTTCAGGCAAGGAATCTGTGTAAAACACTGGTCTTTAAATATACCTCTTTTGGCTGATAAATGGTGCCAGATTTTGCTGGTACTTTTTTTACATGGTCTTGATATGGTTCTTCTTCTTCTCAAGATCTACCATCCTGATTGCCTTTCTGGCAAAGAGACATACTTCCTCTGAGCCTCCATGAGCTGAACAATCCAACTCCCGGCTCTTCTGTTGGGTTGGCCTGTATTTCCATAATTTTTTAACCAGTCTTTTTCCGTGCAGGTTTCAGTTTGAGTTAATCTTCCTTGACATAAGTCACCGGTATCTTGGATGTTTTATAGAATAGGTGTTAGGAATTTCCAATCCCTGATGGAAGTAGGTCTAATGCTACATCTTAAGATCACATTTGTTTTTTCAGAGTCACATCACAGTTACACAGTCAGGTGTAACTGATCAGTACACACAAGCTTTTCTCTGGCAAGCATCAACTTTCCAGCAGAAACTCTTGTTATGATCTGAAAAGGCATGACCTGTCATTTCATCCCGTTTTGGCCATTCCAAACCTAAAGCTCACTCCAGTTTTTACTGTGTGATTGCTCAGTCCTCCTCCATGTTCTTGGCTGATAAGCTGTCACAAGCCAGTTTCACTAGCCCAAACATACTCTTTGTGCCAAGATCGTTGTAGGTGGTGTTGAGTACACTCACTACTACAGCCCTACAATCATTCAGACACATTTGTTATTTTCTGTGTCACCTTCATTTCATTTCCCCTGCCAAATATTTTTCTTTTGGCCAGAATCCCAGGTCTAATCCCACATGCTTGTGGATTTAGGAAACAGGTGCTAAACCTTCCCATGGGACTTTGGAAGCAGTGCAGCGAAGCAAGGGGAAGCTAGGGACAAAAAGGTTTGTGCTAGCCAGGAGGAAGGAGCCTAGCAGAGCTGAACAGGCTGGAGGTGGGAGCGGTGCTGGTGTAGAGGGGACACGCCCATGCCAACTCTGTCTCCTGCAGGCGGTTCCAGCTGCAGCGTATCGTGAACGTGGAGAAACGCCAGGACCGCATGCGGGGCAGCCGCTACCTGCTGGAGCTGGAGCTGCTGGAGCAGGGAGGGCAGCTCATCCGCTTCTCCGAGTACGTCTTTGCGAGGGGCTGGCAGGGCATTGGTGGCGATGAGGAGGAGGAGAGGAAGATGAGGAGCCTGGTGTGGGGTCGCCGGCGGCACCTGATGGCTGTGGCGAATGAGCCAGAGCTGTGCTGGCCCCAGGGCTTTTCATGGAACCACCGTGCCATGGTTCACTTCGTGGTGCCAGGTAAGGAGGACCTGCCTCCCCAGGACACCGAGGGACGGCATGGTGGGCAGTTCTCATGAGGGCAGTCCTGAACAGTGAGCCTGGGCCAGTTGCAACCATCTCATTTGGGTCACTTCCAATTTCCCTTCTCTCGAAGTTAAACCCCCTCAGAAATACGATAGGTCCCAAACTTGCATACCTTGTAATCTCAAAGAAAACTCCTGTCGCATGGTAGGAAAGAACCCACACTGATTCCTTGATTCTTTGGACCAGGTTTTCAGCCTGGGCCTGTTTCAGCATCCCTGCAAGGTTATTGGGGTTTGACAGGAGGCAAGAAGGCCTTGCCTGTTGAGAAACAACACCATCACTGAAATCAGTTTGCTTAGATTATCTCCCTGTTGCAATACAACCAGTGAAAAACCAGGCACGTTGGGTGCTGCAGTTCATCTCTGACATGGAAGAGCTGTTCCAAGTCACTAAGGATCCCAACTTCAGCGTCATCATCACAGATTACAGCAGCGATGACATGGATGTAGAGAAGGCTCTGAAAAGGTCTGCTTTGCACAGGTGAGAGTACTGTTTGGTCACAAAAAAACCACTCACACACGTATGCTGCAAACACAGCACCTCTGCCAGTCTCTTGTGTGTTGACCAGCCACAGCCTGCTGCAGCTGGAAAACCAAAGATAACACCCACCCAAACTTTGCACATGTACATGAAAATATTGTTATTATGATGTGCATACACACCATATACTGCATGGAACAGTGTTATAAAAGTGTAAGGCCATACCTAGTGTAGTATTCCAGCCAAATTTGTTGAATTTGTCTATTTTCAAGTTTGCAAAAGAGAAAAGAAAGCAAGTCTCACAGTGATGGGGCAGAGGGAGGACAGACAAGAAAGCTGTGAGAAATAGGGGACAGCATGGAGACCGCTGGGGACTCCGCTTGCTCGAATAACTGTCTGGCTTACCCTACTCTGATCTGAACCAGCCTTGGCTGGTCATTTCCTTTACATGCCAGGGGTTTCCAGTAACACGTCCAGTAGTCCTAGGATAGATAGACTGGACTAGAGCTGAAAAGACTTTTGCTAGGTATTGCCCTCCCCTTGCTGCACAAGGGGGAAGACTCTGAGGGCATGATGGGACCCGGAACAGTGCTGAGCTTGTGCACTCACCCAGGAAAGTCTTTTCTCCTCCTTGAGAGGGTGCATGGGGCAAGGGCAGCTTCAAAGCCTGATGCCTGTGGTGCTTTCTGTGCCGCTGGCACATGGCAACTGAACTTGACTTTCCCGTTTGTCCCCCAGCTACCAGTACCTGAAGCTGACAGGGAATTTCGAGCGTTCTGCTGGGCTGCAGGCAGGGATAGACCTCGTGACGGTAAGTCTGGGGGCCCTTGGGGTGGACACTGGTGCTATCACTGCTTTTCATACTGCACACACTGTTTTTAGGGAAGGGAATAGCCTGGGAGACCAGATCAAATGTAGATGTGTTTCCTGTCCTTCCCGAGTAAGGGTCTCACCCTTTATTCTGAGGAGCCTGTATTCTGTTTGGTTCTCAGTCCACCTGCTGGGACTGTCAGACAGGAGGGAAATCAGCAGTGGCAACTTTGTGATACTGCCTCTGCTAGGTCATAGTCGTGGTATTTCAGATTCATTGTTGAACAGCCACTCAGTGGCTGCTTTGCCAGCCTCTAGGATCTCAGTTTCTAATGCAGCAACGAATGGCTTTTTAATTGACTCCCATATCTCTGTCTTCCTGCTCCTCAAGAAAGACTTACTGAAAGTCAACCTATTTTTTTTCCCAACCGATGTGGTTCACTCCAGGACCCGCACAGCATCGTCTTCCTATGTGACCTCCACATCCACTTCCCAGCTGGAATCATTGATTCAATCAGGAAGCACTGCGTGGAAGGCAAGATGGCCTTCGCACCCATGGTCATGAGGCTGCACTGCGGGATGTCCCCACAGTGGCCTGAAGGTAAGAGGGAGTGGAGCCTCTTTGGCTGAGACCCTGGGGAATGGGGAAGGAAGGAGGGTGTCTACCACCTCTAGATTTGTTCCTCTGGTGGTATTGAGGTCTGAAGCTTGAGGTACTTCCAGGTCCACAAGGTGATGGTGTGTTAGATGAGGTTTAACTGCATCAGGTACCTGGAATTTGAGATCAAAATGCTAGCAGAGCCCTTTGTATGATGTTTCTCCTGGTCATCTCCTAGGGCTCTTTATGGATGTGAGGACCTTGGAAAACCTTTCCTTTACTCCCTTCTGTCCATTTCTCTCTTTTCTTAAAGGGCACAACCTGTCCTGAGGAGAGCTGGTAGAGCAGGGGTGAGGGAAATCAACCCAAGTCAGAGGGGGGAAAGTGGCATAGATCATCTTAGCATGGGATGTTTTTTTAGACAGAGATGGCCACCCATAGCCATTCATGCACAGGGCAACCCTGTGAATCTGGGACAGTCCAGGAGATGTTGGAGGCTGTGCTAACAAGTTGATACGACAGCCCATGCTGTCTGTCCTCAAGCCTTTCTCACTTCCCAAAGCTGGTTGGCATGATTGGCTCTGCCTTAGTGCTGAGTTCACTCTCACACATCATGCTGAAAGTATTTTGAATTTCTCTCCAGCATTTCTGCTGGAGTCATCAGTGGTTCCAAGCACCAACATACCTGTGCCTCTTTTGTGCTCTCCACAGGCTACTGGGAGGTGAATGGGTTTGGTCTCCTGGGCATATACAAGTCTGACCTGGACAAGATCGGAGGCATGAACACAAAAGAGTTTCGGGACCGCTGGGGAGGAGAGGACTGGGAACTCCTGGACAGGTAGGCATCCATTGTCATTGTTCATGTGCACAGGAAGGGAGATCCATTGGATCTTGGAAGACCAATGACCACAGGAATGGGGAGCTAAGGAGATTGAGATGACTGCTGCCACTATAAGCTTGGTCAGTGAGGGAGAGTCTCTGAGTCTGTCCTGACCTCAAACCTAGTAGGTGAGGAGACAGAAAACACTCTCCTACAGCCACGAGTAAGAGAAGAGCCATTTTCTGGTGCCTTAGTACCACACTGCTGGTTGGCCACATGCGAATCAGGCACTGGTGATTGTGAAGGCTTTGTCCTCTTCCAGCAGTGCAGCGCACAGTCTGGGTCCCTCAGACTTCCCATATAACATTTAGCAATTGTCCTGAAGACCAACTATTGGAGAAACATTTAAAGGTCACAAGGTACAGTTACAATTTCCGAGAAGTTTGTAGTGAGAGATCTCTGCTGGACAAATCCTAGGCCTCTGGGTTTGTAGTTCTAGGCTTTGGGCCCTGTCCTGTCTTTTCCGACGACTGACTGCAGAAAAGAGTAGCATCCCGAGTAATCCTGTGCTGCCAGCTGTCTTTTCCTCCTAGTCTGGTATGTGCAGGCACTCTTGATCAGTCCTGCCCTCAAGGGTGCATAAACACTCAGCAAGTGTCATTAGATGCCTGCTTATGGATACGAGATACCCCTGAGCTATTCTGGACTATCCAATTTACTTGTAGTCTCTTGTCAACAGCACAACTTAAAAGAGTTTTCCTGGGGCTGAGCCCCTCCAGTATCTTTGTGATCAAGTTTTCTCTGAGTCTACCCTTCTTTCTGCCAGGATCTTACAGGCCGGGCTGGAAGTGGAGCGTCTCTCCCTGAGAAACTTTTTCCACTGGTTTCACTCAAAGAGGGGCATGTGGAACCGACGCCAGCTGAAGACACTGTAGCCTTCAACCCCAAAGCTGTTCGGCGGCACTGTCCACCACCTCATCTAGATGTGCACTTTACTGAGGCACACAGCCGAGCACACAAACTCTTCCTCTGCCTCCAGAGCCCCCTGATGGGATGGCACAGCCGGGGAAGGGATGATCAGGCTGGCGGAGCAGGAGCTTCTCTTCTGAGCCGTTGTATCCAAGACGTGGGATCCATGTCTGGCTGGGAAGGTGTGCAGGGGAGATGTCGACAAGGGAAGGACTCATGTTTCCTGCCATGCAGTCTGGTGGATGGTACAGTGGGAGAGGTGCCATATTTCCTGTGGAGTCTTGCACCAAACAAACACAAATCCCAGCTAAGCCCAGAATGGTTTATTTAGAGCAATGCAGCTTCTCTTTCAATACTTGAATGAAAAAAAGAAAAGAAAAAAAAAAAAAAAAGAAAAACCCCACAACCCTCCCCCTTTCCCCTCCTTCCCCATCTCTTCAGTATCCATGATTTTGGACAGGGGACCAGAGTTCTCTGAACTGTATTGCATCCACATGCCCATGTGCTGACCCAAGGAAACCTGGATATGGAGGAGCTAATAGGCACTTTAGGCTGCTGGTGCTTAGACGTTTCTCTGTGCTTTTCACTTTAGTCATTATGAAAAACTGTGCTCATATTCAGCAAATTATGGGCCATAGATGGAGATGCAAATACATTTCCCTTACAAGAGCCGTGTTTGCCTCTAGCTAGGTGAGCTGGTGAGGGTGATGTTACAATTCCACCTAAATTATTGATCCACTGCCTAAGGATAGTGGAGGGGTTATACAGAGAAGCTAGGAGGGCATCTCAGGAGGAACTTTGCAGCCTTATCTGACGGACATGTGTTTGTCCTAACAATATCAGGGAAACCCTAGCAGGGAAGAAGTGGCAATATTTTAGTAGTTGAAATATTGTGATTTTGTCAGAAGAAGAGGAGACAGAATATTCTGCTCTCAAAATCCTGTACCTTTATGCAGCATCTAAAAGTTAATTTAATAAGTTATGGCCTCACAGTTGTGTCTTGTCCTAGTTTGACTCTTTATGTAGAGAGCAGGCTTCTTGCTTGAAGAACCAGCACCAGTTGTTGGTGCTTCATCTCTGAAACAGCCCTGGGAGCTCTGGCCTGATAAAGAGGAGGTGGCCTCAGGTCTGGGCACATGCACTGGATGAAGAACAGTGAGGAGAGAAAAGGGTTGAGTGAATAAAAGGATAGGCAGACCCATGTTGTCCTTGATGCAAGACCTTTGGAAAGAGCCCACAGCTGTCCTGATGCTACAGGAAATTCTCATCCCCTAAAATTCCTGTTAATGCAAGACAAGATTTTTTTTACCCTGTAACCATTTTAGAAGACTATATACACCCAGAAATCCCAGCACACTCAGTACTTTACACTGGAGCTTCAGTGGTCCCAGTACCATCCTAAAAAGGCTGCTCCTGGTCTCAAGCTTGAGGGGAGAGTGTGACATAGGATGCTGCTCTTGGGGCCCAGCTCTGTGAGGAGTTGTTGGGAAGTGAGTAGTGGAGGTATGTAGAATACAAGCAATGCTGACATGGTACTTGATTTTTTTTTTTTTTTTTGCCGATGGCGTAGATGCTGATTCAGAATGGGCATTCGTTTGTTCCTGGTTCTGTGGTGCTTGACAAGTCCATCAAGTTCTGCTATTGCAATAGAAAACTGAACATGCAAGTTCTGGCACGTGAGATAGAAATCTTGTCAAATCATCTGCTTACATCAGTCTGGGTTTTGTGACTGATGGAGTTAGAAAAAGGCAACCACATATAAGAAAGTTTTGCTGTGCAGTGTGCAGCCATGGTAAGAAGTAGACAAAAGACAGCTGTGTCTCTGACTCCACAGAGCCTTTGCCAGAATGGAGACACTGAGTATCCCAGAAGAGGCAGCCTTAGCCATCTGCCCAAGCCAGAGCAGCCTTTCTGTTGAGCGAAAGTACTTTACCCACGTATATACTAAGAAATTAGTCACTGCAGCTGGGATGAGAGGAAAGAGGCTGACAACAGTCAACTTTTTTTTTTTCTTTTTTTTTTTTTTTTTTTTCCTTTTTTTTTCCTTTTTTTTTTCCCCCCAAAAAAGTATTATAGAAGTTAAGGAGACCAAGGCCTTGTGATGCAATGTTGCAATAAGCTCTGTTTCTGCCTGGAATGTGCAGTGTCAGTCATGCTCTCGGTGCATGTCAGAGCCTGTGCTTCACTCAAATACAGGCACAGCCCCATGAGTGTGCAGGTGAGCTGCTTTCCAGGCTCCAGGACTGCGCCTCCACAGCCTGTCCAGGCTGGCTCTGTCACGCAATCCCTGTGGAATGGGGAGAGGCCATCGGGAAGGGCGAATGCCGGAACAGAGTGAGGCAATAGCAAGACCAGCTGTCTGGCCCCATCAGGCTGAGAACAGCAGGATGCCCATTTTTCAGACTGAGAGCTGATGGATTCAGTGGCAGCCTGTAAGTCGTGCACAGGGAAGAAGGGTTATTTGTGCCATGTGCTTTCACATCTGGCTGTAGCTATGGTCTGCAGCACCTAGAGTTAGCAGCTGGCTTTCATCTGCAGGCGCTGGCAAGAATTAGGTGCATCCAGAAGATAACTCACTTGCCTTAATGATGATATGAGTAGCCCCTCTTCCCCACCAGAGAGGACAGTCATCAAAGAGTGGACTGGAAAGCAGCTTTCATTGAAGCAGAATTTGAGGATTTTGCCTCCATTTTTCAGCTGTGACTGTGCTCCTTCCTTCATACCTTGTAACCCAGGCCAGTGTCAAGCAGAACTACCTCGTGCAGGCTCCTTGGTGGAGAAGTAAGGAGTTAGTGGTTTTCAGTCCCGTTTCCGGATGGCCAGTGTCCCTGCTGTCAAAGCTGCCATCTCAAATGTTCTTCCCTTTCTACCACAGTGGGAATTCTCAGTTGGTATTTAAGCATTGCTGTAGTAAACATGATTAATACTAATTGGCACTAGCTGGCAGTCTCCAATGGAGGAGCTTGGAGAGCCCATGGGGACAAAAGCTGTCTTCCAGCCCACATGCTCAAAGACCAGTGCAGTCTGTAGAGAGAAGGGGCTACACACTACCCAGTTTGCCAGCCAGCAGCAAACCTTGCAGGAGCAGCACTGGGCTTTGGTCTGGGGCTGTTGCCCCTCTTCCAAAACAACCTGCAGTTCTTCTCCCCAGACAGAGTCACGAAGGCAGGGAGAGCAGGAAGCCCAGCAGGAGCAGGTAGTCCCACAGCCACGTAGTGAAAGGACACGGCCAGCCAGGGCAGTGGCCAGATCAGAACCACAGAGGTTTGCCGCGTCACTAGTGTTGCATGTCTTGCATCATCTCTGGGTCCAGCACAGCTCCCAGAGGGAAGAGGGAAGCTGGCTTCACCACGGCCAGGAAGCTGACTACCCCCAACAGCTGATCACATTTCTCTCACTAGGATCTCTTTAGGAAGCTGCACTGAGTTTCTGGCCTTCATGTGCATCCTGGCTATGTCCTGCCTCGATGGCAGGAGGAAGTCAGTTGCATGGGATTTTCCATGCACCAGGCAGGAGCAAGCTGCTCCGGAAGCTCTCTGGCTGGGGAGATGATGGGCCATGGTTCAAGAGAGACCTTCCCTGGGGCAGGATGTGACTGGGCTGTGGGGCCTGAGCCCCCAAGTGCAGGGTGCAGGGCAAGGGGGCTCTGCCTAGAAATGTGACTCTGTCTTCAGGACTGTGAACTGTGGGGCTGGGGCTTATTTTGTAGGTCAGCAAAGGGAATGAAGAAGGGCTGGCTTTTATTATGAGCAAAACGTTTTGTGTGAAAATTATGTGATTTGTTTTGTCGTTGTCTTAATGTTTGCCCAGTATGAACATCTCTTCTTATTGCCTACAAATGTCTGAAGTTGATTGTTTTTTAGATACAGATGCCTTGTGTTGAAAATCTGAGTTGTACCTTTGAATTACCTGCCTTAAAGTGGCTCTGTGCCTTCAAGACAACTCCTGGGCCACCTCTCTGTTGGAGCTGGGGGATATACAGATTCTCCCTCATGTTTTATAAATACATTGTCTTCCTACAAGAGTTCACTTCTGTCTGTGTGTTACTCCCAACCACATCACCATGCAGCAGGGATTAGAAACCAGGTGTTGCTCCTCTGTCTTCATATAACCGAAAGCAAAGGCAATACCAGAGGGACAGATCACTCTCTGCCCAAGGCAGCAAGAGCTCTGCAGCAGGAAGTGAGTGGGAGATGCAGCAAGCAAGGTTAGCCAGGAGCGAGACCTGTTTCAGTCCTTCTAGGTCTGCAGGCAGTGGGATGGCAACAAAACAGTATTTCTCCTGTCTTCCTGGGTTTGTCATGTGAAACAAGGTGGAAACGCTGGACAAGTACACATACCACCAAAGCACAGGTGTGATGTGATCATAGAGAACGTGGAAAACAAATGGTCCTTCTCACAAGCAGAGGACAGTTCCTGGAGAAGACCACAGGTGAGAGCCCAGACCCAAATTTGGTGCTTAGCACAGTCTACACAAATGAGAGGTCATCTCTTTCGCAGCAGCTGCTTATTTAGATTCAATTTTGGCCCATTTTTGCTTCAGCTGTGTGTTGAGTATCAAAAGCTTGGCAGGAATGGGAGTCAGACATGGAGAGGGGAAAAGGCAGCCAAGGTTGCTAATGAGTCTGATTTCGTTATAATGAGAAATTATTATTATTAAAGGTGATGGGGGGAAAATATTCCGGTGTGCTGCGAGCCTTTTGCTTGTCTGGGATGAGTGACAGGAAGCCTTCTCTGCTCAGGCAAGCCTCATGTACTGTCATACCTGATCTAGTAGCTCTCTGAAATAATGATGAAGTTAAGATCTGGTAAGGAAATTCCCCTCACTGCTGCTTTCCCAGCTGAACCTTTCCTTTTTTTCCCTCTCTTTACATTCAGTCATCAATGCTAATTGCTTTGCCTTCTGCTCCATGAAGCAGTGAATCCTAGGGTTTGGGATCTGCACATGGGATACATAACATTTTACCTTTTCATGAATTCAGCAGGCCAGTAGTGGCCGAGAGTCCTTAGCTTGTCCAAAGCTTTTGCTTTGCCTACAAGTGGCTTGGTTACCTCTACAGTGAAGCCTTTTTCTAGAAGAGAGCAGGATAACGGGCTTCCCAAAAACACCCACCCCTGTTTCCTGTCAGTCTTGGCACAGAGCAAGGACTGAGTTAAGCAGCAAATTCAGTGTCACTCCAGACCTATCATCCCCCAGATAAAGTGGAGGACAAGTCTTTGCCTGCTTCACCAGACAGATCCCAGACTGTGCTAGGCTTTGCCACTTTAAATTCTGGTAAATGCATAACTGGTATTTTCCACCCTCTTCTTTTTATGCAACTTTCCTTCAGCTGCCAAAAAGTCAGCTGCAGGTACCAGCTGATGCTGGCCCGTGGCCTTACCCACCACCTTCATGAGCAAGATCATTCACACCCTCTCCAGCAAAAAGCACCACCTGAGACTTACAATGAAATTTAGGTCTGTAAAGCCAAATACAGAATACAAATGAAATCTGTCAGTATCTATTTCTAAGTGTCAGACACTTCCAGCAGCTCCTGAAGACCACTATGAGGATGCTTTCATGACATTTCTGTCTCAGTGGTAGCAAGGATATGCAAAATAAAAAATCCATATTGAACTCCGATTTTGCAGTACAATGAAAAAATCATTTAATAATCAGAAGAGCATGGAATTGTTATAACAGGTTTACACAAGGCTATTAAAATATCAAGATCTTAGCATGTCTACAAAGTTAAATTTAGAATCAAAAATTTTTACTCCTTCAAAAAAGTCTGGAAACTTGTTAGTTCAAAGGAACTTTTTTTTAAGGAAACAAATTGTTCTAACACAAGGGAATTTCCACCATTGTCAATATAAAATCAAGATGTTTAAAAATATTTGTATTACTGATAAGACCTTAAACTATAATGGTGGTTATTTAATGAAGTAATACACTATGTAACTGTCGTTTCTCATTGTGGCAATAAGCCTAGACTGTCTCCTTATGTATAATGTTTCTTCATTTTCTAAATATTGTCAGGCCATTCTGACATTCCTGATAGGTCCCTGATGATGACATTAGACCATAATAAGTATTTTTTCTCATTGTTAATATTCCAATGCTGGAAATACCTGATTGTTTTCTTAACTGTGTTGCATTTAATTTTAAACAACTACGAAAACATTTGAACTGTTTTAACTATGTTGACATACACACACTTTTCTATTCTCCCATGAGAACTCTTTTTTTAGTGGGAGAAATCCATTCCAACATTTGGGAGGTAAACTATTAGATAGAGTAGCTTTCAGTATAGAGACTTACGTTTGAGACAAAAAAAAAAAGCCGGACTTTTCTTATTTATTTAGCCTACAAAGTAAATCATTCAGTCTTCTCTACCAAATGAGCCAATATTGAATACGTGAAGCAGTAAGAGATGAGATTTACAGAACTGTGCTTTGAAACCATGTACCTGCTGCTGTTCCCTTGCAAAGTTTGCTCTAGCTTGGAAAGGCAATGTTTCCACCCCTTCAGAACTGCAAAAGCATTACAGGAGGGAGCCAGCATACCATGACACACACAGAGTTTTGGAAGTTTAACCCAGTTTTCGGGATTTGCTGATGGGCTCCTGCTGAGGTCAGTGAAGATGTAGAGGAGGAGAGCTTTCCCTTCCAGCCACACTCCTCAGATCCTGCAGGGAAGATAAGAAATGCCAGTAAGGTCAGAGCAGGCTCCTCTGTGCTGTGTAGCCAGAGAGGAGCAGTCACAGCATACTGGGGCACTCGACACCATGACCACCCCTACTCGTGGGCTGCTGCTCTTCAGTGCTTGCACCCTTCTGCATCCCAAGCAAGCAGTATTTTTATAGAGGCTTCTGACCTTTGCATCCTTCCTCATCATATCATGTGTCTATTGAGCTTTCCTGTTGGCTGTTGCCCCAGTATATCGCATTTAAACTGTGTTTACATGTTGCAGGCCGTGTTAGCAAGAGCTGTGACCTTTACTTCTTGACCTAAAGTGGTTTTGATCTAAGTTGTCATTCCCTCATTGACCTGACGTGGGAACCCAGGCATTTGGTCGGACTCTTATTAACAAGACTGTTGAAAATGAGCATTGGATTCTTAAAAGAGTCCCTGCCAAAGCACACTGGCTGTTGTGAAGGGCTCTTTTACCCTGGCCTAACCAGCACCGTCCTTTTCTTCTGCTAATAGTGCTGCCATCTCTGCATACCTCCCAGAATGCATTTTCTTTCCCAAATTTAGCTCCCGTCCAGAACAGCACTTTGTATCTAGCATGAAGTCTGCAACCTTCCAAAAATCCCAGCAACTGGGATGTCTTGCTTTAAAGGAGAAATCCTGATTCTCTGAGGGAGTTTGTTCAGTGGCCCCAGATTCTTGTGGGGCAGCAACATGTCTCTAGAAAGGCTTTGTTAATTTGTGCATCTTTGCCTTCTCCACTGTACAACGATATTTTCTGAAATTGAGAGCCCTCCCAGGGGCCGGCAGTGGTGGGAGCTCACCCCTTCCTTACCTGACTCCATGCCCCATGACTTAATAAGGTCGAAAATTCCTGTTAGGGTAGAGGCCAGTCTTCTGCACCCCAAAGGCTGTGATGAAGATGTTGAGGATGACTGTGATGAAGATGAGAGCTGTGGCAGCGTTGTTGAGTATATTCAGGCGGGGTTGCTTTGCAATGTCATTCAGGTTCAAACGAGCTATGCAATACAGTGCAAAAAGAGAGGGAGGTTTGTAGATTGACTCCAAGTCCCCCAGGAAGCTTTCCCTGCCTGGTGAATGTCCGCGGTGCCCATGGGCACCGAGGCCACAGAGAGGGGGGAATAGTCCTAGGAGTTTAAGAGGAGCCACAACTTGCTCTAAGATGATGTAGAAGAATGGAGCAGAGAAAAACACTTTTTTTTTTGATGTCTTTGTTTTGTCATGGAGGTGCCATGGCCCTGCAGTGGATCAACCCTAAATAGCCAAGTTACTGGTGCATACTGGCCAGACATGTGCCATGCCCCCCCTACTGCATGGCTGTGGGACGAGAGACAAGGTCAGCATTGTTGTACTTGGGTTGGGAGGCTGGTTCCTCCTTGACACCCAGATCTCATATATGTGCTGACATAACTATCAACCCCTTCCTCACCCACAGACCAGAAGGTATCTGGGTACATGAATGGGATCATCCCTAGCTGATGGACACTGACCTGTTCAGACAACAGGAATATGGGTTTACCAGGGCTGTCTGGCCAAAAAGCCATGTAAGCAGCAGCTACGTAGCTCCCTGCTCTCAGCTGTGGTCTCCTTTCTCCTCACAGCTGGCTCCATCCACCACAGCTGCCACCAGGAAAGGCTGTGGCATGTGGGCAGGGGAAGGAACACTTCACAGGATTTCCTGTAGCCTTCAATCCTCTGTCCCACATAAAAACGCACATAGGATATACAGGAAAATGCAGTGTTCTGCAGGCTTTTAATACAGAGCAGTGTTGGAGGTGGAAATATAGTAACTCCTGTATCAGATGGAGCACTGGGGAAGCCTGTCTGAAATACTGATGTTAATATACTGTCTGGAGGGCACTAGGAGAACTGTGGAATTGGTTAAATGTGGGGTTAATATAGGGAATACCTCTGCCTAAATTGTTAAGTCCCAGCTCAAGTGAGACAAAAAGCTCAAAGGAAAATGTAGTGTCTGCAGGAGCTACATGAAAGAGCATATAACAACAAGGGCAGCAAATAGCCCACCTTGGCCAAAACCCAGGTCTTTCACTGTGACAGAGGGTCAGCAGTGGGAAAGTGAAGGAACAGTTGTGCTCAGAGATGTTGTGAAAGTGAAAAACAACCCACTCACCACTTTGAAAAGCGATAACGCAGACCTCCCTACTGCCCACATCAAGCTGCCTTCAACCCTTCTGCAACCCTGGTTGGAGCCAGAGGGGAATGATTTGGGAGAAGAGGCATCTCCCTTCCACCCCCACACCAACCAAGCCATGGGGTTCTCTGCCCCTGCAGCACCCTGCAAGGGTGCACACGCTCCAGTGGCCACCTTACCAGTGATGATGAGGAGAATCCCAATCACCACCTGGAAGAAGAGGGAGATGCTGATGAGCACGATGAGGGTGGCATAGTACTGGAAGGACGCCCCCTGCTCCAGCACAGCTTTGAGCTGTGTGACGTTGGCCATGAACAGCGCCACGTCCAGCATGCTCTCGGCCACGCTCTTCTTCGTTGCGTAGTGGTTGATGTTCATCGGCCCGTTGATCCGGAGATGAGGATTCACACCCTGGGGAGACAGGAGAAATCCCATGAACTGGTGATACTGCTAAACCAGCCGGCACATCTGTGCCACACGGGGTGCTGCCTCCTCCTTGGGGTTTATCTAGAAAGCCTGGGAAAGAGTCAAAGTTGAGTGTTTTAAATGTGTTGAGAGCACCCAGTTGCCCCTCAGAGTCGCCTTGTGGTATTAATAGGCATAAGATACTTGTGGTGATCAAAAGCTCAGCAAGGATAAAAAAATACTGGGTATTTTTGTGGAAAACAAGCTTGTCCGGAGTTACAATAACGTAGATTATCCAAAGCTAGCGGTTTTGCAAGGAATATTAAATTCTCCTCCTTCAGGGCACAGACAAGCTTCAAACTTACAGGGAGTTAGGGAGAGATTTTCTCTTTGGGTTGAGTGTTGTGTTTAGTGTCATTATCAGTGATCTGGATGAGATTGCAGGCCACACCACACAGGGCAGGAGTGTTGCTCTGCTGGAGGGTACAAAGGCTCTGCAGAGGGATCTGGACAGGCTGGATCAATGAGCTGAGGCCCCTTTCATGAGGTTCAACAAGATGAGAGATGGGTCTCGCACCTGGGTCACAACAACTTCGTGCAACACTACACACTTGAGTCTACCATTAGTAAATTTGCAGATGACACCAAGCTGTGGGGGAGACTGTCCATCAGCAGGAGGGCTCTGCAGAGGGACCTGGACAGACTGGAAAGTTGGGCTGATTCCAGTGGGATGAGGTTCAACAGGGCCAAGTGCCGAGTCCTGCGCTTTGGCCTCAACAACCCCCTGCAGCGCTACAGGCTGGGCACAGAGTGGCTGGAGAGCAGCCAGGCAGAAAGGGACCTGGGAGTTTGGAT
>VZRE01000114.1:119846-190565 GCA_013396775.1 Cephalopterus ornatus | reverse complement strand
TCTGCCAGGGGAGGTTTAGGTTGGATATTCGGAAGAAATTCTTCACAGAGAGGGTAATCAGACATTGGAATGGGCTGCCCAGGGAGGTGGTGGATTCTCCATCTCTGGAGGTATTTAAGAAGAGACTGGATGTGGCACTTAGTGCCTTGGTCTAGTAACTGTGGTGGTAGTGGGTCAAGGGTTGGACTTGATGATCTCAGAGGTCCTTTCCAACTCATCTGATTCTATGATTCCATGATTCTATGAAGAGAGGCTGGAAAGCTCCCTGGCAGAAAAGGAGCTGGGCTGCTGGCTGAACATGAGCTGTCAGTGTGTCCAGGTGGCCAAGAAGGCCAATGGCATCCTGGCCTGTATCAAAAATACTGTGGCCAGCACAACCAGAAAAGGGATCATCCCCCTGTGCTGGGCACTGGTGAGGCCATACCTTGAATGCTGGATTTCGTTTTGAGCCCCTCATTACAAGATGGACATTGAGGTGCTGGAGCGAGTCCTGAGAAGGGCAATGAAGCTGGTGAAGGTTCTAGAGAGTAAGTCCTATGAGCAGCTGAGGGAGCTGGGTGGGGGTTAGCCTGGAGAAAAGGAGGCTCAAGGGAGAGATCTCATCACTCTCTATGACTCCCTGAAAGGAGATTGCAGCCAGGCCAGGGCCAGTCTCTTCTTCCAAGACTGGCAATTGCCCTATTGACAAGCAATAGGTCAAGAAGAAATGGCATCAAGTTGCACCAGAAGAGGTTTAGATTGGATATTCGGAAAAGAATTCTTTAACAAAAGGCTTGTCAGGCACTGGAACAGGTTGCCCAGGGAAGTGGTTGGGTCACCATGCCTGGAGGTATTTAAAAGACATGTAGATGTGGCACGTGAGGACATGATTTAGTGGTGGGCTTGGCAGTACTAGGTTAACGGCTGGACTTGATGATCTTAAAGATATTTTGCAACATAAACAATTCTATGATTCTCTGAAGATTTTTTGCTGGCTTCTGTCTTAGACAAAGTGCTAGAGCAGATGGGACAATCCACTTTCTTGTTTCTGAAACCAAGGGCAGTATTTCTTCAAAACATCAGGCACCGAAATGCAACAAGACAAGGGGTGGGACCCATCACACCTGACTTTAACTAATCATTCAGGCACATTTTTTTGTCAGTGGCAAGCAATAGCTATTTGTAAGACCCAAATCACCTGGTTGTCTTTAACCTAATTGCCAGATGTAGGTAATTCGGCTGCTTTTAGTCATCCACCTGTTCTCTGTCTTTCTCTTAGTGAGTTCACCTGTTAGCTGTCTTGACCCAAGTGGTGAAAAAACTAAAAAGTAAGAAAAGTGGATGACAGTTTTCAATTCACCCAGAGCATCATAAGCTGGTAATAAACCACCAGCAGAGGCAACAATTACAAAAGATTTGGATCTTTCTGCAGTAAGCTGTGCTCTTCTTACCTTAAAAAGAAAAAAACCCCCAACACTTAGATAAGTCATACAGACTTGGGTTCTGGGTAATCAGCCTGCTGTCAGCTGCAGTAAAGACCAGCAGCCTTGCCCTCAGCACTGTCTGATGGGAACCCTTTAAAACCAGAGATAAAGGCCAGGCTAGGCCTGAGGAGGCCTCTTTTGCTCCAAGTGGTGAGAGAGATTTCTTGAGGTGCATACTGGAAATGCCTACATCAAACGGTAAGTCCTTTTTTTCATCTTTTTTGTACCAGGTAAAGTAGAAAATGTAGTCTTTCCTCCATGCTTTAGGCAGAATGCTAGGGAAAGGTCATGAGTAGTGCTTTATGCTGTGGTCTTGGGTCTCTTTGTGCATCCCTGTGCAAGAGTGGCTTTCTCTATGCCAGGAGAGTGTGAGCAAAACCAGTGATCCTGGGAGAGCACTGTATGTGGTTGTGTCTCTGATGCTGAAATTGGAGCTCAGGTTTGAAAGGGGGTTGTGGCTCCTCTCTAGGTCACCTTCATGTGACAAAGCCATGTACAAAAAAGTGAGCAGGGACGACCGTGTCTGTTCTGACCTATTGGTGAACTGTGATCCCTAAGAAGTGGCTAACTAGGGGTAGGAAAGGGCTTTGGGTGATTTCTTTTTTTTTTTCCTTTTTAATATGATTGCTTAAAACATGTAATTCTTGCAGTTTCTGACAGTGATATTACTGAGGTTAAGCAGCTCTTTTGCAAAGCTTGTATTTGTTGCTGTGGAAGGTAGAAGTTAAAAAATACTGTAAGGAAGCGAAGAACTCTAAGGCAGTGTGTAGGTGTTCAAGACTTAAACATTACAGTGTGGTGTCAGGAGCAGCATAGAGGCATCCTGCATCTTGAGGAAAGGAGGCCAGCAAAAGGTCAGATCCTGTGAACACATTTTAAAAATATTTACTGAGGTACTACTCCCTCTCAGTTGGCCTAAAAGCATGTGATCCTATTGAAACAGAGAGGAACTAATAGCAAATGGTGCAAGGTTTGTGATTTGATCCCTCTCATGTGCTGTTTTCCTTATTCCTGAGGAATCAGCCCTCTTCCTTGCAGCATCACAAGGCTGAGCATTGATAATTTATGTCTGTGTAATGATGAGTTAAGAGTGCGAGAACAAGGACGCTGTACAAACAGCACAGAGCTTTTGTTAAATAAGTGACTGGTACAAGGAGGCTGAGACATCTGTTTCTAGTTGCTTATGTGGAGAAAAATAAAGCAAGTCAGGAGCTCTTACTGAATGAAAACACGTCCTCTTTTTGAGCTGCCCCCTGTGCTCCTTTACCTGAGTGTGAAATGGGACAGAGTTGCAACGTACTGACCATCACGTCCCAGATGATCAGGCAAGGAAAACAGGCAGCTTTCCTATGGGCCTCTCCTGCATAGATGAGCGTGATGGCGTGTTCCTGTTTGGGATATTAAAACACAGGCAGGTACTGCTCTCCTGTGTGGAGTAACTGGAACTGGGAAACCTTTGCAATGGAAAAGGTGTGACTCCACATTCAAAGTTCTCTCAGTCCAGACAGATCCAGAAAGATTGCCAAAAGGATAAAGGATGATGAAAGTTGGACACTAAACTTGGGTAGCTTAAGATTTGTGATGGGTAGCCCTCCAGCACCCACCTGGCTACAACCTCCTGTCAGGTAGTTGTAGAGAGTGATGAGGTCTCCCCTGAGCCTCCTCTTCTCCAGGCTAAACAACCCCAGCTCCCTCAGCTGCTCCTCATAGGACCTGTGCTCCAGTCCTTTCACCAGCTTCACTGCCTTTCTGTTGACACACTCCAGCACATGACGCACTTATGATGCGAGGAAAAGTTAGAGAAATCCAGGTTTTTTATAGATTTGGCCCTCAGTGTTCTGTCTAGTCCAGCAGCTACAAATGGAAGCCTGAAGTCTCAAATAAGGAGAGGCTTAAACAAACCAGGAGTCTTCAGAGACCTGGCATTTGGATTAATGCAGGGGGATGGATTTGCTTGGGATGCCTGTGCCATAGCTGTCAACAGTGAATTGCTGTGTCTGTGGGGTGTGAATGTGTGGTTGTGATTCTTTTTTTGAGCTGCCAGAATGCTTGCACAGCTTTCTGAAGACCATTTCTGCTTTTACTGTGTTTAAAAGTTCAGTAAACTGCTGCAGCTCAGGAGCTGATTCACAAGCAGCTTGGATTTCCCTGTAGCAGGATTGGCCAGACAGCTGTGGGAGGTTGTGTGGGATCACTGAGGAGATTATGATTCCCTTTTGGCAAACAGAACCCTAAGTCAAGTCACAGGACATACCTGAAGGCTCATCAAAGTGATTTATGTCATCAGGCTAGAGCTGGTGTCTTTCTAGTCACTTTGAAAGTGTTCCCCTTAGGAAAGTGGAGATCACTGCCTTTTCTCTATAATGTGTCAAAGAAAGGAAACCTGGATCTGGCAGTCAGACACCAAGTTCATCTTGAAAGCGTTGTTGCAGAGCCAGCATGTCTGCTGGAAAACAGCACCTACCAGTATGCAGCACTTTCCCAAGATGGGGATCTGTCACTATTGCCCACTTTTTAAGAGTAAGGAAATTGGGACTTTAAAAATTCCACCCCAGCCAGGCAACAGTGCTGGATGAACTGGTGCTGGAGGTGATCTCCTGTGCCCTGTTTTTGGATGTTTTGGCTTTCCATATGAGACAGCCTCTTTCCCTGCAAAGTCTCTGCTGCTTCAGTCTGACCTCAGGCAAATCCCCTTTTCATTTGCTTTTGTGTAAACGTGGCACAGCAATACAGATCCCTGAAGAGACTGAGTGAGACACCCATCTAAGTCAGAGGCTTAATTCTTATTCAAAGCATGCACACACAGAGAAATATTCCAATTCCATTTCTATTGTTATTTTTGATTTTGGGAGGAATTCTTAGAGAAAGCAGGATGAATATCACTACAAGTGTGGGATTTTTTTTTTTTAATTCCTTTTTAAACTTGATCTCTGGTTTTGCTGTAGAGAGCTGGCAGGTTTCAGGGCCTGTGAAACCTGGTTCTGGCACCAGAGGGCATGCTGAGCTCCACAGCTCACTGAAACTACCTGAAAAATTTTCACTAAAATTAGTTTTCAAGAGAAATTCTTTAGGTTCTATTATGCATTTATTTTTACAAGAAATAGCTACTTTCTTCTGTAAACTTTTGGAGGAGGTTGATCTAAATATTTCCTTCAAAGCTGCCAGATTTTGGGCCGAGGGGATCACAGAGCTTTCCTGAACTTTCTTGGACAATTTCTCCAAACCTGCAGTTTTGCTTGTTGTCTTTTTCAGGGCAGAAAAAAATTAATTAGAGAGCAGATTTAATTGCCAATCTGTGTGTATTTTGTGGGTTTTGTGACCCTGTCCCCAGGGGAGAACAGCCTGAAAGAGACAGTGGGACAGCATGGGGCTCACAAGTATGAGAATGATAATCCTCTTCGTAGGAGCGCTCTGTCAGAGGGGGATGTCTGAGTAGAAGCTATATTATTGGCCATTTGTTCCAAGGGGAATGCTGGAGAATGCCAAAGAAAACAGAGACATGGATGTAGGCTGTGCACTCGGAGGGCTGAGCGTGGAGACTCCCGCCACGGGGATCCCGGCTGATAAACAGCACACAGGGAGCACACACAGCACCAGGGAAAACCCGGGGTGTGTTTCCATGTTATTGGCCACTCATCAGCTCTAGAAATACTTTGTAAACATTGTCTGATGAAGGTTAAAGCACACTGAGAGTCATCATCATCTTGCAAGGCAGGAGAGGAGCACAGTCATCTTTCTGTGGGCAGCAAGTAGATTAAAGACCCGGTTCTCCATCAGTGTGTCTGCTTTTAAGGGCACAGTTATTAGCTACTCTTCTTTACCACGGAAGCTGACTCCCTGCAGCTCCCGACCACTTCACTTGGGATGAAGGGAGCGAATTTAAGTATTTTTGGCCTACGTGCCTGTGTCTAGAGAGCAGCAGCACTCGGAAGAGCAGCGATGGCCAGATGCCTGCTCACCCACAGGCTTGGAATTCCCTCCCAGAGCTGTATGTGCCAGCCTGCGGGCAAGGAAGCGGTTCCATGCACAGCCACACATGTGCAAGAGAAGGGATACACTGGGAGCACTTTGGTCAATACCAGCTATATTGTAAACTTTGTGAGGCAGAGACTGTTTTTCTCCAGTTTGGCACAACAGCAAGTATCTTGGCTGCGTTCCACGAGCAGAAGTAATAGTAAACCTCGTCATGGATACTGCAGGCAAAAGGAAAACTGAGTGTTCAGGGCCAGGCCCCCTCTTCAGCCTCTGTGGAGGCTGTCAACTAGTCCAGTTGTGCTTAGGGTTTTTTCCTTTTAATATAGCCATCTGTTCTGCTCACTAGGGGTCCTCTTCAGAGCCAAATGGTTGTGTTACCTTCAATTCATATTGCATAAATCCCAGAAAATAAATCAGTGGTGCTTTCCTAGTATCTCTCTCCATGTACCAGACATCTGTCTCTGAGGTGTTCCCATACTTCTGTGACAGTTCACTGCTGAGTTTGACAGAGAGCTAATTGACACTAACTCTTTGGATGAAAGCTTTCCCACCAAAATGTGACTTCCAGGAGCCGAGAGGCAGTGTCTCTTCTGAAGTGGGAGCCTAGGCAAATGGCAGGCACAGATCCTGTGTGCTTGACAAGCACTGTTCATGCTCTCTGGTCTACCAAACTCCCTCTTTCCATTTGCTTTGTCTGCCTCCTGTGTCTCACCTCATAGCTGCAAGAAAACTCAGTGAAGTCCCTCGGGCAGAGATGTCACCATAGTGCAGCATTTAGGACCCTCATCCTTGAGCCAAGGAGTGCCAAAGTAGGACACTACAGCCACTCAAGGATGAAAGTGCGGTTGGGTGAGACTGCCAGCAGAGCCTCTCCAATTTATCCAGCTGAAAGGCTGGCATCATATTCTCCCTACAGCTCCTGAAATGAGGCCACGCCAGAGCAGGAGGCTAACAGCAAAACCTAACACCGTGTGGAGCTGAAGGGCTGGAAGTGGGTAGGGAAGCCAGGAGGTCCCCTGGCTATGGCTGGCAGGGGGAGCGGGGGTGAGTCACGAGGCAGCAGAGCCCCATGAGAGCCGGGGCGCCTCTCCTTGCCCTTGCCCTCCGGCTGACACGGCAGTCGGCTCTGCTTCCCGGCTGGCTGCGGCACTCGCAGCCTGCAGAGACCTGCTTGTCGCATCGAGTGTGCATGCTCTGCTCTTTATTTCTCCCTTTCCATGCTGCTTCTCATCTCTTATTCATCCTGCAGACTCTCTGCCCCCGTCTGCATCTTCTGTTCAGCTTGTCCTTTTTCTTTTCATCTTCTTCTAATCTCTCCTTCTCCATTCTTTTCTCGCCCTGTGCCTTTCACCTTGTCTGCCTTTCACGCTTCTTTCTCCTATCGAGCTCTTCTCCTGCTTCATCCACCTCCTTCCCTGGGTTGCTGTCTCCTTTTTCTCCCTCACTCTTTTCCCCCGTTAGCACTCTGCTGTCTGGCGAGTTTCTTGAATCTGTTCACTCTCAGACGCCACTCAAGGCTTCCTATGCTACCGGGCAACATAAATTATGTATCGCTCAAGTAGCTGTCTTACCAAATCTATATTAAACCCCCTCGTTAAGTGTATTTATGATACTGAATTGAAGGGATCCAGGAATCGACTGGCAGGCTGCAGGGCTGAGCTGGAATAGAAGATGATTTTTCTTTTCCAGGTAGCTGGGATGAGGACAAGGTGGGAAGGGCAGTGACAGTGGTTGGAGGGGCCTCCATCCGTAGCTCAGAAGCAGTTAGTGGGTTTGGGGCTCAAGAACTGCTCAGCACCAGCAATTACAAGGTGCTGATTCATGATCTCTGACTGTTGAACAGAAGCAATTGGGTGTGTATGTGTGGTGGGGGTCAGCTCTTTGAATGTATGGAATTGGGAGTGCACTCAAAAGGATTAGTGGGAACAATTATTTCCAAAGTCAGGATATAGAAGCTGGAGCCTATTCAAGTCACTAGTGTTTAGTGCCCAGAGCAGTTTTATCCCAGTGTTTTGGGGAGGGAAAAAAAAAAAAGAGGGAGGGAGGGAAGCAGAGGAAGACTAAAAACAGCTTTACAAGAAAAAATTCAAAGTAGGTTAGCAGAGAAAATGAGTTTATAAAAAATGGAAGAGCAGCCGGGAGGCACAACAGTAACTACTGCATTGTGCTTACAAAGCTAAACACGTTAAGATGAATAAATCCCCAAGCTGGATGGCTTATGGCCCAAAATATTAAGAAAAGCTGGGCTTGATCGCAGGCTGCTGCCAGACCCAAAGAGCAAATGTGTTCATATAAATCATTTTAATACAAAACATTCATAAAGCAAGGTCCTAAAATTGAATTTTTACCAAGTCTAAGGGTGTTTGTGTCCAATGCTGAGGGGTCAGGTTGATTTCTAAAACTGAGGGAACATGGTAACAGCTGTACTGGATCAGACCAAAGGTCCAATTCCCTTCTGACTGTGGTTTGTAGCAGATGTTTGGGGGGAGAGGAGAGTCTTAGAATGGGGCAAGCATATAGCAGTGGTCCCTTGTGCCCTGTAAACCAGTGACCTGTAACTCTGTATTCAACACTGACCCAGCCCTGGCCCGATGTTGCTTTTCATAGGAAGAAGGCCAAGGTTAAGTTGTCATTTGCTGTGTGGCTCAGGGCATCCTAGTTGCTCTCCCTGGATTATAGCTTTCCCCATCCGTAAATTAATAAGAATGTTCATACGGGTGATGTGTAGGGAGAGAGAGAGGGCCAAGATCTACTGCAGAAGTGCAATAAGTGCCTGTGTTGTCTACAGAATACACATGGACTGAATTCGTCATGCAGGTAAAGCCATTGAAGCTGATGAAATTAGGTAGGGGATTTTTTCTCTTCTTCCCGAGGTGGTTTACATTTTGCAGTATTTCCTAGGTAAACCTCTCTCCATGGCACTGGAGTTCACGTTCATCTGCAGATTTTGGCATTTGTGTGCCCCTGACCACCCTCTGAGTGCTCGGGGCTCTCCACGGAAAAGAAGCTGTAGGAATCCAAGTGGAAAAAAGGAAGAACATGACCAAGGGTTTCAACAGAGGCAGAGCTGATGACATTGCATCCATAAGCAGTGGAACTCAGGGGTTTTGGTCTCTCCCACACCCAAGCACATGCCATGCATATGCACTGGATTAAGTTTCAATCCTTCTTTGAGAGTCAAATCATTGAGCAGTTTGGGTCTGCATTGCTTCAGCATGAAGCAAGACTGAATCAAGAAGATACTCGAAAAAAAATTCCCACTAGGGAATGCAGCTGGTTTTCACCTTTTTCCCATGGACCACTGGAGATGTCTCCTTGGACGTTCTCCAAAGGTAACGAAGAAGAGTGAGCTCTTGAACATGTAAGTGATTGGCAGACCCTTTTAGACCTATCTGGTGGGAACCATTTACAAGCTCAGAGCTATAAAGCCGTGGAACACACTCAGTGAAATGCCTTAGAGGCTTAGAGGTCCCTTCAGAGCAACTGAGATTGAGCTTTTTGCCCCTCTGAACCCTGTGAGCAGGTAAGGCGTTGAGCACAATGGCTCTTTGCTCCTCTTGTCTTTCAGGAAAAATTGTCACTGTAGTTCAAGTCAAGGAGGAGTTACCCCTTGCCTCTGCAATTGAGGTATGTCCCACAAGGAGGGGATGCTTCTATTTTCAGATTCAAGTGGCATCCAGACACCTCATCACATCATGAGTGTCCCATTATGACAGGCATGGACTTGCTTAGGAGCACGCAGGCAGCTGCAACAGAAGTAAACCCAGAATCTGATCTAGTTTTCTGACATGCAGCATTACCTCCCTTCCTTCAAACTGCAGCTTGCCGAGTCCTTGCTCACTGTTGAAATCAAGTAGTTCCATGATTTGGCTCTTCCTTTCCCATTTTCCTCTTTCACTGGCAAACCTAGTGTCTTTTGTTTGGGGGGACACAGACATTTTTTGGGGGGTGATATTGCCCAGGAAACGTTCAGGCTTCTCTGCAGTCTTGCTGCTGTTAGCTAAAGCTACTTGAATCTGAACCAACAGGAAAATCCAGATGGGCTCAGGGTGAGTTTTGTGCCAGAACCTGTTTTTTTGGCCATATGTGACAGAAACCCGAAGTAGACAAAACCTTGAGATGGAATTGCCTCACATCAAAAGGCACACACGAAAAAAGAAAAAAAGTCTCTAGTTTGTAAAACTGGAGGTATGAAAACAGCCCATTAAGCTAAAAAAGAAGGGGGGGGGAATTCTTTAATTAAAGGAATGGTTAGATGAGATATAAACTTTAAAAAAGTGAGTCTATTCCTTCAATCTTGGTGTCCCTCTCAGAAACTTCTATGGACTACCTTCTATGTATTAAGCTGCTGGTCTCCTTAAAGTCCCCAAAAGAGCCTTCTCCCTGATGCTTGCTGAGTTACTCGCCCTCTTTTCCCTGCATCACCCCCTGGTGTGGGCTCTGGGAGCTCTTCTCTCTTCTAGCACCTACTGATAGCCAAGGAAACAACAGCTGGCAAAGAGCAAATGGGCGGCCATCCTTCTACGCCACCCTGTTGTGGGGAAGTGTGTCCCAGCCATGCCCTTCTTACTGGAGTGTGCGAATTTCAGTCTCTGTACAGTGAACTGGAAACATCCAAGCTAAGAAGTTATGCCCTTTGCTTGTTCGCAAAACTTTATTCTTTAAGAAACTAGCCCATCTGCCCCCCACCCAGGCTCACATACCAGCCCACGTGGGAAGTCCCATATGAAAGGCAGCAGCACTGGGTGCTGTGGGGTATTCCCATGTCCCATGCAAGTCTCTAGAGGTGGCTGCTTCAGAAAGCTGACCCTGACAGTGGGAGAGAGTGAATGAGTTGGGGACAGCAAAAAGATTGCAGGGAGCAATTATTTGATTTTACTTTTTTTTTCCCCCGGTGCAGATTTTTCCAAACTCACCCTGGCCCAGTGAGATCTCCTTGTCATGCAGAGGGTCCAAGGTCTGAAATTAAGCCCCTACAGAGGGTCAGTGGGACCTGGCATTCCCAAGCAAGGTTTTTGTTGCTACTAGAAAGCACTGGGGCTCAGGGACACAGTTAACTGGGTCACCAAGGGGAGCCCTTCTTATGTTCAGAACGAAGGAAGGATACAACACAACACGCGCTCAAAACCCTGGGTACAGGAGGAAAATCTGAAATCAGCGGATCTAGTGTCATGTTGCTTTATATGAGTTTAACAACTTGAGAGATCTGAGTTGGGAAACTTTGTCTCTATTGTTTCTACTAATAATTTAATTGGAAGCTGGGCCAAGGCCCTGCCTTAGGATACAGTACAGTAAAGCTCAGGGAGAAGGTTTAAGGTGGTTATAGAAGAATGGAAGGTTTTCCTTGGTAATTAAAAATATTAAGTTTGGCTTCCTCTTGTCTTCCTGGAGGAATTTCAAGGGTGGGGTCATTCTGTTGTTTGCATTTATAGCTTGCTATGTTGACAGAAGAATTCATAGGATGAGATTGTTTTCCTTTTTCTTCCTATCCTTCAGTGCAGCTTGATGGTGCTGTAAGAGCTAGTCATGCTAAGTTCAGGGCAGTGATATAATGGGTTATAAAAATGGTTGTTGGCGTATCGGTATGTTAAACATAAATTGTGAATTGCTGTTGGGCAGAGATCAGAAATGAAACAGCTGGTGGACAGTAATATCTCCCACTTCTGAAAAACGGTACTGGGGCTTCCCTGTCCAACTTTCACTGAGTTCAGTGGAAGTTAAACAATGGAAACACTTATCTTTGGCCATCACCACTTAAGTTCACAATATTAAATTAAATTATACTCTAAAACTGTGGCCCTGAAAGCATCACCATTTAAGATACTTTATAAGATCAAAGTGGCAGATTTGAAGAGCCTGGAACAGAATTTTTTCATAATAGTAGGTAATTGGCCTGTTCCTGCTGGCAAACTAGATTAAGTAGTTAATGGTAAACTGATACCATCAGTCACTGGCACAATGGGGGAACTGTGTGAGAAAATCAGCAAGTTGCATTTCAGCCAGGGGATGCTGGTGAAATCAGATGTTTCAGGAGAAGTCGAATGAGGAGGATGAGGCATACAGGAATTCAGCAGGAGAGGAAAGGACCTCTGCTGGGTTTGCTTTTTACTTGTGAGTTTACTTTGTGTTGGCCTCAGAGACCGAGAGGTGAGCGGATGCAGTGGGAGGGCTGTTGTTCCCTGCCCTCCGCGTTGCAGGGCTCCAGAGTTTTGTCTCCCTCTGCTGTCTGCTCCAGCTGCTGCCACCTTCCTGTCCTCCTGGGTTCAGGAGCTCAGCTCTGGAATCTTGGGTCCCCTATTGCAGCACCCAGTTGCAACGTCCACATCACGACGTCTTCCTAAACCCTAGGATCTGCTCTCAGGATTTACTGGAGGGACTTGGACAGGAGAAATGGCCAAATCAGATGAGAAAATCAGCAGGTGGTGCTCAGTCATAAACACAAAGGGTTGCTCCATCTTTAAGAGACTAGCAAGACTTTTTGCAGTGTAATTGGTTCTCCTATGCCTCTGCTGATAAACTAGCAATTTTTCTTCCAGTGGATTATGAATTTAGATATAACTATGACTAAAAGGGGTTATAAATGCTTTGTAGATAGTCCTAGGTTAGGAGGTATTGCAAAAGTGCATTGAATAATTTGGAAACTTCTCTGACCAGCTGCACAGCAGGGATTGAAGTCTAAGGGCAAAGAGTTCAGAAAGCACAGTTCTTTGTTCTTCAAAGATGCTGATATAACTCATTCAAGAAGAGTGCTGCAAGAATCCATGCAATAACTGTAGAGCTCTCTCTTCCTCCATTTCCTCCTACTGATCATCTGGTTTTGAGTTAGGTTTATGCTTTTATGTTGTGTTGAAATAACACACACAACCCTGAACCAAGTTTCACTGGAAGATAACAGCAAGAAATGCTTGCAACAAAGCTTGGGAGGGAAGCTCAGTAAAAAGGACTACTTCAGAATTTGGTCATGCATGTGAAACTGGTCCTTATTACATCTGATACATTTTTTTAATGGCTGTTGTCGCCCTAGATCGTGTTCTTTTTGAACAGTGGCTCCAAACCATGTGACACACATTCTTCCCATAAAATTTCTCTTCAGTTAAAACTGTCTCTCCTGGATTAACACTCCATGCCTTGAATGTCAATAGTAGCCTCCTAAAGTCTTAAATTTCTCTTCCCTGCACTGCAGGGAGGGCACCACAGTAGAGCTTGGAGAAGTATTATGTTTTGGGCTCAGTTTCTCAAACAGCTGTTGCTGTGGCTGTTCAGTTTTATGTCAAAGGAATATTAAAGATCAGATTAGACAGTGTTTTAGAAATAGAATTGGCCTTAACCTAAATTCTGTGCAACCTCACTTGCTGATAGCACGCAGAATGCAAGCAAGCATAAACTTCATTCTCCTATTTCAGACTTTAAAAAAAATGATTTAGAGAAATTGTGCTGTGAAAGGAGTCTTCCTGTATAGCCTTAAATGGTGAAGGTCTGCTTGTCTCAGATCTGGTGGGAGAAGGAATGTACACTATCACTTTCTACCCCAAGACGTAGATGAAAAAGCTTGGGGAACCGCATTTCAAAAATAGACTGTTAAGGTGTGTCTGAGAATGGGGCTTGATGCTTCCAAAAGTATCGAGGCCTTTCTAGGTTATTGAATGGAGATGAGTTAGTAGGCATTCATGGGCTGCTAAGAAAGCTCACGTGGCTGACGTTGTGCTTGTGAGAAGGCTCTGCAGGCAGAAGGTGTGTGGGGAGGAAGATCAGGTGGCTGGTTCCTGCATAGGTAGTGGAGCCAAGATGTCCTGTATGGATTTGTCTTTGATCACAGCAGCAGGATATCAGACCTTGTGGCTGTTACCCACCCGGTTCAACATTCTGTCTCACTCATGGAAGCAATAACTGATTTATAAATCCCCCACTTCAGAATCAATAGCAGTCTCTCCTAACCATTAAGCTAAATGTTGTTCCTTTTAATGAGCCCAACAGGGCTGGAACTTCTAGTATAACCGGTGGGAACTTCTCAGCCACAACACTCTGCGTAGGCAGCTGTTCCAGGCCACAGTGCAGGAAAATACTGCCCTGTGAAAATTATACTGTCTGAGGCCTTTCTAGTCACTTGAAAGGAGGTGGGTGGAAATAAACCCCAAGCTTCATTATGCTGATATATCTAAAGTGTCACAGGAAGTGTTTTGCATCAGGGAAGCCAAAGCAGCATTTAAGCAAATGACTCTGGAATGGTCTTTCGCCTGGAACTGTCTTCAGCCGGGGACCTGTTTGACGTGTACCTGACTCGATGGCCAGCTGTGTTCCTCCTGAAAGCTGTGGCGAAGAAAGCTTCCACTGACCTCTAGGGGGAAACAGGAATAGTCAGTCAGTGGGCAGCCCGGGAGTGTGGCTGTCTGGCCAGAGGTGCTGATTAATAACTCCTATTGGCCTTGGATTTGGCATGATTTCAGCATTTGTGTGGATTTGAAGCAATCTTCTCTAGTGTAATTAATTAAGAAAGAAAGATGCATTTAATTAAGCTGCAAAAATAAATTAAGAGAATTGGAGCCCAGTTCAGCTGAGGCTGTGCTTGCTTTGACAACCAAAACAATGCCTTTGAATCAGTTTCCTGTGAATTAATCTCAGTCAAGGAGTTTTCCTGTTCAGTGTCCTTGCTGATAACGGAATTGTCTTCTGGAGGGAGAGTGTTAAATCAGTACATTGGAGGGGAGAAAAAATCCCCCAAAACCCTTCTGAGAATAAACAACTCTGGAGCTATAAGCTGGTCACTGGTCACACCTGGTAGTTGTGAGCAGTTTAGTTAGTGATGTCTAAGATTATAGCAGCAGCTATGGATGTTCAACCTGGATGAAATTACCACTGACAAGCCGAGAGAGCTCAGACGGACATTCAGATCTGTTACAGAGGTCACATCACTCGGATGTGTCATATCTTAGTGTGGAAAGTGAGATGAAACATTCAAACCACAGCCAGGAAGGAATTCAGGAATGGTCACTGTCTCTGGCTGTGCTGCCAGCTCCACTCCAGCTGCTGATATGGCACCTGCACTTTTGAATTTGCATTCTCTTATCACTGACGCACTGGAGGGTTTGGCAGGTGATTCATGTGCACTGATTCACAATTCATCCTGGGTGAAGTTTGCAGCAAAAGCTATTATCTTTGGTGTCATAGACATGTGGAAAAAAAAAATGAACACAACCCATGATCAGATTCTTTCCTAGCATAAATTTTCTTTGCTGTGACCTACAGACTTCTGCCTGTGAAGTTGGAATTGAGATTTTGTTCTGTCAATTTATGCATCATCATATCACCTATCTCTGTGTGGTTTATTCAGGTTATGGATTAACTGAGCAATCATTTGGCAACACCCTGCTCTCTACTGCTTTCAGTGCAACTTGGTACAACTGCATGGTGCTATGTGGGGCTGCACAGACTACTGACTTGCTAAATTAGGGATTTCCACAGCCTGCTGTCTGCTGTACTGCTTAACTTTCTTTTCTCTATACGTTTGGTGCTTGTGCTCATACCCTGCAACAGGTCATCAGTTATGACAGTTACACTCAGTTCATGATTTTTTTAGGTATCAGCAAACAGATTTTTGTGTTATACATTCTTTTCTTTTTTTTTTTTTTTTGTGGGGAGCTTATCTAGGGCAGAAAATCCCTGCAGCTTCTCCCTTTTCAAACAGTTACTTCTGAGGGAAGAACTGTGGGTTGACTCCTCAGGAGAAGGAAATGACCTGCAGTAAAGTTCCCAGAATGCCAGCACAGCTGGTGGCTTTGAAATGCCAGAGAGAGCTGTGCTGGGACATCCTCTGTATTTTCTTATGGACACCAGAAGAAGAGCCACAGACCTCTCTGAAGGTATAGGAAGGCCCCTGTGTCAAAAGCTCTATTTCTGGAGCTTACATCCTTCAAGCGAGGAGAATGTTGCACAAGTGGCATCACTTTGCTGTTCCTTGAGCTGCTGTGGGACTTATGAAGGCTTGGGGCCCAGCCAGACTCCACTGGTATTAGTGCAACGTGTAATTGATTTTTGTGGTGAAATATAAAAATGCATCCTACAGCCTTGTGAGTAAAGAAAGATCTATTCACTTAACAAGGAAGGAATGTGATGCACACAGACCTGGAGCACCCCGGAATGATCAGCCACTTTCCCAAAGCCGGCTTACACTATCATTCTGCGTGTTTACCTTCACAGTACAAACAAAACAGAGGTGTATTTATTGACGGGATAAACAGGTACACTTCTCTCCCAAGAAACCAGTTTGGTTAGTCAGCCTGGGTGTTGACAGGAGATGGAAGGAAATCATTATAAGAGACTGCATCGTAGGCACGATAATTAGCCATGTGGTTGGTACCAAACAATAGAGGCTTGTGCAGAGCCCAGGGAATGTAGAGATAATTTTACCTCTCCAAACAGGAGGGTATCAAGCTGTGCTTCCCTGCCTGGGAAGTAGGTCAAGAGGAAGTGCACTTTCAATTCATATTCATCTCATAATTATTTCACGTACCCAAGAACAGTATTTCTGTCAGGGGGAAGATGCCTCTGTGGCCAGTCTCATGGAAGAGCAGCCCTCCACTCAAAGCAACAGCATGCATATTTGAGGCTTTCAGCACAGGGGTCCATCAGCACTGCCTTCCACATGAGCTCTCATTGCACGTCTGCTCTTAGTCCTGACCTTGCCAAGCTCCGCAGTCACCCCAGACATCAGCACCAGTCGATCCAGAGTGCGCGACCCCAGCACGGGAGAGCACCACTTTGCATTTCCCAATGGAACTCAAACCCACTTGTGAAATGTTGTTGCTCCTGGTACTAAAGCAAATAGTCACCTTTCCCTGGCACAGTTGGAGAAGCAAGTGGCCCTGGCAGAAACATTATATCAGGATGCGTATGTTGAACAGGAGAGCATTAGAGATGTCTCTCTCGATTCTTAAGAGTGGAAAAGAGAATACTTGGACATGTGTTTGGCTTATTTTCGTATATGAGAGAATGAAGTTGTAAACACCCTTTGGAGGTCATCTGGTCCAATCCTCTGCTCAAAATTAGGCCAATTGTGAAGAAATGAAGATACCTGATGTTCCTTGGGATCACATAACTGGATGGAGTCTCCAGGACCCCTCTGAGCAACCTACTGCAGTGTTTGACCCCCATCAGAGATTTATTTTTTTCTTAGAGGTCTCAAAGGTGTGTTTTAAGGATGGATGTCAAAGGTTAAGTAAGGATGAATCACTATTAGTCAGGATAGAGAACAAGTGTTGTATAGTCACCCACAGTACCTGTTCTTGGGTTTTTGGTATATAATAACCAATATATATACACCTCGTGAAGATATGTAAAGATATAAGATTTCTGAGGAGAGTCTTTCCCAGAAAACAAAAAGTCAAATACCTATGTTTAGTTACATTTTCCCATGATTTGAAGGAATGGGTAAAGGAACAGCAAGTGGGGGGAAAAAAAAAAAAAAAAAGCCAAGCAGCAGTGTCTTACAGAATTACGACAATGTGACGGCTCTAATTTCACATTCAGCTATAGAAAACTGTAAACATGAGACTAAATAGGGCCACTCCAATTTGACAAATCTGTTGTATGTTGAAAAACAATGTAGGTAGGATGTGAAATACACTGCAGCTTGAAAGCAATGTGCTTTTTAACAGTAGTATAATCTCCACAAATGCTACATAGTAGTATTTCTTTAAAAAAAAAAAACCCTAATTTTTAAAAAGGAATTGCCAATAGCATGAATCTGCTGCACCAAATTGTGTGTGTTCCAGATCTTTTTCTGTAGTAAAATATTTAGTAGCTAGTTCTATTCTCTGCCCCAGTTAAACAATTCTTTTTTCAAAAAACTTTCTCGTTTTCACTATAACTGAGAAGTAGTTGCAGTATCATTTCATCATCCTGTTTCCAGGATAACTAAATTGAACTGCAGTGAAGATAGAACTGTATGGGTTTTATTTTAGTTTGGAAAGAGATTTAAAACTTTAAAATGAGCCAATAGAGAAGGCTGAATTGATGGAAAAAACCTGACTTTTTTTTTTTCCTGCACTGGAATTACTTCTCTTGTAATATTATATGTGAAACACAAATCTCAGCCCTTGCATTGGTTATATGGCCTGAAGTAACAGTAACATGCCTGGAATGAAGAAGTCTTTTCCTAAGGTTGACAGTTGTAATTCTCCTTCTGACAGATCCCTGTCTGCTGCATACCCCAAAGCCCCGATTCCCTCTGATTTAATTTTTCCCAGCTACTAGACATTTTTACCTGTTTTCTGCTCTAACTATTTGATTTCCTCACAAATAGCAGTACAAAAATCAAGTAAGTAGCTATAATGTTGGAGCAAAGTTTTATAATGTTCATTAGGAAGACTATATTCCCAAAACATTTTACCATTTTTAACTCTTCCCTCATGCTACTGCAGTATATTTGATTTAAAGAGGAAAATAAGGAAGGAAAAAAAGGAAACAAAAACAAACAAACAAAACAAAACCACCTAAAGAAACAAAACCAGAGAAGCTGTTTAGGAGTTGTGCTTGAACATTAGTTAGACCCTCCTTTTGTTGTGTGTTATCATACCTACCCTCAAATAAAAAGAAGTCTACCAAGAATTAGCTTTATATTCCTGCCACATTTTTGGTAAATCAGTGCTCAATTGTAATCAAGACTCTAATCTTATAATCATTAGCCCTTTCAGTTCTAATAAACTTCTGTATCATCAGGAGCACTTGCTCTTTGTTTCCTTATAATTCCCAAACTGCAGCATGTAACAGAAAGGAGGAGCATCAACCAGTCAACTTCATTCATCTGTTGTTAGTTTTTCCGGGGACACTACACGTTTTGCATCTTTCACCAAGGTACTCCTAAATATCTGGGAAGCTAACGCTTTGTCTTGGTGTTTTCCCCAGGACTCCCCAGTCCAACACAGCTCGTTGACAGCACATTTAATCATCGTTGCTGTTAATAAAGCCAAAGCTTCTGAAAGATTTAATAGGAATGAGTAAGTATTCAGTATTTTAGAGCTTTTCTGAACTTCTAGTCTTTTTAATCTGATTTTCCCAGTAGCCTCTCATTTCTTTGATAATAATGTCTAAAACATACTTCCAATAATTTTTGAACTGAGTAGAGCTGGTTAATTCCTAGAAAAGAGACTGCCAGTGCAAGCTTAGTAACTCCTGGTAATGACTGAGTAATTAGACTAAATGAGAACAGGAACTGAACCCTAGTCCAGCATATTCTGAAGAGACTTTGAAAAGAATCTCCTTTTTTCATGTTAGGATGTTAAATCAAGAGCTTTCCATCTTCTAACTTGCCCAAGGAAAGACACAAGATTTTCTTTCTAGTCTGTTTTCTACATCTCTGTCTAGCCTTGTGTTTGATGCTCCCAATGGCTTATTTTGCAGAGGAACCAGAAAAACAACGAATGAAAGTGGCTGGGGAGAGAAACTCAGACAGAAGTTGTGAGACCTAGACAGGAAAATGTGAATGAAAACTGGAAATTGTTCTAGGAAAGTTTACTAGATGACTAAAACCCACAATTTCATAATAATGAATAAGGACATCCTTGGTTAGCGGCACCTCCTTAATAAGTGAGGAAGTAAAGGCAGCTATTAAAAATATATCAGATAAACAGGGAAGAGGAGAAGAAAGAGGAAGAAGGCAGCAATTATGTAAATTAGAGCCTGTGGAAATATAAAGAGGGGAAAGAAAGACTTGAAAGGGTGCAAAAGAAACCTCTACCTTGCAGCCTAGGGACAGTAAGGCATTTTAAAGGATGACAGCAATAAAATAATTTCTGACAATAGTATATCTCACTTGCTTAGCAGAAGATGGTGAAAGTCTTAATGATTCAGGAACAGCAGAAATGGTTCTCTTTTGTGTTTAGAAAGAATCAGGATGATGTAATCAGGCATCATGAGAAGGCAGAAGTACCTTCCAACTCTCCCAAGTAGCTATGAAAGATGAAAAACAGCAACCATAAAGGCTTAAAAACTAAACCCCAGCCTGCCTAAACAGCATCAGGTAAGCAAAAGAGCTGCATGAGGTGCATAGTTTTCTCTTGCTGACTTGTATTAAGTCTTTGAGAAATAAGGAATCTTCTGAGTGTAGAGGAGTATTAACTCAGAGAGAAGCAAAGCAAGATGACCTGGATAATCCTGGCCCAGCTTCTTTGATAGCAGAGCGTGAATACTGAGAAAGCTCAGTATGGATTCAACTAGTAGAGCAGTAAAGGGGCTGGACCATATCGTGCCCAGTATGAAGTGGGGCTCGGATTTTTTGGCATTATTTTTTTGTTTCAGAAAATATTATTTGAAAATATTCATTGTGATATATGATACCCTGCCAGATTTATTGCCCTCTGCAGCTCTTTATCAGCCCCAGTGATGTGCTCTGTTGGCCAGAATTAGTTGGTGCTATAGCTGGGTTTGGCAGAGATGTTGAGTGCCAGAGCAGGAACCATCCAAACTAGGATTGACGTGTTGATTGCTGCTGAGGCAGTTCAGTATTTTTATCTGTGCCTTTCTTGAGCCCAAGGCAGACTTAAAATAAGTGTTACAGAAGACCCTTGTAGGCCTGGAGAATAAAATATGTGAGAGGTAGCCTGCGATGGGCAGCATGGGGGCCATGAGGCTACAAATAAGGCTAAGGCAGCAACTAAGACTAATACTTTTTAACAAAAATCTATTCATATTTTTTTGTGGAGACAAGGAAGGCAAGAAGAGTTCATTTAACTTTGTGTGTCACAAAGCGAAACCAGCCTCAGTTTAAACAGTATGAGTAATTTAATTCTAAACAACATGGTCATATGCCAGGTAACTTTGCCAGGCCAGTTTGCATTGATATGGCATGAAATAATAGATAAAGGTTACTGTAAGCATTTTCATAGCTAGTCTTTTTATTAATTGCTATGTACAATCCAAGTGAAAGACAACTTATGAGCACTAAGAATGATACAACTGGAAGGCAGTGTTTCAGAAATGGATTTAAGGATCCTAATGGAAACGGAGCTGAGCATGAGCTTGCTGAGGGACATGGCAGTCCTACAGTGATGACAGGAGTAGAGCTGTGTCCATAAGATTAATTTGTTTAATATCGCATTAACATGAGAAACTTGGTCACAGCTGAGAAACCCATAAAATCTGGAGAGTGTACAGGAAAAAAGCCATACAAATTATGAAAATACTAAAAAAATGCTTTTCAATGTGGATGAAAGAGATCCAGCTATCCTGTTTAAAAGAAAACTTAATTCAGATTTAATAAGTAGCATGGAGTCTATCTGGTACTAAACGAACTTTCTATCATTGCTGGAGAAAGTATATGAACACCCCGTTAACAGGAAGCTGAATCGAGGTAAGTTTAAATTGAAGACAGCAAAATAACTTGCCAAGAGAGGGGGTAAATTCTCCATCTCTTGAAACCTTTAAATCAAGATGTGACACCTTTATCTGCTCTAGTCAAATACCAGTTACTGGATTCAGTACAAAAGCAGCAAAGTGATACAGCATCAGCCTTGCACAGAAGGTGACACTGAATAATTCAATGATCCCCAAGGACTCATGAGTATCTGTTTCTCTTCCAAAACTTTTCAAGTGTATTGCTGTACACTGGTAAACTTGAGTCAGCTTTGGTGCTGATATAGCAGTTATTCTATCAACCCATGACACTGCTGGTATAGTTAGACTTGGTCAATTCTTGAATTTAATCAAGTAACCTGTGTAACATCTTTGTTCAAACAGCTCTGTGGGATGAGGACATTGATGCCAAAAAGTGTAAATTTAAGAGATTCCAAAACCAAGGGTGCTTATAAGGACCTTGCCATGTGATGATGACAAAGTACATTTCTCTTAGTTCTGGATTTTTTTTTTTTAAAGGAAGCTGTATTTTCCCTGAAGTGAATTCTCTGATTTTGCTTAGCTTCCTGCCAGAGAACAGCACACATTCTAAAATCTCTCCCACATAGCTGTATCTTTTATTGGTCTCCTCTCTATAAATAATCTAGCATGGCTTTAAAATACAATAGATTGCGGAGTTAAATAAAGGCAGTGCATCATTCAGGTCTGGTTATGTCCTGACATCAGAAGTTTCTTTTGTTGGGTTGATTCACCTAGCTATAGCGAAAGCCCAAAGATGTAAATAGTTGGTCAGCAGGATTATGCAAAGGTTTATGTCCCTTGAAAAGGTTGTGGAACTATACTAATGCTATTGCAGTTGCACGACAGGCCGGATGGGTATTGAACCGCCTGAAGGATCTGCTTGGTTTGTCTTTCTCTGTCGTGGTTACTACAAGGGAACACGACTGTGTAACAGCACCTGAAGGTGTTATGTCCAGCTCTTGGCCTTGGCATTGCATGACCTTCTGCAGGATCTTTCCAGTGAATAACTAAGAGCACCAGAGGGATGTCATAAGTGTGGCTCCATGAACATAATAAGTTCTTCATAAATTGGAAATAGTGATAAATTACAAAGATTTGAATAACTACTTAAGAGCCCACTGCATACCAGTACGTGTGACATCTTTTGGAGGTCAGACCTTAGCACGCAAAATCCATCTGGCTGCTGTGCTGCAGCTGAGCCTTCCCTGCCAAACTATAGATTAAAAACATCTACAGAGATATCTGCATAGCTGGGAATAACATAAAAACACAGCAACAGAAATATGGTCACTATCAGTCAAATCCTGAACTTAAACAATCCTCTGCTTCACTCTTCTACACACTGAAGCCACCTGAAGCAATGCATCAATGCTCTTGTGAGACTCCGCCTGGAGTTCTGGGGTCCCCAACACAAGAAAGGTGTTGGGATGAGTCCAGAGGAGACAACTAAGTTGATCACAGGGCTGGAGCTCCTCTCATATGGAGACAGGCTGAGAGAGTTGGGGTTGTTCAGCCTGGAGAAGAGCAGGCTCTGGGGAGGCATCAGAGCACCTTCCAGTACCTAAAGGGGGCCACAAAAGAGCTGAAGAGGGACATTTCACAAGGGCGTGCAGTGGTAGGGCACGGGGGAATGGTGAAGGAGGGTAGGTTTAGATAAGATATGTGGAAGAAGTTCTTTACTATAAGGGCAATGAGACACTGGAAAAGTTACCCAGAAGAGTTGTGGACTTCCAACCCCTGGAAGTGTTCAAGGCCAGGCCAGGTGTAACCTGGTCTAGTGGAAGGTGTCCCTGTGCATGGCCGGGAGGGTTTCAACCCTAACTAACCATTTTATGATTCTATGAAGGCATAACCCTCTTGAGAACAGATTAGAAGGGGGTTGATTCTTAGTATATGTTGGAACAGTGTGAGCAGTAGCTGGTTTTGGCTGGTAAATACCCAACTCTTGCCAGCATTTACCTGTAACAACCTCAATTACGTGCTCTAGCAACCGTCACTGAATTTCTTGTAGCATAGTTAAAACTGTCCTGTTCAGCTGGAAAAAACTTACATCTCAACCAGTAGTTACATATAATTAATAATTATGTGGTAGATAACTGACTGCTTTTAGGTCTTCCTCTGCTTTCCAAGATCAAGAAAGGGAAACATTTTATGCAGAAAATCTCAGTCCTCCACACAACAGCCTCATAAAATCTGAACTCTTCTATTTTATTAATCAGTGTATTGTAGGTGCAAAGTGTTTGTTCAAGATATCTTGCCACGGAGTTTGGAATTTTCTCTGTGTTTACTAAGACCACACACTCAGTGGGTTTTACAGTGCTAGAATTACAGAATCCAGTGAGTATAGATAGTGTTGTGACAGCTAATGCTTTTACACTGAAGTCTTAACTACAGAGTGTCCAAAGCTGAGCTTTTGAGTCCCTGCAGCCTGAGGTGAAGAGCCAAGCTTTTCAGCAGAAAGCTGTAACTGATCCAGACCTTGTGTGGCTCTGATCCAGAAGAGAGTGCATAATATGCACTCATTATTTGGTTATAGTCTCTTTATTTTGTTCTGATTTGGAAGGATGGTGCTAAGTGCTTCAAAATGGTCTGGGAAAGAAAAGTTAAAATGGAAAAACATCTATATGATGTTGAGAGAAAATGTTTCAACCACCCCAATAATATTTTAAATGTTTTGTAACATAAAATACTGGGACAATCAAATGCAAAATAAGGAGCTATTTCAAAGTGAAAAGTGAAGGATTTAGGTGGAAAACTTTCACAAATTTTGGTGTCCTCAACACAGTTTCAAAAAGATTTATTGGAACTGTCCTTTTCCAATGGAAAACGGTTCCATATCAAAATTTTATTCTGACTAGAAATTATAGCTGAGCTGTTATATTGCTGCAAGTAAATGTTAACAATGCTTGTTCAATATTTCATCAGCAGCTCTTTCAGAACAGTGAGCTGCCCGGGGGGGGGAAAATGCAAACTCAAAAAAACACCCAAATTTCCTGTGAAATGTGCATATGTCACAGTTGTCAAATTGGCCATAGCAACACCAGCATATATTTGAAAAGCTAGACTTTTTTTTTTTCAAGAGTACTCTTCATTCCAAAAAAGATTATAAAATCATTCTAGAAGGGAAGAAATAACCGCCCATTTGACTTTCTTTGTAATGAACCCAGACTGTCCATATGTCTAGCCCCACTTGGTAATGCTCATGTTCAATGGTTTACAGATCATAATCAAAAAAGAAAACGGTGAATAACTGTTTGAATAGCAGCTGGTCAGGAGAATATTCATTAATTTACATCACAGCTCAACAATGTGGTTCAGAAAACATTGTCCAGGAGTTGGAAACACACTGGGAATGGTTTAAATTTTTTCTGGGTTTTCATCTTGGCAAAGATAACCATAGGAAAAAACTCTACTGCCTGATTGTATAGAGACATTGAATGCATGCCACTGATGAATAATAGCATATATAGTGGACTCTGATTCCAAAAGAAATTTTAATGTATTCAGATACGAAATTATGCTCTGGCAAAAATTTGGTGGTTAGCATCTTATATTTTGTGGTCAAATGATGTCAGCCTCTGAGGACCTGCTGGATCCCCAGAAAGAAGAATTTAGGGCTTGCTATCAAAAATACCCTCTCCCCGTGGATAGTCAGGTCACTGGAATGTTAGCAAAATCACTTCAGTGAATCTCAGCTTTTCCAGCTACAGCTAGAGTAAGAGGTGGCTACTACTGCAAACAGAGCCATGCTTTTAAATAAGTGCTTTTAAAGCTGCATTTAATCCCTTGGAGTACACCTAGAAATGGAGAGGAAAATGGAGAAGGCACTTCTTACATCAGCTATATATTTGACAGTTAAATGAACAAGCAGCCCCATTTGGACTTCCTAGTGCTTCTGGAGAGCTTGCAAGTCTGTACTCTCCGGGATATATCCTTGAATTGACTGAGAGATCACTGCCTTGTGGAAATGACATCTCCATATGAAAGAAGTTATTGCAGCTACCTGGAGAAATGCACAGAAAGGACCTTCCTGGCAGTTCTTTTCCTTTGGGAATCCAGGATCACAAAGAAAGACAGACCATAATGAAATCTAATAGTAGTACCCAGTACCAATGGTTTTCATTCTATTCACTTCTTTCCATTCCAAAGACCCCCCCAAAACTGTTTCTGCTACTGTGGCAGGAGGTTATGCAATGTGCAGGTCTTACAGATGTGTTTGAAAGTTCCTGAGTAGTAAAGTTGCTGCTGCCCCACCACCATTTCCCTCCTCCAGTCGCCCCTACATACCACAATCATCTTTAGAACGAGTTCTCAGCCAGCGAGTTGTTGCGTCTCGACACTGAGGACACAGAAGGAGTTGACCATTCCTCTGTGAATGTTTACTGTGTCTCAGGGATGTCCCAGCTGAAATGATGTAACTATCTACTTTCAGCATCCCTTCATCAAAGTCAATCGGAAAAGCACCACGTGGGTCCCTGTGGAACCCCTCACGATGGGGACACGGCTGCATGTGCCTTATTTGCCTAATGGCTGCCTCCAGGCCTGCCCCTGCTCGTGCTGTGCTCCTGTGCCCATGCTGCCACTGCCTCCAGGCTTATCATCCGTCTCCTCTTACTCAACATCTCTGCATGTTTTCCATGCTGCCAAGTATTCTTGAAAGCTTTGGTTTGGTACAGCCGGTGATGGCGCGCGCTTTTAATTTTTTTTTTTTGTTTGTTTGTTTTTTATCAAGAAATTCTGCAGGTACATAGGGATTAGCAAGTCTTGGTGGCATAAAGGATTGAACAAAATTTGGGGGGAAGCAAAAGGCTGTTGGTGCAACCGAGTCAAAGTTGGCATCAAATTTCATAATTCAGAACTGCTATCAAATCCAGTTCAGGCTGAAGGGAATCAGGAAAATAACAGATTTCTACAGAATACTGAAGTCAAACTTAATGATATATTTCTTAATAACAAGTTATTAGAAGAAATGTTGTCTTAATCAAGCTAAGACGAGCTATCACCCCAGCCATGCAGCATTCAGGGCCTAGACTAGTATCCAGCAGATGTGGTGGGCTGACCCTTGTAAATTATCTTCTTTCTACTGTAAGAGTAGCCTTATTAGGACTGATAAATAAGTAGGACTCAATGAAGTCTTTTTTGGAGTTAGAAAGTTAAATACTTTTTTGTTTATTTTAAGTAAGACGGAGAAACCATTTTCATCTCAGTTCACAATAAGTAGAGTATCTTGGTATTTGCAGAAAACCTGTGTGAACTGAAAAGCAGGGTACCTGTTAGGAACTCAAGTGAAAATCCAGGACAAAATTTTAAAAGAGTTCACAAAGGCCTTGTAAGTGCCAGCTTCATGTGTCTCTGGAATACTTCTTGCTTTGTCTCATATACAAGTCAGAGAGGGGAATTTATAATTTCAAGTTAAAGCCCCCCTCAGTGACAACAAATAGAGTCAAAATGTGAATCTGCTTCGTAACCATGGGGAGAAGTCCCTTTCTCATAGAGTGGAGGTTGGAGCTGAAGAGTTCCAGATGTCCTCCAGGTTATAGGTGGAGGTATTGAATATAAATCATGCCTTTCTTTCCAGCCTTTGTGGGTTTGGCTGGAGATGCAAATGTCCTTGCTACATCACACTTTGGATATTTAGAAATGCTTCTCACACTGAGAGAAGTTTTAAATCAGCAGTTTAGAAACCTGAAAGAAGAAGGCTAATACCTGTGTTTTTCTTAATTAGCAAGCCACAGTTAACGTGTATAACTAAATCAGGGCCTGGAGTGTGAATTTTGCAGGAGTTAAAAGTGATGATTAATCCCTAAATGAAGATTCCTCCCCAGTTCTCTAAATTCAGGGATGGTTCTTCCTCTTAACAGAGGAAAGGACTTTGCTAAATTATGTTTGCTGAACCCTACTGGCAAATATTCTGGCTGGTGAAAACAAAAACTGTTGTGCTATTAATGAATCAAAATTAACTATGCCAGTATAACTGGTTATCTTTGGCACAAGTACAGGGCTTGAGGGACCAGACATGGTGCTGCCCTCTTTGTTACCATAGTAGACAATTATGAAAGAAGTACGAATCTGGACTTGCGTAACTCAAAAGCAGTTGTGACCAGATTGGAAATTTACAGGTTAAGAATAAAAGAAGTATTCCTTTCTCAAAAGCTGTCATTTAGGACCCAGAAGGAATCTGACACACTTGCAGGGGAAAAAAAATTATAGTTGAAAGAGCTATGATCGATGTTGTACTGACTAAGGAATTTTTCACAAACCACTCTGAAAAATTCACTTGATATGCACTTATTCTGGTACAAGGTAGTAGGAATAATCTGGGTGCGGCACCAGATTGGTATTTTTAGCTTGAATTTCCCTGGCTATATCTTTTATATTGAGGGCTGAATAGGTAAGCAAAATGGTGAGCTACTTCTGTAAGACTGCAATAAGTTGTTCAGTCTGGGTAAGATGGCATTTGCTGCTTTAAATAGCTGCTTTACTTGACATTGAAGCTTGGGCAAATTGTGATCATTTGTAACTACTGCTTCAAACCTGTGCAAGGAAAACAAATAACATCTGGGATATGGAGATACCTTTTCTACTTCTCAAGAGTGGAAAGCACCTCTTTTGACAATCCCACAGATGCAAGGCTGCAGAAGCTTCATTAGGAAATGGTAGGCAACAGTGAGCCTGACACATAAAGAATATCAGCAAAATACTCAGTAAGGTTTTGTGTCTTCTGACTAACAAAGGAACTTCTTCAGAATTATCAGCAGGCCTGATGCAGTCCAGTAGTTGCAGCACATTTAAACAGCGTGCCAAGCAGTGTGCTCTGTGTGTGCCAGATGTAAGCAAGCTGTGATTTATGTGTGCAAGTGCCTCTGTGAATACGTGCGCGTTAGCTCAGCCGGAATTTAACATGAGAGCTTCAGAAAATTTGAACTCTGAGTTGAGCTTCCCACGTTGTTTGTTCTTTCATATTAGAACAGGCTCTGCTTCTGAAAAGATACCGAGTGGAACTTCACAAGAAGCCGAGGAGATACAAGTTTTAGCTGGGTAACGAATGGAGGTGAGTGCTAGTGAGTCATCTGCTAAGTTTTGAGGGCAGATGGCTGGACAAGCAATTCCAAAACATTCTTTTAACACCACAAAAATCTCTCTAATCTCTGACCATAACTATAGGGCTGTTCAAAACCAAAACCTGAAAAGATGGGAGCAGTTCGCTTTCTCAGGAGTTGCCTTCCAAATACAGCTGCTGAGACCAGTTTGTGAGCTTTTAACCTGCGTCTAACAACAGCAGTTACACATCTCTCATCTCTGGACAGAAACTGAGTGCCAAAAGGAACAAGCGCACACGCTGTTGGAGGTTGGGGAGGGCAAAGGCATTCAGTAGTGGTGGCATTGAAGCTTCTTTTAGGATTCTGACAAGGTACCCTCCAGGCCTAGGGCAAGCAAAACTGGACAGAGAAAATGGACTTGAATGCTGTAGTGACTCATGATGCTTGGTGAGCTTCTGTATGTTTTGGCCTAGTGATAGATGCTGTTTCAAGCCAGAGGGAAGCCATGTGGGTATATCTGATAGTGAGTAAAGCATTATGCAGCTCTTAGTGGCTGTTATGCCTTGCCATCATGGTATGTTCAGCCCATAAAAGCTATTCCAGTTGTGTGTCATCAGTTCTAATTGTCCCTCTTCATTCTTCTGTGGTATTGTATGGTACAGCTCTTAGAGGCCAGAGTTATTCTTTCTTCTGCATTTGTAGCCAAATACAACTTCTGAATTACACCAATTATTCTGCTAATCCCCTTTCTGACTTGACTGAATTATCTCAGAAAGTAGCTATGGTCACCTATAAGAAGAAGTGCAACTACCATCAATAGAGTATCTTCTGCATGACTCCGAGGGTCACACCTTGCAGCTATGGGTGTGACCATTTGCTCTGGACTATTTGCTATATCTAGGAGTCCAGAGCAAATGCTCCTGCTATGAGTCTTGTGCTCTCTTGCATTCTGGCTTCCCTGAGACCCTGTTCTGAGCCAATTCACCTCATTAAGCTAAGCTAAATTAAAAAAAAAAAAATCATTTTCTCTAGCTGAATTGTCTGTGAGAAGGGTTTGGCAAATGCCAGTACAAGGATAGGGTGGGATGTGTCTCTGGGAGTGGGAGATAAGGAGGGAGCAAAGAGTCATAGGCTGAAGCGGAGCAGGGCTTCCCCCTTTTGGGAGCAGCAGGCTATTAGATCATTGTGATATCTAATCTTTCTGGTTGTTAGTCATTGCCTTAGACTGGGGGTGTCTTGACTAAACCTCCGTTGCTATTGTTTTTATCCTTATGACACAGAGAAAACATGACTTGTTTCACATAATTCCCTCCATGTGAACAGTGAGTAGGAATTTCATGTGTCTGTGTGCTCCAGGCACAGACAATGACTTCTCAACAGCTTTTGCTGTCTGAGGAGAGTGCTGGGCTGGGAAATAAGAGAGATGATGACTCTGGAAATGGTTACAAAGAGCGAGATGTGATCCTCATGTGAAGTATACACTGAGAGACCCTGAGGAAAGGAACCACTTATCTCAATAGATGTTGTCCTCTTAAGGTCACTTAGGTAAGGTCAAGGCAACAACATTTGATGATATACTTGTGCCAAAAAGTCGTAAGCAACCCAATTCAGCCACAAAAGCTGTTAATGATGCAGTAGAAGCTGTATTTCCACTGCAGGTTTTGCCACTGTAACACCACAAGCAACATCTTCACACCATGGTATATGAAATATAGCCTGAGATTTGTATGTGGCCCAGAGTGATGCAGAACTTCAGGTTTTGTGAAAGGTAGCCACACTGTGGAATGGTTCCCCTGCAGGGATGGGCTAACAGTACAAAGCGAAGATCTAGATCAAAAACTTCCAGCAGTTCACAAGCAGCCTACACCAGTCTCTTACTTCAAGTCCGTAATTTTTCATATACTTATATATGGTTATATATATTTTTTTAAAGTCCAGACTAGTCTCAGAAAACATACAAGAGCATGCCAAGAAGGAATTGAAGCACAGTATATGGAATTTCACATTAGAGTCAAGTATCTGTGAATGAACTCACCCAGTACTTCGTGTATTTGCACAGTGTAATCTCTGGTTACCTGATTTGTGTACAGGTGCTCTGACTGTGTATGCGGAATGTCAGCAGTTGAGTTACTGAAAACATTAAAAAAGGTGTTACAATGTCTATGTAAGTTCACTACAAGGAATGCTCCTAAACTTGTCTGTACATGTGAACTCTTTTCTCTGTACCCTTTAACACTCTGTACACAATAACCTATTTTCTAAATCAGTGAATCAGTGGCAACATCTAATGATCATCAATTGCATTTACCCCTCCTCAAGGAGCTCGTTCATCATTTGCAGAAGCCTTTTGTGACCCTCAGATAGAAGACACTTCATCAGTGCAAAATATTATTATTATTGTTGTTAGGCTGGTGTTTTCAGTGGGTTTTGTTGGAACATGGTGTCCTGCCAAAAGTAACACCCTGAGAATCTTTCAACAACTGTTCCTGGGTGTTCTGTAGATTACTGCTGTTTTCTCATACACTGTCCCTGGGAATTACATTCTCAGATTAGAAAAAACGTCAGCCCTCTTCCCTCTGTGAAAAGAACTGCTGTTCAGGCTCTATATTAAAGGATTAGGGTAGTATTTTCTTCTGGTGACTTATTATTCAGGTTGTGTTTTGTTTTCTCATTAACCCCTTTGCAAAACAGGTTCAAAATGTAAAATCAGATTGAATGATCTTGTAGCGAGCACTTTGCATAGCTGAGAAAGGCCAGTTAAAGGAAGACTGGTGGAAAATTGGACCCAGACATTCAGTCAGCAACTTCCAACCCTGCAGAGACAAAGAACCTTTAAGAGCTAACTTTATAATGAGGAGCTGTAGTACAGCGTGGCAGAAATTAAAGGGAGGCCCAAATCCCCTTAGTGACAATTGTGTTTTTCAGAGATCTCCTGAGTAGATGTTGCTTTGAGAGACCTTTGGGAAGGGATGTAGCAAATGAGGCCTTGCTGGGAGACTATTGGGGAAGCAAATACCTCAGGGCCAGAATAGGAATGGGAGGAAGTTAAAGCAGAATAACCATTACTCTGACTACTGAATGCCCAAATTCTACAGTCTTGTTCTGAAGAAGACATTCACATTCAGCCACCGAACATGTTAAATTTCTGGGGTGGGAAACAAAATCTTGCAGGAACTGAAGTTTCTTATGATTCCTTTGTCACTGTACCTGGTGTTTAACCTGCAGCTTCTCCCTTCAAGATGACCAAGGGACAAAAGAAGTGGGAACCACTGATGCAGAACAAACGCCCTGGATTTCAAGTGGGGTTCACTCAGTACACGTTGTGTACCAGAGCTGGGTTCTTATAAAAGGATAGCCAAAAAGCTGTGTCCAAAAGAATTCCTGAATGTTTGAAGAGGGATGAAAGAGTTAGGGAGGGGGAAGAAAAACCCTGGACTATGTGAGGCAGAGTAGGCACTGGATGCCTATGTTTGGTGGGAGTTTTGATGGTCTTTACTTGGCATAGGCTCGGAGAAATAGCTCACATTAGCTCCCAGTTTTAGTTGTGCATTGAAACACTTACACATACCTAGCACAAAGTGACAGAGGAGTTTTTCCCCATAGTTTATTCACTCGTGATCACACTTCTTTCTTGGTTTCTGCCTCCCCCAGCAGAGCTCAGCCCTATTGGAGCAGCTCAGCTTTACTGTTGCACAACTACCTATTGTGCAGTAGTTCTGGGTTTTTGTGGTAATTTTCTGTGTGCTCACTACAGCCTCTTTTTTTTTTTTTCCTGAAAACAAAACAAAACCCTACAAAAAGAAATTCCAATTTGCCTCTTTTTTTTCTTATTCACAGTCTCTCATGCCTGCTCTGTTTGGGCACCCTGATACTCTGTTTAATGCTGCTGGAAAGACCAGAGAAGGTGGGCAAAAGAAACTTCTTTCCATCTGATAATATAATTATCATGACCGGTGACTCTTGATATATATATATTTATCTCTACCTGACAGGGAGATAAATATTTAGTGTAATCATTACAATTGTTTTACTCACTTGTTGACGTGGCAGCAAACAGTTTTGCTTTCTTTGGGCCTTTTGAAGACCTTTTACCTTGTAATCTATCTTCTGCCTTCCCTACCTGAATTTCATACATCATCCCAACACCTCAGCTCCTGCAGCACTTGAGTACAGAATGTGAATTTCCCTCTGCTCACATGTATCAACATGTTAGGGTTGATTGTGTGTGTAATATGTGTGCCTTGGGCAAAAGGGAGACTGAATGCTGCTTTGTAACAGATACAATATTCCCACAATTTTGGGTCCACAAAATGTTATCTGCAGCCCAACCAGGAGGAGTCACACAGTCCTACCTGCCCTTCACAGTGCACCAGAAGGGGAAGAGGACCTCTGAAAGACATAGATCTTTCCACACACAGATCGTGATCAGTAAATCACAGCCTTCTCTTAGCCTGTGTATTTTGCTGGTCCTGACACAAACTTCCCACAAGAATTGCTCTCATTTCTGCTGAATCAGCCTTACAATTACACCCACTGAGCAGATGATAACAAGCGAAGAAGTACTTTGTCAGTGTGCAGGGTACAAATGTATCATCTATATGGAACTGACTGATAGAGCTGGAGGAGTTACTTGTCAAAATACTGTCCCTCAATTCTCAGAGAGGTCAAGAATATGACTAGAGACAGTGTCTTCTGATGTAAGGATGGTCACTGGGACCAGTATCCTCCAGCCATATTTACATCAGTATATACCCACCATGTACTTCACAACCAGATTTATCAATCCGTGGACACACACGTTTAATGTACAGGGTTTGTGGTAAAGCTCAGTGCTACTTACTCTTACATAGCTTCTTTTGAGATTCAGTTGGCTGAACTTCACTTCTCATAAGTCATTTGATAATATGTAAAACAAAAAAATGGGAGGAATACAAAAATGATGTTGGGCACACCAATAACAGACTGACTGGGCTCGTAGCTGAGAAACAAGTTCTCATCAGATAGGAAAAAACAGGGAGGGGAACAAAGGAAGAAAAAAATTGCTTTTGGATCAGAATAAAGAGGAATGTATTGTTATCTGCAGCCACAGAGCGACGCATCTTTTTATTTTTTAGCTGTTCTTTGCTGTTGGTGACTACAGGGACACCTTTCCCTGCAGCTGGCCAAGGATCTGAGCCAGCTGCTCCCACAAGAGAGATAATGTCCCTGTTTGTACGTGGTGTGAGTGAGGCAAGAGGAAGCGCTTTAGCACGACCCTGCTCCACCCTGGCCGTAAACACCTGATTTCACCACCACGCTGGCCCACATCCAAATCCTGAGCCCAATCCCCTACCCAGGGACCCCTAAGAGAACTGCCATTTTGCCATGGCCCAAAAAAAGTGACCACCATAAGACTGACCCAGGTCAGTAACCCAGGGTGATGGCTGGAGGCTTGTGGCCGAAGGTAGTGCAGAGGGGGTTGGAAATGAATCAGAGTGCTACTCAACTCAACATCACTAACCAAAACCTAATTAAATTGGTAGCCACCAAGACCTGTTGCCATCTGCTCTTGAGTTGCCTGTCTGAGCTTGGTCCTGAGTTCAAATCTACGCACAAAGATACAGATCTACAGCGTGCCTGCAACACTATCCACATCAGAGATGGCTTCAGTTATCTCTTTTTTTTTCATGGTCTCAGCAGAATAGCTGAGCATTAGATCAACTCAGAGACGAAAAACACCTCTTGCTATACTTAGTAGCTCGGCCTAGGGTGAAGTCAGGAGATCCATCCTCTCTGGGTTCTGGGGACAGAGACCTCCAGAACTCTGAGCTCCCTATATCTGTTCTCCCCATTTGGCTTACTAGCATTCATAGTCTGTGATTTTGTCTAACACAACCTGCCAGAGTTCTCTTCTGGGATTGCGGTCCTCTTTTTTTTTTCCTCTCCTTCATGATTTGCTCCCTATACTCAGATAAATGGGTTTCGGTGTGTTTGTTTTGTTGTGTTTTTTTATTTCTTCCTTTTTTTTTTTCTTTTCTATTTCTGGGATGCTGAAGACATTGGTTCCTCTGAGTGTATGTTAGCTTTTTTTTATTTCGATAGGCCTATAACTGTTGCCTGCTGTATCTGTGTAGCTTCACCTCTGTATGAGTAGCTTTCTCCCTCAAAATCCACTGCACCCTGGCTCCTCATGTGAGAAGGAGGTAAGAGGGGCTTTTGTTGTACTGGTGGACTTTGCCCATCCCTCTCTGGATGTGAATAGGCCAGCATTATTTCACAAGTGCTAAATCCACTCACAATGGTTTTAAATGGTTGAGCTGCTGAGCCAGCTGAACAGCAAACACCAGAGGGGAAACCACATTTCGTGAGCGCTTCGGATTCCTTCAGACTGTATGTGGAGCCATTAAGAGCAAAGTAAAAGCCCTTTGACACAACTCCCTTCGGCAACCTTTTCACAGGCACATGCCAAAAATGGGGGCTGGCAAAGGAATTGGTCCAGAGTCAGCTCCCAAGAATCTAGTACATGGAGTTCAAATCTGTTTCTGTTCAGAGAAAACAGCAGCATATTATATTTTCTTGTAGCATATTATTCCTTTGCTGGATGTCTCTCTGATGAATGTGGATTGTCAGTCAAGGTATCATAATAGGCAAAAGATGAAAAAAAACCCTGGGTGCTTATGTTATGCAGGAATAGTTTTTATTGTATTTGTATTTGATAGCTGCTTTCCTTATTTTTTGCAACTAAGTTAAGAAGAACCCAGATTGTATATCTCAGTCTTCTGATAATCACAGGGTAACTAGATCTTCAGCTAACATAACTAGCCAAGAAATATTCAAGAATCCAAGCAATTATCCCATTTCAATAAGATGGATGAAGGCCTGTCTAAAGGAGCTGCTATTTCTGTCTCTGTCCAGACATATACCCTAAACAAGTTCTTTCACAATGATCTGAGCTAGCTTAGACACTCAGTCATGGAGGTTTCCTAGCCCAGACAGTCTTGATAGAGTGATTACTTTGAGCAGTTGCATTGAGGCAGTAATAATAATTGATGGTGGTCATGAGGACAAATCTCCCCGCTTCAGCTTCAGTCAGCAAAAAATGTGTGGCCACAGCCTGAAATCACACAGGGACATGCAGGAGCATTTCATCTTGATTCAACCAGAAGGAGGTGCAAAGGTCAAGTTGAAGAATTGCATCAAGAGCCTCTATGGTCATTCTGAGTCAGAATTTGTGTGTAACATGGTTTAGCTTGTTTCACTTTGGCTTTGGGGTTTGTCCTACACCAAGGTGGTTGAGGATGACTCTGGCTCCACCAAGAAAGAGGTGCAAACACAGCTGTTTGCCTGAACTCTTCAAAGTGTGTCGAAATTTGTTTCGAAAGTGATGCTGAAGTTAACATTGAGCAGGGAAGGAACTGTGTGTGGTCTCTCATTGACAGCTTCAGTTAACGCTCTTCTTTACCTTTTGTGAAGTAACAGAGTGGTCTCTGATGACTAAAACAATGTTTAATATTTTCTTCAAAACATAATGGAGATTAAGAATTAAGCCAGTAAGAAGCAGAGATGAAATCAGAGAACACACAGCTGCTCCATGGCAATCCACCCATCCAGAGATGCTCAGCCTTTCCTTCCTGCTTCTGTCACTTTCTACTTTTTTGTTCTTGGATACATCAGTGGTCATTTAGCTGTCTCTGCTTTGACTTAATATCTGTAAAATAGGCAGGAAAACACCTCCTGCTCCACGTGGAGATTATGAAATTAAATTCACTGATATTTATAACATGCTTGGAGAACTAGGGGCAGCAGAACCTGGTTCTCACACAAGTCCTGGGAGAGTATTTTTGTGCTGTTATTTTCTGCAGAAACATTCCTTCAGTAAAACATAGGTTACAGAATAATGCTTGGCTGCCCTTTGGCTCTTGTTAGATTGGTAGGAGCAGTTATTTTTCTCACATAATGAATGTCTGTGGTGAATTTGGACCTTTTTTTTTTTAAATCTCACGAAATATTATTTGGAGATACATGACTGCAAGAGAAAACTCCAGCAAATAGAAATAAATACTGGGGGAGAAATAAAAAAATTTAAAAAAAAGCCTGAACAATCCACAAACCAGTACATCATCTCATTTTCTTGTTCTCATTTCTCTAAACCTGCCAGCAGGATTCCCCGAGAATTTCCAGCACTCACTGAACCTTGACCCAAGCAGCTTCATGAGAAATTTCTTCCCCAAGGGTTATTTTGGCTAGAAAGTTCTAAGATCCTCAGTATAATGGTTTTCACAGCTCTAATTACAGAGTCACATATCTGATTCATGTAATTTGACAAGGAATTATAGCTTGCCTAGTTCAAAGGAGTGTGTCAAGGTGTATGGTAACTGGTGATGTGAATCTTGCAGCATCTGCACTTGGGCTCTTCCATCATTCTGGTGTCCAATTCAAATGTCTCTTGTGTGTTTACATACCCCAGGCAGTCTAGATTACAGTAGTAGAGCTCCTTTCTTGTATTGCCTTCTCTCAGAGGCAGTTTTATAAACATTTGACTCATAAGCCAGGGATGGGGAAACGGCAGTGAAAATGCCCATTCGCCCTTTCGTACTTGGAGAAGCTCACACTTCTGTGTGTGGTTACTGTATGCCTGCAGCACTGCCCATTTTTGGTTCTCAGAAGAGAAACATAACAAATTAATACATATTTTACAGGAAGAGCTGAGAAATGGTGACTTGGACTGAAGGCTTCCATTGTTAGGGGAAGCCAGATGAGTGGAGATGCTGTACCTGTGTGTCAGCTGAGGGCAGAGAGAAGCAGGTGCACGGTTTAGCTCTCAGTCACCGGCTGGAATGAAGCTGAGGGTGGGGGCTACTTGTCAAAAGATGCAAAAATTGATTTAGGTGTGGTTTAACAGGTATTTCATGTTGCAGAGGACTCACATGCACAAAGATATGCCAGTGGGAGGTTTTACTGTTGGCCTGCCAGAACAGTGTGTTGCCACCACCTAACCAGGTTTATGATTACTCATTAAAAACCCACTCCTTGTGCTCTCAAATCTGCAAGGTGCGAGTGTGAGTGAGACGTATCTGTATCTCAATGTGTGAAACAGGTGCCTGGCAAGAGATGGTGCCCCTAAAAGTTGTGGCTGAGGAGGAGGTGGTGGAACAAGGGAAGTCCCACTGGTGGCCGATGAGCAGGCCAGGCCAAGCTGGTGGTGCAGCACAGGAGCAGCAGGAGGGTTGTCCCAGGATGGTTTGCTGTGGCTACTGGCTAACTTTGCCCTCCAAACAGGGTGTAGCCATGCTGACTTGCTGTCGCTCTCAGGGGGGCATGAGTGACCCCCTCAACCCTTCGTGCTGCACAGGCACCATCTTGTCACCTTGGTCCTGTGCCACTTCACCCCCTTCCTACCTACAAAGAGAGACCCTATGCCTCCTGGGCCTTGCTCCCAGCTGTGACCTGAGCTCTGGCTGTATTATGGTTATCAGACATGCCTGGGGTCCCTGTCACAGAAAGACATTGATACCTGGCTTTTACCACCCCTCAACGAGGTGGAGTGTGAGGGACCAGCTCAACCGCGGGTGTAAGGATGTCGATTACCATGGAATAACTCTCCAAGGGTATATTTAAACTCTACATGTGCCTTGCTTTCCCTAGATACCTAGAAAACTGGGGTTCAGTTCCTCAAGACAAAAAATACTATCCCCATGTTTGGAAAGGGCGTGAGTGAACATTCACCGTAAGTGGGAAAGGAATGTATAGGGGAGAGGAGAAATGCCACATCTGACTATGCAACAAAAGACTGATTAGCACTGGCTGTTAGAAACAGTCTGCTTCTTCTCAGCATGCTGTGGTCACACTTGTCTGTCTTCTTCTGTGAGTGCTCCTGGTTTCTGGGAGCAGCACAGGTAATGCTACGCAGACTTACAGGTCCATGCAATCGGGGGAGAAAAGCATAGGATCACTCTTGCTCCTAAGTGTGATAACCTATTTCCCACCTGTCTTTTGACCATCTAGGACACAGTGAATCTCTCTGCCCAAGCCTCTAGGTAACCCTGTAAAAGCTTTACTCTCAAGGAGCAGCCTGAAATCTTGCAGTGGGAACAATCATTGTTACTGTTAGGGCCTTCCCTGCTTCTGCTGGCTACACCTAGACTTGGGATTACTGATCTGAAGTGAGGGGTGGCTGCCACTGAAAGGAGAGATTCTCTTGCCTCTACGTGCTCTCATGGTCATGAAGTCCTAGTCTTTGGCGTGGTCTGATCTTCCCAGGAACCACTGCAGGACAGCAAACCAGAACATTAACTCTGCCAAAAAGTGATTAGTTTTCTTCGAGTTTGAGTCTCTGAACCAGCTTTACCAGGGTCAAGTGAATAGCACAGGTGGTGGAGTGTACCCCTGGGAGTGGGGAGTGGAATCCTCTTTGAAGGGCTGTAGTAACTGGGTTAGTTTAGTTAAAAATACATTGAGATTAGCTCCTCAGACTTTTGATGACTGAGTTGCACAAATCATACAGGGGTGTCAGAGGAATGGATTTTTCTGAAGCATTTTAGATTTTTTTCCTGAAAGGTTCTTTCTCTCTCTCAGTGCAGACTATCCAAGTCCAAATTACAGAACCCAAATAACTCTACTCAAGCCCACTGGGGCAGGGACATCACTTTGCTGGTGATATGAGACTGCCACCATTCTAGGAAATTACTAAAGGAGAGTAGAGGTCCTAGAGCACTAGAAAGTATGAGCTGGCTGTTGCTGCAGAAACAGGCAAATACATGCCCAAATCAGGAACTTGTAAGTGCATCACAGCCTTGAGGCACAAGTTAAAGCCACAAAAAAACCCCCAAAAAACTGAAAGTCTAACCCAGTTGTGAACACACTCCCCGTATCCCCTCATCAGGTCTACAATGAAAATGGGATGTGGGAGATGGGATTTACGGTGGTAAGGGGGACTTTCCAACTGTTTTGTGGGCATTTTGGAAAAGTCCGCGCTGTTATGCCTGAAGCTAACTCTATTTATCTGCCTGTCTAAAATCTGCCTGCTGTAGATCTGGTGAAAAACTGAGCACTGGAAGTAAACGATGCAATTATTTAAAATCTTTTTTCCTTGCAAGTTGCTTGCAAACCTGTCTTTATTTCCACAGATGTATTTTCCATTCAAGGTATTCACCAAGCAGCTTCTGCCAAAAAATTTCAGTGTAGGGTCTGTTTTCCAGAACGATTATTTTAGCTGTTTACTCTTTTTACTTTTGAAGTATGAATGATTCCCTAAATGGTGAGGTATTACTTCTGCTTCTTATCCCAGAGGATTGTAAATTTTTTTTGTCCAAAGAGTAAGAAACTATAAAAAGAAGGACACAACATACAATATATAGCCTCTTTTGCAATACGAATACGGGTGACATTTCATCCGGCGCACATCCTTTACAGAGCCGTTTATACAGAACATAACACCCCTCCATGAACAAGAAAACATAAAAATATAAACCTGATAAAACTGTGGAACCACTTAATATCAGCCTCAATCTTTGCTCTGTTCTGCAATGTTCATCTGGGGCTCTGACAGACTGAGCTGTGGCAATATGTGTGAGTGTTACTGATTTCAGCTGTCCACAGACTTTCCCCTGGTTACTGCTGCTGTGGTGGGAGTGGTGGAGCGGATGTTGTCTCAGTCGCTGCCATTCAAAGTCTGGCACGTTGGCTTAAATCTCCAATGAAACAGGGTTGTGTTAAGATGCCAGATCGCGAACTGCAGCAGCTGAGGTACACAGCTAAACAGATTTAATGGGTCTTTTGCTACTGAAAAGAACCGTCCTCTATGACTCCCTCCTCCTCCCTCCCCCAATGCAAATCTCAGTGGAAGGGTTGGAGGCAACAGTCAGTGGGAATAATACCATAAAGAAGTGCAGATAAATCAACTAGAATGTTTCAATCAAAGCCATATTTCTATTCTAATTTATAAAGCTTTGTTTCCCGAAGTAAAAGGAAAGTAGTGATGGGATCTTGTTGGGTTGTTTTATTTGTTTCTATCTCAAACGTATTTTTCTGATCCCAGCTATCTCAGGATGTGCTCTGTTGTATCTCATCTGCTGGTCTCTGCCTGGCTTCTCATCAATGGCAGGTGTTTAATAGAGGAAGGTGAAAGTTTCACTTGGAAGCCACAGATAGAGATGTCTGGTGAGAAAAATGCATCATTCAAATTAATTAATGTCAAAGTTTCATCTTTTAATAGGTAAACTAACATTTTTAATTAAAATATTTTCCTTCCAGTTTACATATTTTCTTGGCACTTGACTGGCTGGCACAGATCTGGTGAGGCTGCTCTACAGCCATGTGGCTTTTTTTCCATTTCAGCACAATTTCCTTTTAGCATCTCTCTGTGCACAGTTTGAGGTTTTACTGGTCTTCCTAGAAGTCAGAATGGGAAAAAAGACTTCTTTGAAACATACAGAACAAGAGAATTTTTGTAAGGGAGAAAGTGGGTTAATGGGAGATACCTCTTGCTGTTAAGAAGCAGTCCTGGGTCTCATTTATGGAGAGCTGGTGTATAACTTCTCTAATGCAACTACCACTTGCAGTCTGGTCAGCAATTGTGCCATTGCCTTTAGGGAACTGAAAAGCATATTTATTTTTATCCTAACATTGGCTTATGGGATTTGAAGGTACCTTTTTTAGCTTGCATAACTGTAAATATTGTTACTGGACCTCCCAACCTCTTCTCAATGTTTTCTCCAATATTTGACCTTCTAACCTGCTTCAGGAGATGGCAAATTCCACAGGCTGATGTCACACTGGATGAGAGAGTGTCTCCTGTTACAGATGGACCTAATTTTGCTGAGTGAGCTCCTGTTCTCATGCTTCAGAATAAGCAAAAATTGTTGGGGAGTGATCAGTCCTCTTAAGAGCCTTCTTAAATCTTGATTGCCTTTTCTAGCTCTCTCCTACATGAAGCCAGGGGTTCACACTGTTTTAATTCTGTAGTTACCTGTCTAGCCTGGCCACGTAAATGTTGTATAAGAAATGCTTGTAGGTACTCTGCAGCTGCTTCAGGTGCAGGACCCTTTTCCAATAAACAAAAATTCCTACTTCTGTGTTGTGTCATGGTTAACTTTCATGACTGTTCCTGCTACTCCATCCAGGAGCTCTTTGAGGAGGAGTGAGTCATATGTTAGCACCCCAGAGCATGCAGTGCACATTCCCACAAACTCTTCATAAACCCACAGCTGGAAACTTCCGAGAAGACACCTGCTCTGGGTTCATTACGCAGAGCAGGGACTCAAATGAGGCTTTTAAATGTACTTTCAACTGAAAAAATGCCTCTGATCACTCCTCCCCTCACCTTTCACTGGTCAAGTCACATCATTGCCAGGACCCTCTGCTTGTCTCAGCTGTGTGTCACAAATCCTGAACTATACCAGTTTGTCATGAATGGGTGATTTAGATCCCTTAACAAGTCGCCATGAGAGATATTTATGAAAGCAGTTTTAATATGATGTTGTCTGACTTAGTAAAGTTCGATGGTGAGGTTCACTCTGTCACTGTGCAGCACAATCATTTGAACAATGATTCAAAACTACTAAGTCAAAGTTACCAGGAAAAAAATCAAGCTTACCAAGGCACAAATCAAACTTACCATGCTACAGGATTACGTGCAATATCCGTCACTTACCAAAGATATGCTGTTGATAAAAGGTTTCTCTGCCTTGAAGAGCAAACTTGAGAATTGTCAGAGCACAAGGGGAGATCACTGCCATGCAGTCAGGCTGCTTAGCCAGCAGCTCAAAGAAGGCTCACTCAGGCTGTCTTATTTATGGAATAAAGTGGCTGGCTTGCAGTCAAATTAAATGTGATAGTAAAGGTATGCATGAAACTCCTTGTACCCACAACTTTCTTTGTTCCTTGATAAATGAGTCTTGGAAAAGCCACCTGCTATTCATGTGTTAATCGCATGATTGGTGTTCCAAGATCATATGCATCGATGCTCACTGGGTCAACTCTGCTCCTTTGTGGGTTTTCAGAAAGCAGATTGAAACCAGATAAGTCCTTGGTCCATTTACAGCTTATGCCTTCACGTCCTTCGGAGCCTGAACCAAACTGCTGTTAGTTTGGTTAAGGGGTTGCATCCACCATGTGTGACAGAGTATGTAAGACTCTTTCCCTCCCCTGCTAGCACTCTGTATTATAACCATGCGAGGATCTGTGTGCATTCACCTAGATTTTGTACTGCCTGGTGGCTTCCCTGTAAGGCATCACAAAGGAAATCTTCGTAGCGTGGTTGTTCTTGTGGCAACTTGAGTAGAGGTGGATGGAAACACTTCATACCTTCCTGCTCCAGAAGCAGATAGGTATGCTCCTTTCAGTTTTGCAACTCAAGGAACCTTTGACCTGGACTTGCTTATTTGAGTATTGTGAAGACTGAACGTGCTGAGGATCACTTTTGGTACTTCACTTAACCTCAAGATAGGTGTAAAGACAAAAACCTAAACCCTGGATTTTTCAGAAGTTTATGAGAATTTTTATCAGTGAAGCTGATTTTTTCATCTATGATACCTGGATTTCCAATCCACAATAGACCTGAAACTTTCTGTTGGGTGTATGATTTAATACACAAGGAGTTAATTTGACTTTTTATTGAGCATAATTTTCTTGACCTCTTTGCCTTTTGCCCCCAGTTCCTAGCTTGCTGATTTCTATATTTTCCCCCTTATTATTTAGTTCTAGGAAAGACTAAACTCTCTCAATCCCAAATACGGTACATGTTTACCAACTGTCATAGCTACTTGTGCACCTTCCTCACTTATCGTGTTTCTTATTGAGCATAGCTTTCCCAAGTCTTCAAAAACTGCTCTGCACCTCGTATTTCAGTGGAGATACATTCTGCAGATTTGGGGAGTCTCAGTCCTTCTTTCTAGTTAAGGGTAATTGTCCTGATTATTTCTGAGGGCACAAATCTTTCCATTTTAATTTGACGCGGGCTGAAGAAATAAAAATCATCACTCCAGACAGATTTGTCCACTGTCAAGCCTAAGGATGGCTGAGACCATTCCAGACAAAAACATCAGCTGCAAAATTTGGACCCTGATGCCAGCCTATTCAGGGCTGGAAGCTGTGCCCTAGGCAATGCTTTGTATTCTTCCCTTCTCCACAGTTGCCTGAAGTGCAGATCTGGACTTGAACTTCTGAGGTTTGATGGGTGTTTGTGATCTGGGCTTTTGATTCCATTTCATCTCTAACAGTTTCTTTTTTCCAAACCCTTGGGTAGTTGCCCTTTATGAGAACACATGCTGGGCACAAGAAACACCCTTCTTAAAAAACACAAACACTCAGAATAGGAAGACAGCTGAAAGAGCTTCACCAAGAAGTTGTGTTTCTCTATAAACCCTACATAGGAAACCCTGGCCTCTGCACTTCCTCAGTATTTGCTGTATTTATTTCTTTTCCTCCTCTCCAGATTGAGAGCACTTTCTGCCAAACAGAGAAAGGCTTTGTGAGATGAGGAGCAGATCAGATTTTTGCAGCTTGTAGAGTATGTGCTGCCTCCTTCTGAGAGCTGAAGGCTAATTTCTTCCCCTGCTGCCCCTCCTTCCCCAAAAGCATCTCATTTTAGTAATATCCCCCTTCTTACCTTCACTCCTTTTTGAAAAACACTTGTAACTGCTCTTGGCAGAACGCAACAGAGATCCTGCCATTAGTTTTTCTTCAAAGGAGAGCAGCAGAAAAAAGCAGAACTGAGTTTTCAAGGGAAATTTCAAGGCTGTCAACGCTGAGGAGCAAATGATAGGAGCGGTGGATGTTTCCCCCAGACCGAGGATCTTCCCTCCCACTTCTCCCTCCCATGGGTATTTCCCCACGATGGACTCACTTGAATGTTCTCCCCTTCCGAGGCCATCCTTTTGCCCCCAGGTCTCTTCCTCTGCAGACAGAGCAGGGAGCGGAGCACTCTGTGCTCCCGGAGACTCTCTCCCCACTGGACCAGGACGCGCAGCTGCTGGAACAGACCTGCTATTCATCTGCCGGCGGCCAGCGGCCCGCCTTGGCATCAGCTGGGGGGCGAGAGAGGGGGTGGCACGCCAATTCTTCATTGTCCAGGCAGCCTGTGGAACAAGCACCCCTCTTAGACTTTCCATGACAGTTGTGTTCATTACACGTCTGTGCTACCTCTGCGAGCCCAGCTGAGCCCCATGAGCTCACTTGGGCAGGGACGTGGTGATGCAGCCAGTGTACCAAGAGGTTCCTGGCATGGGCTCTGCAGCCACAGCAGCGATCCCAATCTCTCCCTCTCCTGCCAGCGCACAGCCGGAGAGTATGGATGGAAAGCTAAGGGCTGAAGAGATGAGGTCCACAAAGTTGTGTCTGCTTGTCACTGCGGCCGCAGCAAAAACAGCGTTACATCTCAGAGAAAGTTTGCACTTCACTCTTTTTACAGTTCCTTTTTCTCATTTTTCTCCCCAGCCAAAATGCCCTTCCTTTCCCCTCCCCAACACTTGTTTTTTTTTTTTTTTCAGTTGAATTTGATATGTCTGGTCTCAGCTGAAATTGAATCTTGCTTTTCGCTGAAGTTGAAAACAACTTCGAATGACGCTGGAATGGAAACGTATGCAGCCAGAATCAAGTCACAGTGTAGAAAAATATGTTGTTATTATTATTAGGTGGATTCCTAAGGCAGAAAAATCAGCATTAATTCTCTAGATTTTAGAGAAACTGCTACTCTGTACTACCTGCAGATCAGGTAGCCATGTCTGGCTTTTGAAGGAGAATTTGTGTAGTTACGGCAGCATAGAAAATTTATGATAAATAATATATTCTGTTTAAACAGTTCAGCCAAATGCCTGTTCTAATACTCCAGCCTGCCTAAAAGTGCTGACAAGTCTGTCAGTAGACGATCCTGTTGCATTGATGCTTCCCAGCAAAAGGCCTCATTTTGCAGTGAAAATACCAGTGCTTAGTTCTGCAAGTTCATTTCAAAGCACTGATGAATTTAGCCTCTCTGCCTCTCTGCATTCCAATAAAATAGCTTTTTTTTTTTTTTAAACTTATAGATGAAGCAGTGAGACATGTTTAGGGACTGGGCTAGCAGTATACAGGAAAACAGGGCTGGGATACAGCTCAGTTCATCCTTAGGACTTGGCCTAAGGCTGAAAGCCAATCAGGAACCATGAGGCTGATTCTACAAACAAAAGTCACCATCAAGGCACGTACTTTTGAATGAAAATTAAGATCCCTGTGTCTTATTACCACTGAAGTGAGTGTTTGAATTCTGCAGAAAAGTGGAGGTGAGGTCATTGCTGCTCTTCTGCACCTGTTGGCTTTTACTTTTTTTTGTTTGTTTGTTTGTTTGTTTTTTGTTTGTTTTTTTTTTTTGTTAAGGAGCATTTAACCCAAAATGCAGCCATCTGCTGCTCTTGTTGACTTGCTCTCCTGATGGGAACCTGTATGTTAACTGAAAACTCTCTGTGAGTATACTATTCCACAGATGTTAATGTAGATAACTACCTGCTTCAATTTACTTTTTTTTTTAGTCTATAAAAAGACATAATGGTTGATCAATTTATAAACACATATTGTTTATTAATAGATAATTTCCTCTGGGTTTGTGCCCACTGTATCTGTTGAGGCACTCCTGGGAGTTAAAAGGACTTCATGTTGTGCAGGTCCTTTGTGAACAGGATTCCAGCAAACAACCCATGAAGGCTGTTTTTTGAGTTTCTGTATGTGACATAAGCATAGGAACAGCTACAAAATATTTTCTAGTGATCAGACAGGAACGAAGTATCTATGATTTTATTTAGTGGATAAATAAATATCACCAGTGCACAAATTTCAGACAGGACTGCATGATACAGAACAATGTGCCTTTTTAAAAACTGTTTTTCTTCTTAGTATATCTAAATGCTACGCTAGGACCTTTATTTGTTTTTTTAACACGCTCTCCAGGAGAGGTGTTGCGAAGAGTAGTAATCTTGTACTGTGTCCTCAGAATAACTAGAGAAACCAGCCAAAACTTAAGGTAACCCTTGTGTCCTTGTAGGTATTTCAGTCAAACCAGGTTCTCATTGCACTCTCCCAGGACAACATTAAAGAGCTTTTCTGCTAAGCATATTAGTAGCTGTACCAGCCTTCCTTGAAGTGTCAGAAGCCAAACATATTAAATTGAGAAAACTTCAAATAATAAAATTTCTCTTGGAAGTGATTTGTCCATGTCATTAACAGCAAAGCTTAGAGCCAAAAAACGTGATAAGAGAAAGGAGTGGGTTTAATTTAACCTGGATTATAATAGCTGCCCAAGAAAGGAATGCCTCAATGAACTTATTTAGATATACTTGTTTCTAAATGTGATTACAAAGAACTACATTTTTCAAACTATCTTTCTGGTGACTGTTAATTATGATGCAAGAATGCACCATTGTAAAGGTCCAAAGATTCAGGCATAGAGAATGCAGCCCAGCTTCTAGAAGGGATTGTGTCACATGAGTGGTAGCATCACTAGTTTTAGACTAAACAGCCCCTGAGCTCTCTTCCAGTCTTTTGTATATCATAAGACAAGTGGGAGACCTTCAAAACCTGGCTGTTCTAATGGCTGTTGATTGATTAGGGAGAATCTTTCTGCTAATGCTGGCTAGAGCTGGATGGGGAAACAGCAGTGTTCCTTGAAAGGAGGGTGGGGAGCATCTGGGGCGTGAGGAAAAACAAATGTGTGATTTTCCTTGCGAGATCAGCCCACGCTGGCTGAGAGTGGAAGGGAGGCTCCGTGGATCAGCCACACTCACTTGGGAGGAGCGTGCATGGCCAAGTTGCTTATTTCCACCTCCATCCTCTTCCCTCCCTTATGCCAGCCAAAGTGCTTGTGCAGCCACCCAAGAAACCAGACAGAAGAACTTCTTCCAGCTGGAAAAAAAAATAAAATTCGCAGGCTATTTTTTTGGCTGGGATCAGATCCCTGACCTGGTTCTGCACATAACTGCGCAAACACTTACGCTGGCTGGAGGGAGGGCGTCTGGCGGGAAATGGAAAAAGCAGCTGGGAGTGGAGGAGGGTGGGGACAAGCCGGTTCAAGCAGCATTGCTGCTGGATGTGTAAGCGCAGTGCTGCAGTGCTGGTGCCACCAGTAGGGCTGGCCTCTGAAGGGGGACATGGGAAGAAGGGCTGAGGTTCCTGGGTTTCAGCTCTATCCAGTAGAGACAGCTGGCAGCAGAAAGCAGGGGATGCTGTGTGGAGACTGATCTAAGAGATGCTCTTCCCCTCCACTCAGATTTGTTGCAGCCCTTAAGAGAGTATCCAAGATCACAAGAATTTCTGCAGGACAACTGCACTTCTAACAGGGCAACTTCACTTCTTAACTCTTCCAAGGCCTTGATCTTGTATTACAAAAGTGGTTTGGTTGTGGTTTTAGGACACTCTCTCTCTACCCTGTAATTCTGGGCAAACTCTTCTCTATATCAGGAGACAAATGCACTACTGATCAATTATGGGTGCATTCACCTGACTCCCTGAGTCGATATGAATATAGCTTGCCCTGTTTAGTCTTACAAAATGAAAACCAAGAGCAATACTGATGCCAACTCTAAATCCACTAAACTGGAAAACTCTAGAGGGATGGAAGTGCAGCATTAGCACTGGAACTAATTAATAAACTGGCCAAGAGAAAATGCTAGGTTACAAACTAGAGGAAGGTTCTTGGCTGCCTAAGTGCTGATGTGGTGAAGAAGACAGCCAGTGAGAGTAGCAAGGACAAGAAACCCAACCAGACTGGAGATGGAGTTTGCTGAGTTTGCCAGAAAGATTGCCTGATGCGGCTGCCTGTGACAGCCAGGGACTGATCCAGCTCACCATTCTTGTCCCAGGTCCTATTTTCTGTGTTTCACTGGCAGTTGACTCAGAAGAGCAGAACTCAGCAGTGCTGTAGTGCATGCCACTGCAAAAGTGAAGGCAAGTGACTAGACAGGCAAAGGCCCATTTTTTGTAATTTCTTTAGCAATATTAGTCCTTTCAGTTATTGATAGGGTTATAGCTCCTGGTTGGCAGGACTAGCTTCACCTTTTACGGGAGAGAACCTCAGAGCATAGCCTAGTGTTCGGAAGAGTAATAATCTTAAGGAAGGCTCTGGAGACAAAGAACACACACATGCAAGTAGTACTTCTACAGTTCTCCCTAGAGGGTGATAAATGAACTTGTACTTATCCAATGAATCATTAAATTATATGAAAGCAAGGCTAGAAGGGATTTTAAGGAATCACCAATTCCTCCTCCTGCTCCAAGACAGGTCAGTGGTACCTGTCCCGTTAGCACAGACATTGATCCAGCCTGCTTTGAAAGTGCTCCAGAGGGGTCAATTTCCAAGGCAACCTATCCCAGTGCTTCAGTAACACCATCCTAACAGTTACAAATGGTTTTGCTAATATTTAATAAAAAAAACCCTCCCTGACTTAATTTTAGCCTGTTATTCTTATCCTCTCCACGTGGGAGAGGAGAGATTATTTCCTTCCTCTTTGCTGCAGTCGTTTACATTTTTGAGGACTGTTATCATGTCTCTGTTCAGTCTTCTCTATATTCAAGAAAACAAAAATTCCTGTGCTGTCTCCTCACAGGTTATATTTCATAGGTCTCTGAGTGCTGTTGTTGCTCTCTGAACTCTTTCCTCTTGAATTATTGGAGAGTTTTGCACTGTTTGCAGTCTGCACAGGTGAAAATGGTCATAGGGGTGCAAGTGAGAGAAATAATAGAGGAATAATCTTCTGTGTATTTGGATTGATAATGGGAGTCTGGAGCACAGACTGTAATTTTTGTGGGATCTGACTGAGTGCAAGTTTTCTGTCTGTCCTTGAGAGAAAAAAAAATCACTATTTTCCTCCAGAAGGCCAGGACAGATGCTAGGGGAAAAAAAATTCTTTTAGCACTCCTCAACTTTTTAAAATGTTGTGGTAAGCCACAGTCAGAATGACAAAAGAGTAAAGGTGGATCAAGCTGTAGGGAGTCCAAGGTCATCCCCTGAAGCTCACATAACTGGCTATTGATAATTCCCAGAAATCCTAGCAGCCCAGACTTGCTTTTTCTCACTGTTAGATTTTGTCTTCCTTAGTCAAAAATTTGCACTGGCAATATGAAATAAGAATATTAATTCACATCAGCAGAAGATATCACTCAAGAAACAGGGAGCTCAGTCAGACTACAGCCTGACTGGCAGTTCTTTGAGCTCTTTGAGAGCTCGAGTGGACAAATAACTCCCATGTCAGTCCTTATCTTTGACACGGGAAGGTGTGAGAGGTTAGAAAAGGGTTATGTGCATTCCAGCATACATCCCCTCCCTTTAGCAGCTCAGCCACAGCCTACAGAAATTACAGGTTGCTTCATGCTCTCTTTTTGTCTTCTTAGCTCAAGATAGTCTCATACTTGAAACTTTTTCAACACCAGTGGGTCACAAGGCACACGTGTGTGTGCCTACACACACCCCACCCCCCTCCACAGAGGCACACCCCCCATTACATGATTGTTGCTAACATGGCATGGTTTTTCAGTGAGCCATACTACATACTTTTTTCTGAGTCCTCAAGTGATTACCAAAACATCTTTCATGATACTTCTGAACGTAAAACTTGCTGATATCTGAATTTAGTTGTGGGTATTTCTACTGACTTCAGTGTTTATGGCCTTGGTCCATATCTGAGATTGGCCTCAGCAGTGTTTCCCAGCCTTGCTGTGCCTGACAGCTTTGAGAATCATTTTCCAGGGTAAATCTTGGAAAGCTCATCTAAATAAGACTCCCTCTTATAAGCTCCTTTTTTTCTTCTGAAAGTCTCTGAATCTGACCCTTAGAAACTGGGAAAAATTAGGATTTTCCTTCCGCTCTTGCCCCTTTCTGTATTGATACCTGTCCTGCCGTTCCTCTGCTTGAACTTCTTGAACATAGTCTTACCTGGCTCTAACCCTGGCAGCAAATCTTGCCATGTGCACCTTTCGCATGCTGTGAACAAATGCTGCCCAGTTCCCTATGCGGTGTTTCACCTGTATGGCATTTTCCCTGGGACCTAAAATTTGAAGCTCAAACAAAATTGGGGTTTACTCATACAGACTAATTCAGAATATTTGGATCACCACTCCCATGTGCTTCATCTAGAGTTGAAAGCATTTTGCAGAAGGGGAACAAATCCTCTACAGTGAACAACTCCCATATTCCTTCTCTTGTGCCCTCCCTCCTTCCAGTGTTCACTGCCATCTCTCCCCCTACAGCGAGAGAGAACTGACCCAATAATAAGCCAAGGGGTAAATCTAAAAATGGTATGTTAATGGCATTCCCTTCTGCCACCTTTGTTTATTCCCAGCTTAATTCCACACACTAAATAGAACAGAAACCCTCAGCCTTGCTTACTCTCTCCCTTCCCCCATCTCTGCCCTCCTGACAAAGTTTCCAAATAAACCTTGAAAGCCACTATCAGTTGTAAAATGTCTAATCAATGAAAGACACAGGAGTCAGTAATATGAAACCCTTTGCCTCAAGATCTCTAGTGTTTCTTACTGAACTTCAGTCTTTAAGGTCAGGCATTCTAGCTGCTGTTTGGCTTGATGTTCATTGAATGCAAAGTCAAACAAGGGGCAACCCTGAGCAGGTTATTCCTCTGTTTACAAAGCAAGCATACTGACTTCTGGCAAAGTAACTTTAAAAGGGCATCCTCACCTAAAGGGCCACCGAGAAAAATAGGGAGAGATTTTGTACAGCAGGACCTGGAGCATCATTCTCAGTGGGCTGCTTTGTCCCTGAGCGCTGACAAACTGCAGACAACTGAAGCAGCAATGGCTGCAAGACAGTGAAAGACATAATTTGCAAAGAAGAGTTTTGGAAGAAAAGCATGCAGAGGGTAGCTAAAGTCAGTACCTCCTACAAAGTCCCTTTAAATCCACAAAAAGCCCTCTTGACTACAGTTAGCTTTACAGCAGCCCTGAAGGGAGACAGCAGGGGAGGGGGAGATTCCACCAATATTTGAAACAGGAGGGAAGTTATTTAACGAGGTAAAAATACAAGTACAATGGGATGAAATAAAAACAGCAGCACCTGACAATCACACAAAACTTACTGATGTTTTGGATCATGTCTCCAGGAAGGGGAAGATCCGTGTTTTTACAATGGTTCTAAGTGGTTTTTTTTATGGAGGAAGGTGAGATTAGAAAATTCAATGCCGTTATTGGATTTGGTCCTGAATGTACTTTTGGTTTTTTTGCTGTGGGGCTCCAAGGGAAAACAGAATTTTCAGGCTCAAAAATGGTTTCTGTACATGACATTTACGCACACATTTTTCATCTCTGCTAGGATCTCCTTACAATAAATGGGGACTGAGAGGTTTTAATATCTGGTGTCTTCGAACAATTTTGTCAACAAGCAGCTGGGATTTGTTTACATTTTAAAGACAGTTGATTTAGTTAAATTGCCAAGCCGCTACAAGTGTTATGGTTATGGCAATGCCTCAGGTCAAGACCAGAAATACAAAGTGCAATAATGTATGTTATTCAGAAGGTTATGGTACTGAGGACAACCCACCCTGCAGTCAGCGGAAAGACTCTCTGTCTTTAGAGGGCTTAAGAGAAAACATGTACTAACCCAGTAACTAAGTGCAAAATATATACTTATGTGCGGTCAAACTCCCTTTTTGTGCTGAAAATTGCAAATCAAATACTTGTGCCTAATCTGGTTTGACAGGTATTTTACATTCGTTGGTGCAGACACAAGAGCTACCAAAGCCGTTTTGCTTTACTTTGTCACTTCCTCAGCATTTGTGATGTTTGTGAGAAGCTCTCTGAAAGATATTTTGCAGTAAAATTTCCCAGTGGAATGGGAGAATTTCAGGACTGACAATAAAAATCACTGGTCTGTACAGTTTTGATAATGAATCAGACACAAGTATTTCACTGGGGTGGTTCCAAGGGCTTTGCTGGAATCCCTCTGATTTACACCCATATGAGATCAGCATTAGGCCCCAGTGTTTTCATTTTTCATTTGTTATTCTTGGCCTTGGTGTCCTTTTACCACTGTTGAATACAATGTTCCTAAAACACCAGATGTGCTTGTGGGATGAGGGAATACAGCAAAAAAATAGATTGCAGGGATTCACTAAACAACACATGATCTTCTTTTGCCCTGTGGTCTGAATTCTGGGCTTTTACACCAGTATAGTTGCATTTATTTCTACAGTACTGCTTCTGATTACCACTGGGAAATGAAGTTGTAAATCCTTCCTAATCTAAGTACTTAACAGGACCGTTGCACTATGCTCAGAATTAGCTTGCACAATGACTGATGCTTAACATGCAGCACTGGCCACAGCTTCCGTGAAAATTGTGGATTTCAAATAATTTTTATAATATTTCGATCACTATATTGCTTGCTGTTTTCAAAGTATTACGGGCTTTGTCACTCTTTCACCACTCACTTAGTGCTCATATTAGGTTCTTGGAGATCTTAAGTGACATAGTTATTACACATAGTCCATACCAGTTATCACATAGTTTATACCAGTTAAAACTGGTGGGAGATCCGAATCTGCCCCAGTATCCAGATTCCTTTGATGTGGTAGGAAGAACAGGTTCAAATCTGCAGAGCACTGGCCACACCAATCTTACAGAGCCAAGCATTAAACCAAGTGCTGAGCTTTAGTTGAATGAGTAATGTGACCAACCGACCCATCTGCTCCTCAGCCTGCAGAGCCAAGCCCTGTGGGAACAGGGAAGCCGAGGCTGCCTGGGATCACCTGCCTTACTTTGTGCTTGAACATGGCACTTGGTAGCTGTAGCCAGGCCAGAACAAGCTACTCACAGAGTCATCTATTTCGAAGGGCTGAGGCATCTTCACTGATTACGGAAGTTACGGAGAGTTGTTTTCTCATGCAGGCAGCAACTGTAAATTTTGTACTTTGGAGTTGTGTTTTGTTCTCATTCATACAGCAGTATATTTGGAGTAGGGCTCTTGATGTCAGAAACTACCTCAAATTAGTGCTGGTAGAAGTGAGGCCAGAATCTTCTCCAGTGAGTATCCCCTATGCACTTGAGCCCACTAAATCACACTGAAATCTAGGAGTAGGAGCAAGATCAAACCCTTCACTGCATGTGCATGAATAGAAGTGTCAGTATTTCTACGTGTGTCCATCCTGGCTAAGCCGTGAAGCGAGGGCTGCCAAGGAAGAAGAGAGGAGGAAAAGGTGCTACGCTTGATACCAGCCTTGCTTCTCAGGGATCCATAACTGACTCATCCTCTGGCAGAAAGCAGAGACCTTGTGGCAGACACCAACTGGTGGGATTACATCTGTATAGTCATACATTATGTCTGCTCCTCCAGGCACAGATTCTTCTTACGAGGCACTTAAAATACAGACAGGGTCAGTCCCTCTTCTCCTAAAAAATAGTAGAAAACAGTGTTGGCAGAACTTTTCCCTGAGCCAATCTCCAACATGTTATTTAGCAGGCAGCGTTTCATAAAGTGGTGCTTTCAGCTGAGAAGTAAAATCAGGGATTTAAATAATTGTGTCAGTTAAAATTCTGTATAATTTTTTTTGAAAATCTCTCTTACCCAGATAACATCTTCAGTGGGAAACTAATTTATTTCTGTCTAAAATTCCTTCTTACTTTTATTAAGAACATGTTATGAATGAGTATTCTCTCTGCCTAAAAGACTGTTTTTCATTCCCAGAGGTGGCTGAATTGCCATGGCAAAATGCTCTTTCTGTCTACAGTAAATAATCAGGTGGTAAACTCCATTAGGTGTTTAGAGATCTTTGAACAGAGGATATAGCATAAAGTCAGACACTCCTTGGCAGGAGTATATGGGGGCCCTGGATGACGAGTAAAATGAAAAAGCCAGGAGCGAATCTAACAACTTCAGCTAAAGACTTACAGTGACCCACCCTTTCTCCTTTTTTCATACTCAGTTTTGCAGAGTTACAGAAAAAGTACATTACTACACACATTTTCATAAGTAAAAGTTGTCAAAGACATTAAAATACTTAAGTAATCTGTGTGGCTTTAAAAATAATTCCTGCTTTCACTTAGCCAGTGTATTTCATCTGTGATCTGAAGGGGTTGTTCCAGGAACAAGAGGCAACATCATATCTATGTTCATGTTTAAAAAAACCTAGGGTGATGTTTCTGTGACACAGATCTCAGTGACAGGTGACCAAATATCTGTGCTCCAGAAGTGTTAGGGACTTGATCAAGTAATGGAAAGTAATGGCAACATCCCCAACAACTGTAATGTTGCCGCAGAACTTTGCTCCCCTGCTTGTGCAATTTCAAAAGTTTACTCTTTATGCTGTAAATTCTCTGTTCCAGTAGGTTAATTATGTACCAGTATTCCTTTACGAAGTGATTGGGATGCTCCTCAAGGTAGTAAGCAAAGGAAAAATAAATAAATGCTTTCATTCCCCCATCCCGTGCTTAGTTCTAAGTGAATTTCTTGTCTTGAAAAGTGTCAGGTTGATGGCCTAGGAACGGGCGTTCTCCTTTCATCTACAAACGCTTACTCCAGCAGCAGAACAAAAGCCTTCTCCATACTGATCCCTGACAGTACATCTTCAAACCGAAGAGACTTCAAATGGCAGGCCCTTTAAGTCCTTTATCTGTCTGGCAGCCTCTGTAACAAAGGGGCAAATTTGTGATGGGGCTTTTTATGGTACGAGTCTCTAGCAGAAACTCGACTGGGAGTCTCAAATTGTCTCAGAGATCAGTGCTGCCTAATATTATTATGCACTGGTATTCTAAAAATAGTTCTGATTAGATTATAATAGATAAAACCCCACAGAAACTGCTTAGAATGCTAACAGTTTATTTTGGAATAAACTGAATTTTTTCCTAGTGAAATCTATCATTATGCTAGGAAAAAAATGGCTCCCACAGGAATTATTTTTTTCTGTGCCCATTAACTAATGTGAAGGGTGGCTTGGTTTGTTATAGTTTTTACAAAAAGACTCTGGGCTGCGGAAGCCAAGAAATACGATAAGAAAAGAATTTCTCACAAACTTCACCAGTCTTGTGGAAATGCTGACCATGATACCAGATTATATCAGGCATCTCCGACTGCCCATTGTGTAGGAGTTACAAGGTTACCTCGATCTAAGCAGGCAAAGGAGAATCAGAGTCTCTCCCAGTATTTGATCCATAACAAATGCAAGGCATATTGGGGATTATGAGTTAGTGTGGTAATGCAACCATCTTGCTTAGAGATGCCTGAAACAGGACTTCCAAAATCCACTATTTATAACTGTCAAACTTCATCCTGACTTACTTGGGGTTTTCTCATCTCATTATAGTAGTATTACTGTTCAAAGAGCAGTTCCTCTTCCTCGAAAACTGGTTCAGAAAGAAAAATTTTCCTGTCAGGCAGCACCTGCCATCTGAATGAAAACAACATCCTTGGAAATTGCTATTTTATCCTGCTCACCTGCAGACAGTGGCTCTGAGCCTTCGCTACCTGTTCCCTGATTTGAAACATCACAACCAGATGTTTTCCCTCATCACTGAGGGATGCTGGCAGCACGCATCCCTCAGTCAAGAACATGAAAAGGGAGGGGAAAAAAGCAGAATAGCTTTACAAACAGCTTGGATAGAAAGATGCCGATAGAGGAAAGTTCCTGCTCTTTACCCTCACAGGACAGTCTTGCCTCCTGCCAGCTTATGATAATGAACACCACAGGCACTCACCTGAGAGCATCTCAATTTAAGCTTTTTTCCTCCATAATGAATCAAAGGAAAAGAGCAATTCAACACACCAAATACGAAAAATCCCTGTTGTGCTCCTGCCCGGGCAGGAGCAAGTCCCTGTTGGATACCCTAGGGGAAGGGCTGGCTGCCTTTGTGTAGGACTGTTGACAGTCTCTGTGTCCATCCCCTATACTGAAGCATTCCATCTCCTCTTCCCTATTTGCATCTCTCATCTGGGACCCATGCCCTCGGGCAGATTCCCAACACCTGTGCATTTTTCATTACAGAGCTGGACCAGCTGCTTCTGCCGGCTCCTTAGAGGGCCAGCATGCCCTTCTAAGAGCAGCAGCCAGGGAAAAAGGACAGTGTGCCCTTCTGCCAGCCCCTACCTAAACCAGAGAACTGCAATTTACCTTTCAACAGCCCTAAAGCAGACAGGGATGAGGACCTAGTGCCCAGAGAGGGATAATGCCACCAGCAGCACTGGGACATGAACATCTTTGTTGGTAAAAGTAATGTGCTGTCTCATGTGCAACTCAGGGTGTGACAACAATTAGCTTTTCTTTGGAAGCACTGGGAAGAAAAAGACAAATTCCATTCACATCACAAGATTTTGTATATATATATATATTTTCAGGGGGTTTTGTATCTGTCTGAGGTGCTCCTGTACTCCAGCAAAACAGAGATCCAAGGGATGAGCAATGAGAAAAAGCAATGAGAAAACTGAACCACAGAAAAGGAACGTAAGGAAACAAAACAGAGCACAACTAAAGAAAATAAATCGTATTTTACACTTACCAATTCTCTCTCAGACTAAAGGCTAGCCAGGAGTACTTTCAAGGAACAGGCAAAAAGAAATTGAATTAATTGCTCTGACACACAAGTACACATCATGTTGTAATTTAAAGGTGACTAAAGACTGGTCAACATCACAGGGACAACCTAATTTTCTGAGGAAACTGTATATTAGTCAGACTTTTTTTTTTTTTTTTGAAAATGCCTTTTATGAGTTCTCTGCTCAGTGGGCTGTGTGGATTTACTTCAGAAGGTTACACAAGCCTGAAAGCCTTTGAGCTTTGTACTGTCTGTACCAGAGTTCTGAAAACTTCTCCTGATTGTTTCTAAGATCCATTTTGTTTGAAATGTTTTGTATACCTTAACTGTTTTCTACCTCTATAAAATTTCTACTCTCTCCTCGGTTATTTTAGTACGATTTAGAAGCAACTCCATAGAAGTCAGTGGTGCTTGTTGTAAAACCTGCCTCACTGAAACTCTGGGTTTTTTTTTTAAAAATTGTTTTTCCAGCAGCATTGGTATTTCCTCCTCCTCCCCAAACCACCTCACCTTTTTCCAGTCATCTATTCTTTTGACTATTATTTTAAGTACACCAGTAACAATATTGATGTAAGTTCAGTCCAGAGCGCTTAAAATAATAGAAAACCACAGGCGAACCCTTTGGCTTCTTTTTTGTGCTCGGTGTGGAACTGTTAGCACAAAAGCTGATAGCTGATAATGAGCAACCCTATGGCGAAGGATGTTGGAACACTAAGCTGTTTTTGTGGGCTGATCCAAAGTATAAGGAAGTTAATGGATGGCTTTATACTTCGGGCTCCAAGATGATCGGCTGGTATCAGGTTTTAAGAGGATGTATAATAGGCTAATTGTTCTGAAGAGATAACAGCAATTTGCAGCTGGATGTGTATAATGGGATATTCATTCTATAATGTTTTTACATGCGGTAAAGCAATTTTTTTTTTACTCATTATAAACCTACTTAGCAAGGAATTTAATACAAGAGAAAATTAATAATTTTGAAAGGGCTGAATTCTTTAACCAGGATATCCTACCTGTACCCCTGACAGCAAATTCATCTGCTAATCGAAAAGAGTAGCTGTACTCAAAATGGTTGCAGGATGTACTGTGGAGTGTTGTATGCTGCCTGTGTTATCTGCAGAATTACCCAAAAAGACAAATACAAATATCATCAGAATGGGGAAAGACCCTTATTTTAGTAAGAAGTGTCTATGACCGTTGTATTTGGAAAACACAGAATAATTGAAAATGAAAGTAATTTGATGACCGTATGGAAAGAAGAAGCTCAGATGTTTAAGCCAAAATGGCAAGCCTGAGCCCTGGCTCTAGCTGCAGCCTGTGCTACCCTGCAGACAGCCTAAAGGGGAGCTCCAGCTGCAAGCCCAAGAGTCCAAGATAACAATCACTTGGAAACATTTGTGCCAAGAAGTGTGGCTCCATTACTGCTCTCCCACTAATGCAAAGGATAATAGAATCAGAAGGATGCAGGGCTGGAAGAGGCCTCAGTAAGTCCTTTAATTGGTTTCCTGCCCAAAGGCAGAATAAACTGTACTTATGCTATTTCTGGTAAATGTGTGTCTAACCTGTTCTTAAAGGTCTCCACTGATATGGGCTTTGCAGGCTCAGAGAGGGCAGGTGGTGATGACACCCAAGGTGGGATGGCAAGACGGAAAGGCAAATAGAGGTGGAGAACGAGTTAACCAGGAGGAGTTGGTGCAAGAGCAAGGGAATGTGATCAAAAGAAGCAAAAAAGTGAAAAAATTTCAGCCATAACATGTATAAGAAAAATCCAAAGAATGTGGAACATAGGATACAAAAGCCAGAGCAAGGCTGTTTGTCAGGAATTAGTTGAGGAAACCTGGAGTTCACACAAGAGGAAGTTAGGTAAGAGAGGTAGGACTTGTGTAGCAGGAAAGGTGGACTAGTGCTGGATTCCCTACACATTTTATTATTCTATTTTAAAAAAAAAATGTTTTTCTTCTTGTTGTTCCATAAACTTACATGCGATTGTTGCCTTGAAGCCTTTCTGGATACCCAAAGCACACTTTAGGAATTGCTGTGGTCTAGAGGTGGCTGCTGTAACTATTATATCCAGGAGTAAGGGTCTCATCATCAGCACTGAAGTGTTTCTGTAAAAAGGTGAGAGCACACTGCAGTCAAGTGTGAAAGCCTGGCTAGAGACATGAGGTTCCTTCCTGCACGTTCTGTCAAGTAATGCTGCCACTGAGAATCTGCTGGACCATTAGGGAGGACTTCTTTCTAAGGTAATAATTTTGATATACAGTTCTATACATTTTTCCAAGCAATTTGCATCTGAAGACAGTAGACCAGTAACCGATGAGGAGAAGGATGTAAGAGAAAGGAGGAAAAAAAATGGAGGCTGAGCACTTTATCTGGTATAAATTAGCTTGCTCTCTGTGCTAGGTGACTTGACAAATATCCATGCAAGCTTGGAGACAATTCGCAGAAGGGCATCCTCAGGACCCTGTTTAGATACTGAATACCTCTACAATTCAGATGTCATTCAGCCAGTTAGGCTTAGCACATATGGGAGAGGAGGACAGGTGTCGTTCTACAGCTCCAGTTAAATAGGGTGTCCAGTCAGACTGGTGATGATACTCTGTGGTGGTGACTTAGAGTCTTTTGGTTTTAAGTCCACGTATCTTAGAAATGTCCACAACCAGTTGGTGACCCCATTCTCAGCCTACACCTGAAATGGAAATTTCCTCAGAAGAACAAGTGCCACTTCAAACACTCACAGCCCACCTAACTGGCGCATAGGTGGCTCTGAAGAGCCATATGGCCTATGTTAGAACAGGAGGCAGATGGAATTGGGAAGAGATTAAAACTCCATAAAAAGAACTGGAGTTACAGCACACAGTACAAGGCTATTCATTATCACCAGACGTATTGTCTTGGCACTGATTGCACGGAGGGATGAAAACCTGTATAAGATAGGGAAAATTAAAGCGGGTTTTACTCAGTAATAGGCTTTTCAAACACACATCTCAGCAGAAACAGAGAAGTTGCATTTCAGAGAAACCCTCTCTCTGTCCCTGGTCTCAAAGGGACTGCACCATTAACCTAACTGTGCTGGAGTGGGGCACATTAGAGATGCCCCAGGTGAGACAGTAGCCTGATAATACTGCTTATCTTACTTTAGGTAAAGAACAGTACTATGCTACATCATCAGCTCTAGGTCAAATTCCAGATTCTTTGGTGGTGGAATGGTTCGAGCCTGGAATGACACTGAGTGAGGAACTGTAAGTAAGAAAAGAGTCCCTGTAGAATCTCTGTGCAGGGCCTTGCTGCCCCACATGTAAGAGGCTTCCTATAAGAGAGCTGTGCTCTGCATGGACAGGATAATACCGGTGGCTTTGTGACAGGCTCAGGTGTCAGGTGTTGAATACATTATATCCGTGCAGCAGAATTACATGATTACTCAGGAGAACATCCCTGAAATAATAAAAAGCTTCAGGAGTGAGGCAGGATCTCTGACAGCTCTGATAAATATATTGCTTTCCTGCCTCTTCTCCATGGAAGAGTGAAATGTCACAGCGTGTTGGGCAGCCAGCAGCTACACCACCACAGTTCAAGACCTTCTGTCCCTTTCTTTCCTAGAAAGTTTTGAGTTAGCCAGCTGAAGAGTATAATGCCTGGATTCTTCTACCGTGAAAACAGAAGAAGTGGTCATTCTGGCCACCACAAACAAGGTTTGCGGAGCAGCCAGGTTGAACCTGCAGTCCCTGCCGATGAAATCCTGCCTGGATTCCACCCACGTGACTTCACTTGTGAGACGAGTAATGGTTGCGTGTATTGCTCTGAGGCCAAGTTTGAGGCAAGAGATTCCTTCTCTGTCTCCAGTGTTATTTTGGTATATTTTATTTGGCCCAGAACTTGGGAAAACAAGAGGGAGGTTTTCCGTAGGGAGTGGAATGAGGAGGCAGGAAGGGCTACCATATTTCTCCAGACGGAAACTCCTACAGTGTTAGAGTCCAGCACTGCTGCAAGTGTCAACAGATCAAATATGATACAGAAGGCCCTCTGCCAACTCTTTCCTACTGCAGCAGCAAACTGGGAGGAAAGCAGAAACTTATATTCAGTACCACCAGCTAGGTTCAGTCTCTGCTGCAGAAGGATGGAGCAGGAAGAAATCAGTAACCACCTTCTCCTTTCCATGTGGTGGGACATGGGCTTGTCCAGGGCCCCCAGCAGGACAGGGCTGACCTGGAGAGGCTCATCTGCTGAGTCAGGTATGGTGGTAGCAGCTTCTGTGATAGGATCTTAATATGTGGAGCTCTTGTCCCAGTTGCTGCCTCACGAGGAAGACCCTGAAAATTAAGTTGCCTCCAGAGCACTTGCACCACAAACCGTGCCCCTCGGAGCCAGGGGGTGTGATTCAGATCAACAGCTGCTGAGGGCAACAGATTGAGCAGTAATTAGCTGCTGTTAGTCATCCTCTTCCCAAGTACAAGTGGTATAGCATTTGATTATTTCAACACAGTTGGATGTGGGAGGGAAGGTAGGCCTGGAAACATTTTCCTGACAGCATACTTCTCAGCTCTTTTAAAACACCTCTCATGTTGACGCTCAGCACAGCATTTCAAATAAAATGCTATTTCCTCTTGTAGAGCAGCAAGGAAAAAATGCTGTCACAGGTTTTATAACAAACATTAGGTAAGCAGCAATCCTAGTCATTGTGCAATCTGGGATTCAGGTAGGAAAACAATCCATAGATGGCTAAGAGAGAAGTGCATGTGTCTCAACAATCTGAATTAAGGCGTGAACTGCTTGAGGGCCACAGAGAAGGAACAGGGTTGAATGGGTTAGTGGGACAACTTCACACAGCTAAGTGTGAAGTACAAAAAGGCATAGTTTTGAGACTGGAAGCTAAAAAATGACTGGAGGAAATGTGGGTTACTTTTGCTCAGCTAAGCTCTTCTTGTTCCTTTCTTGTGACGTCATGAAAATGTGCTGTGGTCTGTCTTCAGCAATTGTCTGTCCTTCTGATACAGATTTGATACAGCATGTAGTGTCAGTGGTGATGTCTATCTGTACTGTAAAAACCACATTCTTAAATAGAAAAAAATACATAACCTTTTGAAAGGGCTTATAATAATTTTTTTTATTTTTTTTTTAAGTCTGCTGCCTCAGTATTCCATCTTCTTCCTGAATTCACAATGCCCTACTTTGCTCTTGGGCAGATACATTAGAACTTCCTACTCAACTCTCAGAAGGGCTTTGTGTCGGTCCTCTCAAAATCCTGGATGTACAGAAGTCCCTTTGGAGTGAAGCATTTAGGGATATGGAACATCTACAGATCCTGAGCAAGTGTAAGGCTCTCAAAATCCACAGAGTAAATTTCTGAGTGGTAGAAGAAGACTTAACAAGGAAAGCTCCCATATATAGTTTTTGGCTTACTTTAGGAGGGCTTAATGAGATTCAGGCAAAAAAATTATTTAGGATTAAGTTAAGATTCTAGCATTCCCAGTATCCTGAGTTCCCTGCATGAGTAGAGCCTGCATTGTGTATTAGACATAAATAAATACAGATAAATGCTGTCTGTCTGTCTATGGTCGGCTTTTTTAAGGCAAAATATTTCTTTCTTACCAAGCAAACTTGAAAGAAAAAGGAATCAAGACAGTAAGCTAAATATGCACTCTGAAATTGCTTAGTCCAACATTTAGAGCATGTTGTTGTCAGCTTGCATTTTTAAAAACCCTGAACCAGCCAGCTGAGTTAGCTGAGCTGCTAACAAGCAGGCTAGAAACCACACCACAGTGGTGGTTACTTCTCTCTCCTGCACGAAGATCTCAACAACACTGATAAAATGATATAAGCAGCTTAATATCCTGGCATGGTGTACAGGTGTTACCAGTTTTACAGGCACTAAAGAGGGTGTATGTCTTGGTTTTGAAACAGGAGGGGCTGGATGACCAAGAAAATGTCCGAATTCAGGGTGTGAAAATTGAGAGATGTAAACCAATGCGTTGGTCTTGTTTTTTTCTCAACCAAGTATTTCCAAAGAAGCATTTTAATGACAATAATGAACTCATCATTCTTAATAGTAGGGTGATGAACTCTGTACAGCAGAGTAATCCATTTCATATTCTAATGTGTCTCCCATTTTACATGTTTTAACTCAGTAGATATTGAATGCTCTTTTGGGATTGTCACTGAAACAATGTCAAGTAATACAGTATCAGCACTGTCTTATTGGGGGGTTATTCTGCATTCAAATATATTCAAACTTTTCCATTTTCCATTCAACAATTCACCATAGTAGTTCCAATGTTACTTTCCTGTGATACATTAACCCTCTCTGGGGTTTAATGCTTTAAATATTTTTAGACTGTTGTAATGCCCAAATAATCACATTTCTAATCTTCAATACTTCCTGCATCATAATAACACCTAAATTTTAACAGAAATTAGGCCTGTTAAATTAATTTAATTAAATTAATAGAAATTAGGCCCTTTAAGGAGGTAAATAATGGCTTCATAAAGAAGAAATAATCACAGCATTATACTTGGCCTTCTTTTTGCTGGTTTTATGTTGCAGTTGACTGCCAATACAAGATCTATCACATGTGATGTTACATATCGAATAGAGTGAGGGGACAAAAAAGATTCAGATCCAAGGAACAACCGTAACTTGTCTGGTGTGTCTGATAGCATATATGATGCTTGAATTTTAGACAAAGAAACATAACATGAGCTAGGATTTTTTTTACAGTAAGGAAGAAATCTTGTGCAGATGTTGAGCACAGAATTTACACAAACTCAGGCATTTCTGTGATTTACGCCTCATGCTTTCTTGGGCTACTGCCAGAAGGGTAAACTGCTCAGAGTCTGTTTGTTTCCCCTGAGATTACATATTCCCTGTAATGCAAAGATGTTTTTAGAAAGTAATTTAGTCACTGTGATATTAGAGGTCCTAATGAGTAGATCTGTATTTCCTTCTGTGTCTTCTCTGCTTGAAAAACCTGGCAAACTTTGTAATGAATGTTGTGTAATCTCTGTCACTTGATCGTGGATCTAATTTTAGGTACTGGTGTTTGATTTGGGAATTTTTCATACTTTAAGAGAGACCAGAATTATTTGCCTTTCCGTGACCTGCATTGTTTTGAATCTTAAGTGATGTACCTGTAAATCACACAATCAGTTAAGAGCCTGATCCTTCAGACACTTACTGCTGTGTACAGTGTAAAATGTCAGTGTGACTGCTCATAGGACTAAGCACTGTTTCCCAGCTGAAGTGTTTGCAGATTTGGGGCCTGACAATGGATGTTTGTGTGTCTGTCTCCAGCCACAGCGGAGGGGCTGCTGATGGGGGTACAAGGTGCTGGGAGTAAACAGCTTATGGTTCAGGTTGCAGGCACCCAGAGAAGTTAAGCACTGCATCCCAAAGTGGGTGGAGTGAACTACAGGAAATGACTCTGACTCATCAAAACGTTTTAATAATTTGTCCTTTATACTGGTATTTCTGTAGAAAATCTGTCTACTTAATCTTTGTGTAGCTGAAAGTTTTGAAGCCGTGACTGTATCTAAACACACCTGTTTTCTGAGGCTTTGTCCTACTTACCCAGGGCAGTTGAGGAGTTGTCTGAGCAGAAAGACATCACTCCTACTACACTTCATCGTCTGGTCTTTACTGTGATGTTGCTTGTGTCCCCAGAATGCAGCGTCTTTGCTTTCCAGCTGTCAGGGCCAGTTAATAGTTTGTGGATGGATGTAAAAGAAGGGGAAGTTGTTTTCTGAAAGCAATAATATGAAACAGAAACTTTTTAAAAGACTGATGTTTCAAGACTGAAACAGTAGAATCACTGCTTTGGTAACAGAGGCAGACAAATTAGAGGTAAATAAATTTGGATAAATACAGATATATATGTATATGTATAAACAAATGCAATTGAAATACTTTTAAAAAACATTTTTGTCACATCTCAAAGACAGTTGAACTACTGATTTCAATTCTTCTTTATTTGGGGCTACTGGATGAGTTCTTGTGTGTCTCATTAGTTTGGAGAGGTTGGTGTTATGTGATGGAGTCATCCACTTGTGACAGTCCTACCAGGGTTGTCTGCATTTAGTAGTACCACATGAATGAAACGGAAATGGGGAGATTTTTCAGTGTATATCAGTTTCCAAATAGACTCAGATACCCTCTCCCTTCTCACCAGAAGCTTTAAGACAAACATCAGCCTTCCAAGGTCTCTGATAAACATGAAACAGATTCCCTGGAGTGTTTCATTTAAAATCAAGCACAGCAAAAGATCCAGTGCTATCTGAAAGACACCTATAGCTCCCTGATTCTGTGCCCAGCCTTGGACATGGATTTGAGCAACATGAGAGCTGCTCTGACCCGTGTCATCTGGCAGCGGTCCCCAAGAGCTTGTTTACCATGGATATTTTTTCACTAGATGATAATTACACCACCGAAAGTACATGAGTGGGAAAACTTTGCACATGTGTAGGAGGGGGTCAATCAGATAAGGACCTTTGTTTAAGTCACTTTCAGTACCAGCGTGGTATTGAAATGGTCAATAAAGTCTTTCACTACTGACAAACCGCTACAGTAGGCCGTGCATTAGCTGAGGGTTGCCAGAATGTGTTAACACTTCAACTTCGTGCCTTTGCTCCTGGTCCCCACAGGCTGCCAGAGGAGCCAGCTGCCTGAGTCTGCAAGTGGACAGCTCTGTAACGTGCACAACATGCCAATCACTCCTCCTGCTGAGTATTTGGCAAGGAGAGAAGTGACTTGAAGGAGTTACTCCAGGTTTATATTGCTCCCTTCAGCCAAGTGGTTACGTTCCTCTTTTCTCTAGGACTCCTGCCTTATTGAGAGCCCTGTCCTGCAGGGTGTTGAGCCCCCCCACGAGGGGCTGAGTGCTCTCACTCTCCCCACTGTCAATGACTGTGGAGAGCACTCATTATCCTTCAGGAATGCTCAACACCTTTCAGAAATGGCGAGCACCTTCCAGTACTGGAGCTGGCATAAACAGCACCAGAGCAGACTAATGTTTTGCATTTGGACCAGACTTTGTTTTTGAAGGACAGGAGGAAGTTCGTTATGCTGGATATAAGCCTGCTCCTGCTTTGACTGAAGTGAGTAGTATTTTATTTTTGTACTTTGATGTAGAGAGGAGCAGGACTGGACCTGCTGTGAGAGTGATTGATTTTCATCAGCTTGTGAGCAGCGAGCAGAAAGGAGGGCAGGTTCACTGCTGCACAGCAACACTAACAGATTCAGTTGCAAACACAGCATCACCATCTTCCTCACACTTCCCTCCACCCACTTTCATCAAACAGCTCCTCTTCATTAAAGCAGTGCCCCTGCTTCTGTGCTTGCTTTAGAAGTGTTATGACACTGCTGTGAAGCACAGAATTCCCCAAAGCCTCAGAGAGAGAAAAGATAAATGAGGCATCCTGAGCAATTGACTAAAGACACAGCAAAAGGAAGAACATAGTGCTGATTTCAGCAAATATCCATGCTTCCACAACATTTGCTCACTGTTAGACTGCTTCATAAACTCGTTGTGTAAAGAAACATTGCAAGAATAGCCATGAGGATGACACAAAGAATGAAGTGAGCAATGATTTTTCCTCTGCTCCCAGTAGGACCAACATTGAATTTGGCCACAGCAACCTGCCATTATGGCTTGATACAGTTTGAAATAGTGCACGAACAATAACTGAATCTCATTTCTAAGGAAATTCAGTGTTTGAGTAATTTTAAATGTCCTTTCATCATGTTCCTGTTCTTCAACTTTATCAGAGTGGATTATATTTGGAGAATGTACATAGATAAATATGCTAATAATAAATACAATAGTTGATTAGGTACACACAACAGCCAGCAGTACAGCCTACAATGAACTAAAAATCATTACTACTATGATGGAAAATTGTACTTTGGTCTTAAAAAGTGAGGTAACAAACCAGCAATATATTCTTCTGCTGGTTCTCTCACTGATTTACTTTCATATGGTTAGAATACATTTGTTAATGTAGCTCAAGAGAATAGTGAAAAAAGGGAAAGAAAAAGAGTTATGCTTTCTATTCTAGTAGTTAGGATGGGGGTGGATGGGTGGGTGAAAGGGAAATGCAGGTTTCAATCTGATGAAGAAGCACATGCTATGCTCCAGTTTTATGGTGCATGGCTGTTGACATTTTCTCAAGCAATAAATAAGAAAAGTCACATAAATTCATCATCTCTGGAGTCAGCCTTTCTTATACAGCCTAGCTGCTTCTTTCACTAGTCCTTCAGCTAAAGCTCCCACTTTGCTCAGGTGTCTTGGCCATAGTGTGGACCTGTCTTCCTACAGAACTGGCAGACCCTGAAAGCTAAAGGGGCACAAAGAGGGATGTTTAGTTTTGAGCCCTGTAAGACTTGCAGGTCTTGATCTTTTTCAATTCCCACGGTCCCTGCCTGTGGAGAGACTACCCAAATTCAGAGGTTTTGGCAGGACTCACCATCCAACACCATCTGATGGACCACCTACTACAGAGCCTGAAGACTTAAACTGCCCATAGATAGTAGAGGTGGTTACAATGATTTCATAACTGACCTGACTTCCAGAGCTACTTGCAAGTGCAAAACCTCACTAAAGATAAAAGACATGTAAGGTTTTAGAACAAGTTTCCAATTAACCTTGACTTTCTGGGGGGAAAAAACAAAGCAAAACAGAATATCTGAAAAGTTACCCTAATTTCTCGGGCATGCGGTCTTGAAATACTTTGTTTCACTGATTTCCAGCTGTAAGAAACAAAAGTTAACACTGTGGCAGAAGCTTAGATTCAAGAAATGCCAAGGAAAAAAGAGAAACTGTGGTAGAAAAAAATTTGTCTCGTCATTGCTGTTACACGGCACTGTAGCTACAACCTGGTAATGGGCAATAAAACTGAGATGAAGAGTTTCCTTTGAAGAGCACTTAGGTTATGGAATAAAATCACATGCATCAAAATTATGGCATAGCCTCCTGTATTGCATAATGTATTGCATAAGAGAAAATAGAGAATAGCTGTTTCACATTAATACTTTGTCACATGGGCAGGTCATGGATGCCAACAGTGGATGAAATTTCACTGGAGAAAGCAAAACAGAAAAAAGTTTTCTGATTCAGTCAACTTCAAAATCACACTTCATTCAGAGTAATTTTTTAAACTATTATTGTTCTGTGCAAGATGACTGTAACTAAAAAAGGCTTGACAGAAGAAGGATATTTTTACTATGTCAAGTGTCAGCCACTTTGGATTCAATCAAAAGTCTCTTTGCCTGTAATTCCTCAAGTATAGTCAGGTTCCTTATTTCTGTGGATTTTTCTTAGGGCAATGGGCGAAAGAAATATTTTTAATTGGCTGAGGATCCCTGGCACCGAAACTATTTTAATTACTTGTTTCTAAACATAGACTACACATAGAATTTACTTTAAGGGTTATTAAATCTTGCTGCAATACTGAAATTTTCCATTTAGCCTAAACAGAGTTTTACAGATTAAAAGAAATAAAATTGAAGGGAACGCAAGCCCACACTCTTTATTACATTCATCTTTTTTTAGAATGACAAAATTAAATCAACACCCACATAAAATATAATTGCCAATATCATGCCACTTCATTTTTTTCAGAGCCAAAGAAGACAAAATCCATCATTCCCACCTCCAGGTCAGCTGCTCAGCTTTTTTTTTTTTTTTTTCTGCCAAGGAGATTGCTCTGCCTAACTCTGCCCAGAAGAGGAGCCAGTGAGAAGAGCCTGGTGCTAGGGACCTCTCACTTGACTTGGAGGACTAACCTTCTTGAATTTCAAGACCACTAAGGAATGTGCTGGCTCAGACACTGGGGAGGTGCCTTTTCACATAATTACCACCATTTTTTTTAGTAGAATACTGCCTCAGGCCCCCTGTGGCTATGCATGGCTGGGCTGTAGTCTCTTTTGCAAAGCTTTTGCTTAATTAAGGGAAAATATATTCCAGAACAATAGGTGAAAGGCACTTGAGTGAGAGAGGAGCTATACTCAAGGTCCCATTTAAACCACATGTGCAGCCCACAGCGAGGTGGTGCCCCAGCTGCAGCTCATCTACCTTGTGTTAGTAGATCTCACGGTACGTGGCTGGGCACAGACCTGAGAGCTGCTTGCCAAAGCCTACTGATGATGCAAGTGGAATTCACCTAACAGCTCCGTAGGCTTACACCACAAGGAATGATTTATCGCTGCATTATTTTAGCTACGTGCTCATGAAGTTACATCAGGCATCAAGCTGGAGCAAGGTTTGCTCTCTAATCCTGCTTGTCCCACCCAAAGGGTTAGTAAAAATGCAGTGGGCAGTGGGGTAAGATCTCTGCTTTAATGTAGCTCCAGAAGGCAACAGCAGCAGTGATGCTGGAGTGGCTAGACCAAGTTAGGTAACAGGACCTTGCTTGTCAGCTCTTCCTGGAGCTCAACTAATATGTCTTACTACCCCAACAGTATAAAGCTAGCAGGGGTAGACCTGCTGATGCTATAAATTAATCCTCACTGTGTTGTCTAGAGAGATGCACAAATACCTGTAGTCAACTGTTGAGCAAAGCTGAACCTTGCTTGCTGTCAGGAGAGATGCTGGTCCTGGCAGTGCAGCAGGGATGTGGCAGATTGGATTATGGGTTAATCAGTTTCGATCCTGTCACTCTGCTGCTAATCAAATTACCCTGTTCAGCTCGGCATAGTTTTGGAGCGTGTCTACTCTTGGTCTGATGCAGTTCAGGCAGCACACTGATGAATATACTAACTAAATTAACTTTTTCAGTGAAGGCGAGCTCTGGAAGACTTGAGCCATGCAGATGTCTTTACTGTAGAGTTATACAACGAAGTACTTGTTGTCCTCTTTGTGAAGACTATACCACTGTTTTGTTTGCTGTTGCAAAGGCTAAAAGGTAGGGCAGAAGGATGTACAGTAAACAACAATATACTGATTGCCATGTGTTGTTAAATTTTATATGCGAGGAATATAAGCACGTGAGAATTGGTTGGGCTGATGATTTGTGGCTGTGGAGCTCTGAAAGGGCCACTTGTGCTACATTGCGCAGAAGGAGTTAAGGCCTCACATCAGCAACACACAACTTCCTCTAAACTGCTGGTTTAAAAGTAGCTTTAAAAAAAGTATTTGAAACGACAGTGTGTTTGCTGGGAACGTATTATTTACTTAGGGAAATTTCCTAATTTTCTTTTTTTTCCTCAAGGTAATTTTTGATCTGTAGTTGCCTGAAAGTCATGGTACCAAATCATTTGCTCCTCCCTCAGTACATTCCAGTTGACTTCAAAAGACTGCTGTCGTAAGAAGGAAAGTGCTTGGTTTTGGTTTATTGATAAAAGAGGAACATGATATAAATAATTTAGATGACTCGTCTGTGCCAACACTTTGTTAACCTGAAAGTTCCCGATTCTTGTCAGGGTCCGCGTGGGCTCTCGCTGCTCCTCTGGCTGCTGTACAACCCTGTGTTCAATTGCAGCAGCTGCAAGCACGACTGAAATGGCCGCAGGATAACACTTGTGTTAAGGACAGAGGCTGCAAATTCTTGGTTTATTGAGCAATGACATTTACATGGCAGTTATTTGCATTTTGGGTTGCCTGGCCACTTAGTGCCTCTTCAGGTGGCCTAAATGGAGGAAAAACCCAAAGCCTCACTTGTTCATACGGTACTCAGCTGCACGGAGTTATTGTTGCCCACAATTTTAAAGATTTTGAGAGACCGTTTGAAAACATGACCTCATTGCTGTCTACAGCTTCCTCGTGAGGGAAGCGGAGGGGCAGGCACTGACCTCTGCGCTGTGAGGACCGGGGACAGGACCCGAGGGAACGGCCTGAAGTCGTGTCAGGGGAGGTTTAGGTTGGATATTAGGAAGAGGTTCTTCCCCCAGAGGGTGGTTGAGCGCTGGAACAGGCTCCCCAGGGCAGTGTTCTGAGCGCCGAGCCTGGCAGAGTTCAAGGAGCGTTTGGACGATGCTCTTGGGCACACGGTGGGATTCACGGGGTGTCCTGCGCAGGGACAGGAGCCGGACTGCGTGGTCCTTGTGGGTCCCTTCCGGCTCAGGGCATTCTGTGATTCTGTGAGCTGTAGTTATCCGTTTATATACAATATTTAGATAAACACCTATATTTTAAATATTTAACATGTATTTAATATATGTTAATATTCAATACGTAACGCAAGACCTGAAGAAACAAGCGCCGTGAGCATACTCGGCGCCTTTTGACCCGCCGGCTCTTTCACCACATCGGCCCCCTGGCCCTGGCCCCACGCCGGGATCCTCTTTCTTTCTTGCCTCCCTCCGTCCCAGCCCGCGGCGAACCCACGGGCGGTTCCCGCGACTCGGCCGGCCCGCTGGAAAACTACAGCTCCCGTGATGCCCCCGCGCGCGGCGGGCGCGGCCACCTCCCCGCGCCGGC
>VZRE01000114.1:0-111598 GCA_013396775.1 Cephalopterus ornatus | reverse complement strand
TTTTTTCCCCGAGATTACTAATTTGTTCTTTCAAATCAGGGTTGACTTGAAATGAAAGTTGAGTGTTTTTCAGTTTTAGCCTTTAAGTTCGCATTTTCTACTTTGTCTTAATCTACGTAATGGATGTAACATTTGAGTTATAAGGAAGATAATAAATATCATGTGAGTTTGCAGGGCTCCTGCAGCTGGCCAGAGGACTTTCTCTTGGCAGAGCATGTGTTTGTGTGGGTTTTTTTTTTTAATTGCAGATGGTAGAAAGTTACTGTTTTTGACTCTTAAACCTTTAGATAATGATACCATGGTTTTAACTTGATCACGATGTGTGTACACCATGTCTGGAAAAACACTCTTCCAGTATACTTGAAACAATTTCCCTTCTAAATAGGAGGATTTGTAGTGCTGAAAATCGATTTCTTGGAGTAGTTGAAGGGTTTTATCTAATATGAACCATCTGCAAATCTTTTCAAGTCTAGTGTATAAATTTGTGTCCGGATGAATGAGACTCAAATTTTATACTAGCTTCATAAGTATTTTTGTGGAAGCTGCTTACAGCTTCTCAGACTGTCTTATAGCTTATTTTGACAATCACTTAGAGTATGTACTGAATCTTATTTAAAGAGTGTTAGAGTATTTTATGGTCAAGATACCACAGATATCCTTCTTTCTACCCTATTTCCAGCTTCCTCAGTATATTTGTAAATTGTCATACCGACATTTCTCAATGTGTGGTTTTTGGTTGCCTTCATTCCACTTGGGAGAGCTGAGGGAAAGGAAAGAAGTGACTAGGATTGAATCTGTGCCTCACTTGGGGTCATCTTTGAGATGTCTTGTGTGCACAATCTGGAGAGCACTCCCTAACTCCATGCTGCAGAGGATAAACTTGGTGTTAATAATGTTCTGTGCTACGCAGTCCTTTTGACCCAAGAGGAGATCCATGCAGCAAGAACATCACAGGTGTTGCCAGATCTTTCTTTTCTAATAAGCCAGAATAAAATAACTGGGGTGGAATGCAGTGACCAGAATTCAGATTCAGTTCTCAAACGTACTTCTGAATTTCATCTCAGTTGTCATTTTCACCTGGTGGTGGCAGGTGCATTGCATGTACCCAGATTCTTCTGAAGCACTTCCAGATTTGCCTGGGGAATTCCAAGCAGCACTGTGTTACTTTGCCTGGATCACAGGCAGCTTTTCAGTCTAAGCAAAACCTTTGGGAGTGCTGCCTGTATACTCAGAATCTAGAAATCCTCCAGAAAGTATGTTGTATATTGGTGGCTGTCTACCTTGTATCTAAAATATCCATGACTTTTCAAAGTGATATGTCAAGGGCACTGGAATGAATGTGTTTTAATGAGAGGATGCCATTTTTTTTTTTTTTTTGGTACTTCTGTGTGCCTGAGAACATGATTCTGAAGTGATCTGGTTCATCTGTTGGCAATGATATCAGCAGCCTATGGGCAGCAATTCTCTGAAGTATCTGTTCTCAGGACAGGATCACTGTGGTGCATTTCAAGTCCTCTAATTTCACAGGTGGTTGGCAGGACTCCTTCTAGCATGTTACCAGCAAGATTAAAACACAGAGGAAGCTTTGGCAACTCTGAGAGCATCCATGTCACAAGTCAGATTTTGAGCCACAGTCCAGAGTGGTTCTGATCCTATTGCCCTTATAATAATTCCCCCATAAGCAGTCATTGGGAGAACTTCCAATAGCTATCCACTGAACTTCTACTTTTCTGCTTTAGTAAGATAGCAGATGGTGTGGAAAATAAGCTTTATTAGATCTCTTATATGAGGTAGAAGCTCTGTTGTTCTGTTTGGCTGTTCTGGATCATCCTTTTCATCTGCATGTTTCAGTCATTTCTAGTTTCACTGCATCAGTAGTTGAAGATAGTTCCGATATCAGATTTGGGACTAGCCACAGAAAGCAGGAAACCAGAAATGGAAAACCCCAATTATGTGACTATGAGTTTATTGCCACCATTTAAAAGATTTTGAAAAGAATATGAGTTCTGATCTCTTTGTATATAATTGGGGCAAATCTCAAACAGCTATGCTGAACTAAATGAAAGGACAAAGCTGATCCCAACAGTTGTGTGTGTTTTGTCTGGTTTTGGCCAGTTAGTAGAGTCTTATGATAGTTTAAAACTATCCAACTGATGGGGTTACCCAGTTTTCCTTGGACATTTTCTTCTTTTAGGGTAACGTGTGACTTGTTTCTTCTTTGCTGATTGTTGCTGGCAAGTTCATGACCCCTGCCTGAATGTTTTTTGACCGCTTCTATCCTGGGATAGACTAATGATATACAAACAAAACCCCACAAATATTGCTATTAAAAGCTTCAGCATATCCAGGCTGATTATCTCAAGGATCTGCAAATCTGTGTACAGTTATGTAATATGCATCTGTTAATGGTAATTTCTGAACTGTTAGCAGGTTTTGCTTAAATGTTGCAAAATGTTATCGTGTCTGTTCTCAAATCTGCTTCTTTTAAATGAGACTTCTATTCTTACAGATATTTTCCAACATAGAACTATATTTGGTTTGTCTTGTTCTTTATTCAGCTGCTTACGGTATGCTTTCATTTGGGAAATGTAGATTGTCTGTCTATAAAATGCAAGATGCTAAGTTAATGTGCTCTATTTTGCTGTAGCTGATTTGGACTCAGTCTATGAGTCCTCCTTAAAGAAAAAATGTGACAAGAGAGACAACTTGAGTTGGAGAGTTCTTGAAGCAGTCTGTTCAAATAAGTATCCTGCAATAAGAAATATTGTCTGAAAAGTGATTTTTTTTTCTTTTTTTTTTTAAATATTGCCCTCTCCGGATGTAGACAAGTAAAGATTGACAGTAGGTAGAATGCTCTTTGAGGGCATGTTTTTTGTTTGCATTTATCATCATTTGGGGCTTAGTGGGTTGTTAGGTTTGCCAGGAACAGTGTGCTAAAAGTGGTGAAACTGCAGAAATGTCTGATACAAAAATAAGACTTTAGTTTTAGAATGTTTTTCTTTTTTTTTTTTCCTGTGGCTTTCTCTACTTCCTTTATGTGCATTTTGAGCTGCTTTCTGCAGACTCAAAAGCAGAAATGCATTTTAGGTTATCTGTGCCTGGGGTGGGGGGTTGGGGGGGCGGTGGTGAATTACACAGGGCACTTGAATTTGAATTTTTTGCCTCTTGATGGCAACTGTGAGCCAGTTAAGGTGATGCTATGATTTCTTCTGCTGATCTTATTGTAGAAGCCTGAACATATCTGAGAGGTTCAGTATTTACCCTTGGGAACAAAAAAGAAAAGGTGAAGAGCTCTAGGGTGCTGCTGAAGACATAAATGTAGTACCTGAGTGTACTGTGCATGTCCTATACCTGAAGATCTGTCATAAACTGTCTTTAGTACTCAAGTTTCCTTCAAGCATTTCAATGCAGCTGAACATGACTAAATGCAGATGATAACACTCCAAAAAGGAAAAACAGCCGGTTGCCTTGTCTATATCTTGGGGCTGTGGTTCAATAAAAATGTTTTTCTTCCTCCCAGTATGAAATCTTTTCGAATTTGGGTGAATCCCAGAAAACTTAGCAGAACTGAGTTTTGATTTATTGGTGTTGGAGACTCTCAAATCTGTTACTATTTTTGACTTGAGTAGCTTCTTCTAAGGAACTTTGAGAGTTGAAAAGGCATTTACAAAACAAGATGAGGAATAGCAAAAAAACTTGTTTCTTAGTATGTATATAACAATCTAAAGTTCTAGGACCAGGCCAGTTTAAAACAGTGAATTGATTGCTGTGAACGGCTGGTTCATGAAAGTGTCATTAGTATAATACTTGTATCAAAGTTTTTTGAGTTTCTTCACTGCTTTTTGCTTCCTTTGTATTCTTAGATTAGTAATAACTTACTGAATAAGATACCTACTATTGACATGACTCAGTTTCTATTTTTTTTTACAGACTTGCAGATTAATTGTGTAATATTCATGAACATATAAAGTCATTTAATGTATGTATTCAGACTTTGAGCTGCAGAAGGGCAGCAGCCAGTAATGATGAGCATTTTGTTATGGGTTTTTTAGTATTTTTTAATATATTGTGAACCTTCACATTTCATCTTTGTAAAACTTTGTGGCCATAATTTAGGTGTTTGAAAGCGTTTTTTTTTTGGAACTGGAGAGACACCAGTCCCCAAACGGCATCTGTGGTCTAGTTAGTGGTGGATGATTAACTGTTGCAGAAGGTTTTCTGGATCAGTTTTCTAAGATATACAGTTGAATAGATCTAAAGTGTGGAGTTGAACAAGAGTGAGAAAAACTTTGTAGAGTCTCACTGCTCCAAATATAGAGGTTTTGGGAAAACTCCCAATTCACCTAAGCTATAAATGGCTTCTGCTCGATAAACCCATACTATAAAATCCCATTATTCCTCGGCTTTGGGTAGAAAGCATCCTTAGATTCTAAACCATGTGAGTCATAGGGTTTTTAATTGGAAATGGCTGATAAACTGATTGGGAAGAATGTGCAAGAACTCTGGAAATCCTTTTCTCACATGAGTAAACTACAGCTAATGCACAATGGTGAAGCAAAGAAATGGTTCAGTTTTGTGAAGCTTAAGTAGCTTTTACATTAGGTCAGGCTAACCAGAGGAAGTAAGCCAGGATCAGCTGTGCTAAAGGAGCTGGCTGTACTTTCAACATCAGCAAAATAATTCCCAAAATTCTTTTTGTGTTAGCCTCTGTTATTTAGTATTACTGCAAAGTGCTGGTTGGTGTTCTAAATTGTTTTAACTGAAGGTTTGCTTTGTTGCAGTTCTACAGTGGCTTGACCTCTGTCAGAAAACAGTTGTGGCTTCTAATGTGGCAGGTTTTAAGATAATACCAAATTTCTGAACTATGCTTATGATGTGTGACTATACTGTTGTAGCACGTCCAAAACTGTGTGTTGCTCAACTTCTGGTGTTGATAACTTCTCGCAACAAGCCACATGGTTTGGGTAAACTTGTAAGATTTGAAGGAGCGCAGCTACTTTGTTTAAATAACTGATAAATGCGAGGTAATGACGCAACTGATAAGCACGTTAACTAAGTTGGTGTGGATGACTGCAGTTTAAAAGCAGCAGGCTGTGAGCAAAGTGATGTTTTAAGTACAATTTGTCACTTAAGAGGAGTATGAAATGTGAGGAAGTTGGCATTGGAATTTAGAATGGAAAGAATGAGTTGGGTGATGATGCAGAAAACTATTTTCCACTTTCCCTTTGACTTCTGTCCTTATCTTCTCTGGCATTAATATTCAGGGAAATGGTATCTTTTGTTTCTCTTGTTCCTGTGTGGGAATGGTAATTGTTCTTGCTTCTTACCTGTTCCGGAAGTATTGTCATTCCTCCCCCCCAACAAAACAGTGTATCAGTCATTGCCAATGTCGGTTTTTGCTTTATTTTCTAACTTTGGTCTTCCTGAATCCTCCTGTGGTCCCTGTATGGGCCATCTGGCAAAACAAGGATTTTTATTTTTATATTTTTTGTCTCACCATGCACCCCCCCTGCACTCTGGAATGAAGTAGCTGTGTTCAGCTACCCTATGTAAAAGAATAATGGGCATGTTTAAAACCTGCATCTAAATCTTGACTCCTGGAACCGCCTCTTCCAAACTTAGATTTTCCAGCTGGTAAGTCAGTCTTATCCATGGAAATGTGCTTAGTGTTCTCTTGGGAATTTGCCTTATACTCCTGCCTTCTCCCTTCCCCCTTCTCAAGCCAAATTTCTTTCCAGGAAGGAAAAAAAATCCATGGACTAGATTGAGCTTCAGCTGAATAGGGTGTCTCATTTCAGATATACTTTCTGCAGCTACTCAAATGACCAAAACATAAATGACAGCTGAGTTGTCTGTTTGTCATGGGTCAAGGGCAGTCCAACTCAGCAGTTTCCCTTTCCTCTTCCCTGAGTTTTGTTTGGAAGCAGGAGTGATTTGCCATTCTATATAGTCATCCTCTTGTCATGAAGACCAGATGGAAATACATCAGTTGTTTCATGTATAAATACTCAGTCCGACAGCTGTGAGTTTATCAGGAGTCACTGGGATCACAAGTTGGTGACCAGATTGTTAGTTTAGAGGACCATGAGCATTACTCTAAAAGCTGTCCTGTGAGGCTCTTAGAAATAGTCTAAGACTCACTTAAAGAAGAAAGAATGAAGCTGAGCCATTTAAATGTGAATTCCTTTTTCAGATGAAGTTATAATTCTTTTTCTAGAGTATTGCAGAAGTCCTCTTATACTGATGATAAAGTTTCATCCACTGGTCCTCTATTTGACCGATGCTGTTTCTAAACTGGCTAAAGGATTGCTGTAAACTCTGTCTCCTTTCCTTCTGTAGTTTATCCAGTCTTACCCCCGGTCTTTTGGCCAGATGATAATCCTCAACCTGTTTCAATATGGATTTCTAGCAAAAAAGCTGAGATACCTATGTGATCCTAAGTAACATCAAATCAAATGCAATGAGAATTGAAATAAATTTACTTGTTACTGATAATTGAGGGGGTTAACTTGATTTTGCAGGTTGCAGAGGGTTTTTGCTGCCATCCATGTGTGAATAAGGCTATTTATTCCAATAATATTGAGAAAGGGGGGAAGTGGGGAAGTTTGCCAGTGGCCATTGGCTATTTGGTTGCAAAATGCAATGTGTTGCATGGGCTGCTGAGCATAATGTGAAACAAAGTACCATAAAAAAGACGTTGAGCGCTAAGTCCATGACTGAAAAACACTTAAATGGGAGAATGGGCATGGTCATTGACTTATAATAGCTTGTGTGCAGAAAACTAATGTAAAGCAAGATTGTAGTTCTTGAATACTGAAGACTGCATGTATAGGACTGAAACTGAATTGGAAATAAAACAAAAATTTGCAATAACTACAGACTGCTAAAAAAATCATCAACAAATGGGGAAATTTGCCTCAGTTTAGTGAAACCACCTGTTTCTCAAACCTTGAGAGGAGTCATGTGTGTTGCTCTGAAACTTTCTCAATCAATGGGGTAGCTAAGATATTTTTCATGTCTGTGGTTAATACTTGTAGACAACAGAACAATAAATGCAGTTGACCACATTGGTGGCTCGTAGTCTCTGCAGGGCTTAAAAAAGTAATGCCTCGAAACAACCCACCAAAAACCCCAAAAGAAAACCCCAAAGCATCATCTGGCTGAGTTGCTTTGTCTGCATAGATCTCACTTTTGCTTCCAGGTACGTGGGGTTTCAGAAGTGGTTTTCTGCTGGCTTGCAGAATTCCATAATGCAGTGCCTGTGCAATAGAAGCCCATGCAGCCAGTATAACGTGGATTGCAGCTCTATGGGTTTGGGGAGTCTAGAGGGAGTCTGGGAGGCAGAAACTGTCCTGGAGTCCTTTAATGAGGATTTCGTGACCTTTGAATTGCACATGTGGAAACTTCTCTTCTGTTTGAATCCATGCAGTTGGTCTAGATGCCAAGAACTGAGAACATGCTTTCCTTTGACATACTGGTGGTGTTTGTGGATATATATACTTCTTAAAAAGTCTGCAACGTTGCTTCAGAATCGTGGTAGACTTCAGTTTTTCCTGTTCTCTGACTTGCTGTAAAATGACTTGTCTGGGATAGGTCATATCCTGAAAAATGTTGGTGTTTTTTCAGCCATACATTGGCGTGTGATCTCTTGCTTTGGTGACAATATGCTAAGAAATCTTTCATCTGGATCCTCATCTGGATGGTCATTTTAGTTTAGTGTCAGGTTTACAGTTTGAGGGTCTGGGAGTCATCAGTGTGTGCTCCCAGAAATAGCAAATGCAGCAGTTAGCCTAGCTGTGTTTTGTGGGTTTGAACAGTCTGTTAGACATACCAGGACAGCAAAATATCTCGAGCCTTGAATGATGACTTCTGTCAAGTAGAGATCAAGGGTCGTGGTGCTCTGCACTTTGGCACATCGTGGGACACATTCAGCAAAGATAAGAGGGGTTGACTCTCATAGTGGGGAAATCGAGCTGAATTAGTTTGCATTTTTATCAGTTTAGTTTCATTTTTTTGTAAGCATCTGTGGCTGGTTTGATTTTTAGCTCTTCCTGAATGGTGAAAGCACTGAGGCAGTTTATATCCAACCACATGTCCACATGAACTCAGAATATCTGGTGCTGTCATGACTGGTGATGGTGTAACTTGGAGACTCCAAGTAATAGCACTTTGGTAGTGGTGGGTTCTGTTGTTTTGTTTTTGTTTGAGTTTTTTTGTTTGTTTGGGGGGGTTTGTTTTTTATCCAGTTCCTTTTGAAATCCTTGTCATTACTTTTTGTTCTGTGTTCGTAGGTGATTCCTGCTGTAGCATCAACAGAAAAAAAGGTTGGTTGGATAAGGAATCTTGGTTTCCAGGTTACAAGTTGTGTAACTTGGCTTCCGATTCAATATGTGACTAGGACTAATGATATATTAATGATATAAGTTAACTGCAGGGACCCAGCCGATTATTCCATGACAAGTATGCTAGTTTCCCTGAAAAAAGGGACGCAGGATAAACTTAAGGAGAGAAGAAGGCTTCCCCACAGACTTGAGAGGCACTGCAGCTGCTTTCCATGGTTGTTACTGATGTGGGGCAATATTAGGTTTTTATACCTTATAGGTTCTGGATGTCGAGGGTGGTTTTCTTTGATCCTGAGGGTCAAGGAGATGATGTGTATTGTCTAGTCTCCTACCTTGCTGTTTCCTCTTGTCTTCTCCTAAGCAGTAAACTTATCCCTCTGGATCACTTGTGGATCCAATTTGGATATTGCAGCTGTGGAGCTTTGTTTGGAAAACACCTTCTGGAGTTACTAAGGTACTTCAAAGGGTGGAGCTTCACATGTTGTGTTTGGAGTGTTGTGCTTCATAAAATGCCACCTTAGTGCATAAGTTTTTCTGTTCTTATTCAGAAAAGGATCTACAAATGAAGCAATTATTGCTGGTTCTTTTCAGTAACTCTATTCTAAAAGCTTTGGAGGATTTTGCTCTCATGCCATGAAGTGATATGAAGAGACATCTTGCTTACTTTTGCAGCCCCTCTGGGTGTTGCTGTCAAAATCCTACCAAGACAATTTTGTATTTGAATGTTCGGTCTGAGACTTGGTGACAATGCCTAAAATGTTGGTTAAAATTATTCAGAAGCTACATATATCTGAACTTCTTTGCATTACCACCCATCAGTTGGCATAATGTACCAGTTGATACCTATTTTTACTTCTTCTGAAAGTATGAAAATGAGTATATTTGTCTTTGATTTTCATTCTGGACTGGATCCCTTCAGTAGAACCGCTGACTCAATCTAAGGAACAACATGTGTCTCTTTCCAGATGAACTATATCCTTGTCAAGAACTGGAAATACCCTGGAAATAAGTGTTGTCTGGTGCCATGACACCTTTTGGTTTTAACCTGGACTGCGGTGTGACGGAAGGGTGTGTGTGAGGGCCCAGAGCTGAGTGGTCAGCTGTGTGTGTTGGCTGTGCAGTGTGGGTGCTGCAGGCCCTGACCCTGGGCGTTTTCCCCTCCTGACAGCGGGAGCACAGCCCGCACGGCCAGTCTGGGAAGCTGTGTCTTCAGCTCTGTTACTGCACTTCTTGGGCTACAGATTGAGAGGGCAGCTCTGTAGCATAAGTCTGTATCTTTCCTGGAGTTTGGCTCTGTCAGGGTCTGTAACTTTACTAGCTGTCTTTGGAAGAAATGTGTTGGTAACGCTCTGTATTTACCGAGGGGTAATCTGCTGTTAAATTCTTCATCGGGACACATGGGACTAATACATTAGGTAGCACCACTTAAATTTGATTCCTGTCGTACGGTCCTGTTTTCAGTTGCCCAACTGGTGTGTATCTTAACCACCTGGGCTGCAAGTTTTCAAGCCAAGTGTCTGTCTTGAGCTTAATTGTTTAAGAAGCTTCAGCCAAGATGTTACAAATGCTTCAGAGAAAAACGCTTTATTGTGTCCATTGGCAGTGTAAGCTTTTGCACTTCAGAGCTGTGAAGCAGGGACCTAAAAGCAGTGTTGAGACAGGTGTGTTGTCTTTACCCTGAAGAAGTATTTCCAAGTGAAGAGTTTTCAGAGAATAAAACTTTAAAATAGGTGACATTTTCTGGAATAGGCTTACTTGGAAACTATCTTTTTTTAAACTCTGAAGACTTGATCCATGTTGTAGCCTGCGAATAGTCTGCGTGAGCATCCATATGATGCCATATGAAGCAATTTGTTGAACTTACAATGTGTGTTGGCTTGGTTTTACGAATGCATAATTACTCTTTGTACAGCTTTCCCATCCTGAGGGTTTGACTTGCACATGCTGTACAATGTAATTCAGTTCACTTGTCTGTGTTGCAACTGTTTAAGTAAGTAAATTTTAATATCCTCAGAAATGGCTTGCTTCCCATGAAGCAAGTTTCTAGAAGAAGTTTCTAGAGAAATAGGAATTGAAGTTTTCAGGTAGAAAATGTTTCTTGGAACAGCAGCCCGTGTATTTTCACAAGCAGCAGACTTTGCAGCTCTTCAGTGTTTGGAGGTGGAGAACTAGCTTTGGTACCGATATGTTGTAATTAGTCTGATGGAGGCATCTATGAAAATACTGCTAAATGACTTTAGCTGTAGTTAAATTCAGTTCTTGACAGAGAATTTTTTTACTATTTTGAAAGCAAATGCCCTTGTCAAAATCTGTCTGCTTTCTTATCAGCCTTGAGGGGAAAAATGATATAGATAGAATGGAATATATAATTTTATTTTTTACTAGATTTGGCAATTATCTTTTTTTTTTGGTCTAATGTATTTTAAAATACAGAAGTTTGTATATTTATAGTTTGTTCTTTTTAAATACCTTTTGGTTTTTCACATGAAATTGGACTCTGGATATTGAGGGTTTAAGTGGAATAGGTCTACCAGCAAACACTGTTGTTATACAGAAGGCTGAATTAAGGAAACGTTTGTGGTGTGGGGATTTTTTTTATGGATAGTAGTCATGATTGTTCAGAAGGAGGAGAAAAATAAAAGTCCAGAGAAAAACATATAAAGTATATAAACGAAACAACTGCAAAAATATCTATAAACAATCTAAGCATAGCTATAATCAGAATAGTACTTGACTGCTTTTAGTTTTGTTTTAGTGTTTAGTATCTAAAACATTGTATGGGAATTCCTTTTTAATTAGCTCAGAGCCAGGTCTGTGCTATGTCTAATGTTGTTTGCCTTTCCTGGGAAGTGCTTTGGAAGGAAGGATTGGCAGGAGCTCATAATAAGAAAAGGCAGTTATCCCATGGATTGCCTGGAAACTTCTACCTCCATTTTTTAAATGCAATTCTGGGTGTAATCCCGGTAGGTAACTCTAATCTTTTCTATGGTCCTCAGATTTTACCATGTTCTTACAGTGCCATCCCATTCCATTGCCTGTCTTTGAAAAGAATGTGAATTCTGGAGAAATGCATCCTATTTCTACATAGCTGATCGCTGCCAGGAGATCTCATGTGAAGCCCTTATTTAGACACAAGCACACTGAAGTCAGTTGAGATAGGAAGAGTTCAGAGTGGCACAAATTTCAGTTTCCACCTCACAGCCTTATATGTATGACTAATTCTGAAATGGAGCCATTTGCACTGAGTCAGCAATTTAGGATGTTGAAAGCGCTCAAGCTATCTCAGTTTGCTTGGTATTGAGCATTAATGTGCTCTGCAGATGCAGAGCCAAACCAAGTGGTTGTGGGGACCTTCAGCAGAAGGTGACTAAGTATGAACCAGGTCTGTCTGAGAAAGCATACTGTGAAATAGGAAATGACAAGAAAGCTCTATGAGATCCAACATGTGTTGGAAGCATAGGAGAGATTAAAATAGCATCAAAAGCCTCTCAGCCTCTGTAGCCAGAGTGCTCAGGGCAAGAGCAAGTGGAGTGTGGGGGGGAACTGCAGTTCTTTGTTTGCAATGCAGTCTGGATTTTATTACTTGCAAAGTGAAATCACAAGGGGGAATGTCTGTTTCTGATGGACAGATATGTTGCAACTCATACTGAAGATGCCTGTTCATAAATTTTTCAGCCTGCTAAGAGCTTTGAAGATAGGACTGCAACTTTGTGATTCATTTCTCCAGCTCCTGCTCACTGGATGATGGGTTGGTCTTTCACAATTGCAGGCTGTTAAGTATCGATGCTGGTGCAGTGAATTATAAATTTTGAGTTTTAATGCTTGCTACTCTGTACTGTAATATTATTGCTGGCTACTAAAGACTATTTCCAATACTTCTGAAGTGCTGCAGCAGCAGATGCTTACACTTGGCCCCTGTTTTTACTAAACAATTAGAGAACAAGGAGTTGTTAAGATCCTCATCTTCCCTCTCTCTCCTTTGAAATTCAGTTTTGTGTCCCAAACTAAGAAACTGGAAGATCTAAGCACAAAACCTGTGGTAATAACAAGAAAACTGTCTTAAAAATTTTCTCATGTTTTGAGGATTTTAAAACTGTTTAATGACACTTTCACCTTTTGATCCCTTAGCAAAAGAGTTCTTAGAATTGGGCTCTCAAGAGATTATTTCACCCAGCTGTCCCTTGAAAGTGCTGACTTCTGCATTTGGATCATAGCCATTCTGTGGAAAAATTATTTTATCTTGTAGTGGTGTGGTCTTAAGGAGGAAAAATTACAAAGCTACCTGACACTCTTCAAAAGGAATTGGTGAGGTTCTCATCAGTATCTCTAGATAGTAAGCATTCAAGCATTAGAATTTTGATTGCCAAGTTAATGAAGCAAATGTTGGAGTGGTAACAGAACCTCAAAGAAGCTAATTCTCAGGTGCTTCCAGGCTGGTGCTTAAATGGACTTGTCCTGCCTCTCTTCACATCCTGTTGCCAGGTAGTTGGACAGAAGGCTCTTATTCTGAAAATGAATATGGCTGCTCTGATAGGCATCTGTCCAGAGATTTGTCTGTGTCCTGTCTCTGCCTGTGAAAAAGGCGTCTTGTGTAGCCTTGGTTATCTCAAGAGTGGGGGAAGGTAATTCTTTACCGGCTCTTTGTAGCAAGAGTAAGCCTGTCTGCTTGGTAAACCAGAATTTAGTGGATTTCAGACTAAAACCAGATCTGTGTCTATTATCGTTATGATACTGTCTTTAGCTTAATGAGAATTATTTTACTGGGATGTTGTTTGGAGTTGTGTGGTAGGGCAAGGAATTTAAATTAAACATAAATATGGAATGTCACAAATCTACTTACCCACTCTTATCCCCACAGATATGTAGTTGTTGCCAGTGAAGCCAGGGATGCAGTACCAGAACACTTGTGCAGCTTTTCTGACAAACTGCTTTCATTTGAATTCCAGCTTCCATGGCTTTTTGTGTATGCCTACTTGCTGAACACATTACGAATGTGTTTCAGACGGAGCCATGGTGCTAAAGAGGTTTTCAGGTATCTTTTTGGCTAAGGGAACTCTTTCAGTGTTCAAAACTATGAATTATGGCTCACTTTTATATATGATGCACATGCACAGAGCATCAGATATTTCACTGTATGGAAACAGTATTCGAATATTTTTAACTTTTTTTTTCCCTGGATAACGCTTTTTAGTTCACAACTAAAGTGAATTTTGAACTGCATGTGGACTTCTTCAGTGGGACAAAGTAGGAGGTAAATGGAAAACAAGGAAGCCTGTTTACAGGTTGTGATGACCTATTTAAGGCAGGCCCTTTGGACCATGACATGCTCAGGCATTATAGTTTGTCTTCAAGAAATTCCTATTCAAAGGATTGAAATGAAGTGGCACCAGCCCAAGGACAGACAGTATGTGACTAAAGCACAGTGTAATGAGAAACAGCCGTTTTGGATAAGCTGTAGCAGTTTGAATAGCTGACTCATAGATAGGCTGAGAATCTCAGGTCTTCTGGGTCGTGGTTTGGTCTTCTGGTAGTGCAGCATATTCTCAGTAGTATTCTGCAGGAAATAAACTTGGATTAATACAGAATAGCCTTGCCAATGGGAGTGCGGCATATGTAGTCCCCAAATTCCAAGGAAAAAAGTCTTAAATGTTCAGCTTTTCCCTACCTGTTTGCTTTGTGTCCCTTTGGAGATTACTCTTGTGAGTAATCTAATGAGATCTTTCATCTCATCTGTTTTACAACACTGAATTTTAGTTGTCAAAGCCTTTTCTTGCAGGTCAATCCAACACTTAAGGGTTTTGTGTTTATTTTTCTTTTCCCTTTCAACGTCTGTGAAGATAGTCTTTTTATGTCTAAGGTGTGCATGTTATTACTTTGGCTACTGTACAGCAAAACCCTTGCTGTTTTTATTGTATCCTGTGTTGCTTTAGGTAATAGGAGCTGACTGGTCCCTCCATTTGCATTTCAATTACACTTTGTTTTCTCTTTATTTAAACTCATTTAAAAACTATTTGGGATTGAACTGCAAAGCCAATTAAGCTTCTGGATGCAGAGTATGATTCATTGTGCCAGTTTTCTGAGTTGTTCATCCTACCACTTGCCTACTGTTAAATATTTGAGTGTCTTCTTTTTCCTGACTCAACTATGCTTGATTTCTTTGCTCTGTGAAAGATAACGTGCATATTTTTTAATTTACATATTAGTGCTATGATTGATACTGTCTGAACTAATTCTGATTTTTGCGAGTAACTTTTTAGATCTACATCGTGTATGGTGTTTGCCAAGGAAGATGTACACAGTGCGGTGTTGGAATAAGCATCTCCAGTGTGTACAGTATTACTGTGAAAGGCTACACTAAACATGCAAGTGATGCAAGAGACTGATTTCATAAGTGAACCTTTTGGGTAAGGATAGAAGAACTGCTTCCCTTTATGAGAAACCTGAGATGGACATTCTGGGAGATCACAGGAAAATTATACCACTGATGCAGTGGTGCTTAAAAAATTTAACAAGTGCTCCTCTGAGGTGTTTTAGGACTTGCTAGTACTAAGACTTGTATGTGTGCAAGGTATTCTTGAGTCTTGATCTAAAACACAAATTTTGGTCACTCCATAAAACTCATTGTTTCTGGATCTCTTTAGTCTTTCCCTACAGGAGATACCTTTTTGATTCCTTCTATCGTGCGAGAACATGCAGAACACCTGGCAATTATCTGAGGTTTGGGGTTTTTTTGAGGGATCAGTGAAGGATCTCTGAATGAGAGATCTGTCTCTGAATGAGAGATGTCTGGCATGGAGTGTTCTAGTGATTATAGTAAGGATTTTCTGTCGGCTGCCAGTACTTGGCCTACACTTCGTATGTCATCCTGTCATAACTGATAGTAATCCACAGTTTTGTGAATTAAATAAAGCACTGGTTTTGGATGTGCTTGCAGAAAAAGAGGGGAAGCTGGGAAGAGTGACTCCTGTGGTGTGATCAGGCTGCATATGTGATGTCTGTGCTGATGGTGGAGCCGATGTGTGCTGCAGCCGATGGGAGTTCATTTTACAGCAGGAGGGAGTGCAGGGAGGCACCTTGCAGGGACTGCTGCTTCACTATTTGCCTCTAGGCTTTATGCTGAGATTTTTTGCCAGTCAAAAGCACAGGAACATTACTAGTTCTTGTTTACCCCTACTTTGATCATTACTAGTAAATCTTTGGAGTCATCTTAACGCTTGTGTGTGGTTTCCAACCAGCATATTGATGCAGTTTTTCCTCATGCTGAAAAGTGGATATAACTCACTCTTCCTGTTTGCCATTAGCTTTGTGAAGTATATGGCATGAAGAATTTTACTGTGTTTTTGATTCTCTAAATTGATTTGCCTTTATCAGAATTGCTGAAATGTTTACCCTAATGTTCTAGACATTTACCTACTCATAAAGGGACTCTTATGGTCATACAGAAACTTGTCAAACAAAAAGACCCATAATTGTACTTTTAATGCAATGAGTTAATAAATGTGTAAGGTAAACAGAATGGATTGTGGAGAAGGCTTTTTTCCTGAAGTATTGTCACTCTTGAATGGAGAATTGGATTTTCATAGTAAAATTAAACTGAGATGATTGGATGTACATTCCCTCTCACTGACAAAACAATCAATTCAGTGAAAAATGAGAACTGACGTGAGCTTCAAAACTTTTAATGAGGCATCTGAGCCAAGTGACAAGACGGTCCAGCTGGTTAATGGCTCATCAAGAATTCAGTTCAGCTAACACTTCAGTTCTCTAATAAGCTGTATGTAATAAGCATGAGCCTTATTGAGAACTGCTATCAGAAAGCAAACTTATCCATTTATCTTTCGTGGATCAAATAACAGTTTTAAAGTGAAAATAAATAAATGATCTTTCTTTTTTCTAATACTGATTATTTTTGTATAGCCCAGCATTTTGATTACTGTCCCTTATGTTCAGCCTCTCAGGATGGATAAATTGAATAAAACTTTCAGCCATTTTTTTGGGGGACTTCTACATAAGGAAACAAATGCTGCCTAGAGCAACCCTAGAATAGAAATGACTGAAGCCTAAACAGTTGCTTGCCATTCTTAGTCCAGATTCCTGAGGACCTGAAAGATTCCAGAAGAGGTCATGACTAAGCTTTAGGTTTCATATCTACTGTTTAAAATTTTTTGCTTATTGGTTTTGTGGCGAGCGAAGGAAAATATGTAGTAGATTTGGTAAAGTATGAGCATAGTTCTTAATTTACTTTGAAGCTGCAATGTTGTTTTCGTGCCTGTGTTCTGAAGAGTGCAGGTTTCCCAAAGGGAGTTGTGAGATTAGACAATGTATGATTAGTCTTAGTCATTGTTTTCTTTGGAAGTGGCATTTGGGTCAGGTTTTCAATTGGACCTACTTGCTTTGCCTGTGAAGGTTGGTGCTTATGTGAGAGAGTGAGGAGTAGTACAAACATATTAATGTGTGTATTCACACAGCTCTGGAAGGCAAGCTGGTAATCCAGTAGAGACTCACAGGTGGTACTGTTTGGCTGATGTTTACCAATTTTAGTGGCAACCTAAAAATCTACGCTAGCTTAAGTCTTTGGAAGGGCACATGGTATCCAAGTGCAGTATTGTAGCACTGTGGTCATCTGTGGCATTGCTGAAAATGAAACAGTGCTACTGTAACAAAAGAACTTTGTTATTGGGACTCATACTTTAAGACTGCCAGTGACCTTTTATAAAGAAGAAACATGCTGATCTGCTGCTGTAGGGTTTTTCTGCTGCTGTGTTCATCGTGGGCGTTGTATTTGCCTGCTCCTTACACTTCCGATACCACTTCTGCTCTTTGTTCAATGTAAAGAAGTGAGGCAGAATGGCTTCCTATCTCCCCAAGTTAGTGAGCTCACCTCTGATGCAGTGTTCCTAACTAACTTTTTCTTTTAAAGCATCTTTGGTTTTGCACATTCTGGTTACTCCTAACTGCTTGCTTCCTGAACAGCAACAACAGCATTAGCATAGACTTGTTCTGAATGTTCTTGTGAATTACGGTATGCTGGAAACTTGAGGATTTTGCCCACTTCCTATATTCTAGCTGAAGACCTATTATAGTTAGGACTGGTTACAGGTCAGTTGTGTTTAATGATGCCAGGACTTGGTGCAAGCAAGCACAGACTTCAGTTCTGATGCCTTTTATGTTGACAGGAGACTCTGACAGAGGATGATGTCTCTTCAAGCACAGGTTAAAGTCTATGACATTGCTGCCACCAGGTGTTTTAGGTGCTACTACTACTACTGCTGGCACAGGTACTGCTGGGAATGTAAAAGCAGGAAAGTGACCACCTCAGAGGAATGGAATTCTTGGTGGTGTTCTGCTCCTTTCCTCCACGGTGATGAGTCACAGCTTCATCAAAAGTGAAACAATTGCAGGATAAAATAGGGAGCGGTGCTGGAATCTGTTGGTCACATACACTGGCTGTAGTTGCAGCTACTTCCCCTTCAGTGCCAAGACAAAGTTGTGTGTTTCTTGTTTCCTGAAGCTTCCTCAAGTAACAGTTCTTTCAGGATATGTATCATTGACTTACTCAGAGTAAATGGTGACTGATGAAGGCTTCTCTCTGTTCCCCTTCTGTTTGATCATTTAGAGTTTCATTTCCCTCCTTTCCTTCCTCCCACCATCAGTTATCTGTCAAGATATGTATAATTTGTTTATTTGTAACATTTGAGCATGAGCAATAAACTTGTATATGCTTGCTGCATCACTTATCTATAAAAATCGTAAGAGAAAGGACCAAAGCACTCATATTGTTTGTGTGTTTTTAACAAATTAACTGCATCTTCTAATGAATTTTGTGCTGTGCTGCTATAGTTGTGCCTTAAATGCCAGAAATAAAAAACTAAGAGGGAATTGTCAAGTCAATTACATATTTTTCTTTGCTCTCCACGTAATCAGTAAGTGAAAAATTTTGAAGGTAGATGCTTTTACACCAGGATACTGACAAGTAATGGGAATAATCCCTGAGTGTTTCACTTAGATTTCACTTTCCTGAAAAGTCAAGGTGTGTACTTTCCTGAAACTTAAAGCATTTTTAATACCTTTAGTAAGAGGAAACCTGCAGCAAGTATTTGCCCTTAATCAAGAACATTAAAAGTTATGTTTCAAGCCTACTCTTTTCCATTGTGTGAGATATGTATTTTATACTTTGGTGTTATCTTTCTTAAGGTTATTTGCATATTCCATGAAGAGTCTCTGTAGCTTATATAAAATTGATTCTTCTTGTGGAGACTTGCCAAGCTGCAATTGCACTTTCACTAAGTGTTAACTTGGCATTGGTTTTTGTTCTGCTACATGTCAGAAACTTTGTCTTCCATCTTAAACTAAGATGAGGAGGAAAATGATGGAAAAGTTCTGGGCCTCCCACTGCAAGAGGAACATTGAGGTTCTGGAGCATGTCAAACAAAGAGCAGCAAAGCTGGTGATGGGTCTAGAGCACAAATCTTGTGAGGAGTGGCTGAGGGAGCTGCTGTTGTTTAGCCTGGACATGTACTTTTGGGACAGCAGCTGTTCAGCTCTATGTATTAGTTCTTTTGCGTTCTGTGGTTTGTAGAAAGTAGACTGTGGATCTCTGCAGATCCTTGTTCAATTTTTGTGTTTCTTGCTGTACAGGGATGCATTTGAAACAGTCTCTTCTTGCTCCCTTCCTTTTCTCTCTATCTAGTATTTAACACTGGAAAGTATTGAGTGGTGTATGTGTTGACACTGAAAAGTAGGTGCATTTCTTGTGCGCTGAGACTTCCATTTCTAGGCACCAACAATGTAATGCTGGATGATTTTTAAGCTCAGTGGACTCTTTGTTGATATTTTGTTAATCTAGCTTGATGGTTACTGTGCTCATTTTTCCTCTTAACTGCTAGATTTTTTCAGGATGAGAACACTGCGGCCCACAAAGCCTCAGTTCCATTAACAGTGCCGAATATCAGAGTGCAGGCTTGCTAGCTTCTCCTCTGATGACCCCTCATTAACCTTGCCTAAAAGGCTTGCAAAGCCTTTCTCATATGCTGCAGAAATGCACACAGAAGAACATTTGTCTGTTCTGTATACTACTTCTTCCTCTGAATAATAGGCTGGGAGCTGCAGGGCCTTCACACAAATTTTCAGACGTTTGGAACACTTGGTAAAATGCTGCTTGGTGTAACCTCAGTACAAGATAGATAATTTACCTTGCTTGTGATTCAGACTATTTATAATTCAACAGCACTTTGAAGTCTCTCATGGCTGTACGTTTTCAGATCATACCATGTGAAGACAGTTCATTGCTACTAATTTTTCTAGTGCATCTCTTTGGATAAAAGCTGTGTACTGTTGCTGTAGTGTAGATAAAAAAAACCCCAAAGCAACAACCCACTAACTGCCCCTGGATTAGAGCTATGTATAATTTCTGGATATAGTGGTGGGATATGCAGAAAGCTGGTAAAACCTGTCTGTAGTATGTCAAGTGTCCAGTGTTTATCTGTTTCCTCTACTGGTTATCTTCCTAATATTGTGGAAGAGTTGTGTAGCACCTCACCCACTGAACTTCTTAAAAAAAAAATAAATGGTTTCAAGTTAACCTCTGTCACTCGTGAGTCTATTTATTTGTAGAAGATAGAGATCATGGGAAGTTTGGTTTGTCCTGTTGTGCATGAAGTACTTTGGCTGTGTTAATTGTACTTGATGTTAAGAAACTGAAAATCACCTTTAAGGATGTATAGCAGGAATTAGCAGATGTAGTTCTTTCTGTGTAGAGTATTTCTCTTGTTATCCACTTGCTTGGTATCCTGTAGGATGTGTTAGAGGGCAGAGTGCAATGTGTCACTTCTGCGTAACTGTGTCCATTTAATGCCAGGTGAATTGTTCTAGACTTTAGTTCAGGCCATTTGGTCAGTGAGTAAAAAGAGTCAGCAGAGGTGGGACCCTTGGTTGAGCTTGGCCTGAATGAAGAGCAAGCTCAAACAACCCAAGCAGAGTGTGATGCCTTGCTGAGGAGACTCTTCTGCTGCTTGAGGTGTCTGAGCTGGGCTCTGCGACTGCTTGTGGTAGTGAGATGTGCTTTGCAGATGTGGGATTTCTTGTCAGGATGTTAACTCGGAAGGACTGGGGAAAGTTAGAAAGGAAAACATATGAAAAACTACTCAGCAGACTCAACTGCTCTGTGAAGTAACCCAGTTGAAATTTAAGATTAATTTAGGTGCCAGAAACATCATTAAGGATGCTGAAAAAAACCACCATGGGAATACAGGCATTTTTTGCTGCTGAGCTTTGTTTTTTGTGGCTTGGTACAATAGCTAATCTTAGAGGTGGGGGGTGGTTTTGGTTTTGGGTTAGGGTTAGTTTGCATTTATGTAAGGCATGTAGGTACAGTGATAGAAAGAGGGTAGTAACAATTCTGCATGTAATTCATGTTCCTGTACATGAAGTACATGAGTGAAAGAGTAAGCCTGTACCTGGTTTATCATAAATAACCAAGATCCTCGTTTGAAAAATGTAAATACCTCTGACAGCTCTTTCCTGACCAAAAGAAATCAGATGGGAAGTACATGGATAAATGGAAAGAGCCAAGAAAAGCTTATTGAATCGTTCTGAGCTGAACAATTGTTTCATTTGCTGCCTGTCTCCTTTCAGGCCCCTGGCACTGCAGAACTGCGGGTCACGTGCTGGGAAGCCTTGCTGTTTGTCCTGGCTTGTCAAAACAATTTAATGTAGGTGGAAAGGAATGAATGAAATGAACGGAGTGGGCTTGATGCATCTGTTTCGGTTTGTTCGAAGGGCAGCCCAATGATTGGGATGTGACACTTAAGTCCTCCAGGGAAGCTATCAGTTAGGAAAAACAATGCTGTCCATTTTATGAGATAGTTAAATCCATTTTAGGAAGCCAGCTCTCCTGCAGTTTGACAGCTTTGTATATTTTTAAAAATATTTGGGCTATATCTGCTTGGCATGTGCTAACTGAGCTACAAGAATGTGATTTGCTCCTTTCTAGACTTCGGACTTTGTCTTGTCTGCCCAAGGTTGCTTCATTATGGTAAAAAAAGACTGGGAGAGGAGAGTGTGTTCTGTTAGTGAGAATTCCAAAACAATTTGGTCTTTAAAGGATAGGATATCAAGCCATATATTATTAACTGTTTTTAAAGTGCTGATTTCTTTGTAAAACTGTTCAGGTTTCCCAGGCTTATGGAAAAGGACCTTCTGTGTCTTTCTATTTTGTTTAGTGTCTGGCTGTTTGATTTAAGAATACAATAAAAAGGGAAGAAAACATTCAACTTTTTTAACTAATCTTCTACTCTTTGAAGCTGGGATGTTAATTTACGAAACCTCTATTTTTCCTTTCAGATGAAAACAGCAAATACATGTTGAAATGATCAATCTGTGTACCTCTTTACATTGCGAGTTACAGCAAAAAGGCTTCAGGGGATAAATCTGCTTACCTGATTCACGCTTATAATAATCAAAAGGAGTGCATATTTTGAACGATGTGTCACAAACTTTATTACATCTTTAGAAGTGGAGATAGAGCTGAGGGTCTTGCACTTCTGCAGACTCCTCCTCAGAGGCCACAGTGCAATCTGAGTATTGCCCCAAGTAGCTGCCTTGTTGGGAAGACATATCTGGGGCTGTTGAATGTCTTGGAGCAGGCACTTCAAACTGAGAATTGTGGAAGCTGTTCCTGTCCCAAATTCTTGAAAAACACTCTTTGAATTATCATTAAAGGGATGATGGCTTCTTTCTCTCTGCTACAGCTATGCTGTGGGTTCCATGCAATACCAAGATATTCTCCTTCCCCTGCTTTTCCCCAAATATTTTTGCCTAACGTGGCTGGTAGTCTCCCAGATTACATAGGGTGCTCTGTTTTCTTGCTTATCTCAGTATTTTAGTAGCTGCAGCTGCTTAAGTTGCATTTTTGTACAGGAAAGAGCATGAAGTTGTCACGTTTGCCCATACTAACAGATCAAAGGATGCCAAAATGTAGTATTAGGGATGGGCTATGCTCTAGTCCATCTCTACACAGCCTGGGAGATCCTGCTGTCTAATGTTTTTTTTAATGTTCTGATGAATGGAATACTCAGATTTTGAAAGTGTACTTGTCGTTTTTAAACTGTTTGTAAGCCTTCAGGCCAACTGTTTTCAGGTTTCATTACAAAGTAGTTTGTACAACAATACCCAGTCACTGTGTGTGTGATTATACCAACAAAATGAACCTGCACATAAGATCCACTGTTTTCCTGAATGCTAGAGTTGTGCCTTATTTTCAAGTATATTCATGCTTTTCTGTAACCTAGCATTAGTATTCCTTTAGGGAAAGGATATGAAAACCTGTTCTGGATGAGAGTGTGGGCTGTGTGTTCAAGGAAATGAGGGTAGTAAAAGGCAATATGCATTGCTGGTGTTAGGAGACAAGTGGCCTTTCTGTCTTTTTCTTCCAGCTCTGTTTAACGTTCCCCTCTGCTGCTGCAGTATGTACTGAAGGGCGCGGGGTTGCCTTGGTTGCAGAAACATGGCTGTGTTCCTGGGTGAAAGATTTTGGCCTGTGTTTTGTCCAGACTTGTCCCAGATCACTGGGGCACTGTGACTTTGAAAGAAGGGCTGTATTAGTGCGTTGTCACCGCCTTGGTGTGCTTTTTCTTTTTCTTTTTTTTTTTTTTTTTAATGCTAGCACTGAAGTGTTGAGTGTCCGTGTTAAATGTCACAGCTGTGTTTGCAGGAACATGATGCTGCCATAGATGCGAGCAGGGAGAGAAATGAGTCAAAATGCGGGTGCCCGTTAAGAGGCTGTTCATTGATAAGGGTGATTAGCACTTGGTAGTTTCTATTTAGGGCCGGTAGTACAGGGGTAGGGAAACTGAGTAAAGCCCTTAAGGGAGATTGGGTTAAGGTGAGAATGAAATGAAATACACTTGTCGTTAAGTCAAGTGTAGTCTAAACCTGGTTACTAGGGTTTGTGGAAGAGAACTTGTTAGTGCGCACAGAATAAAGGCAGTTTAATCCAAATGGGTATCTAAAATCTAGGTTTTGGACAGAAATGACTGTAGGTGTTCAGAGTGACTATTTAAAAGTGATATAAAAGTAACTATTGCAGCCTTTTTTTATAATGACTGTATGTAACAGCTGGATTTATAGCTTATACAGTAGTTCTATGTGGATTATATGGGTCAAGTGCAGAGACTGAAAATACTGCTTTATTTTACTGTAAGATGATGTTTTTGTGTGGTTTTTTTTTGGTGTGGTTTGAAACACTGAGTGTCTCTTAGAATCACGTGTGTATGGTCTGCTGTAGCTGTTGCCACTCACTGCTTTTCTGTTGCACAGCAGTTGGAAGCAGTTAGGATTGAGTGGTTTTGAACAGAACTTGTGCAGCCCTGTTGATGTTAACGAAAGGAAAGCTATTAAGTGGGTAAGACAGCTCAAATGGAAGTACTAATTACATATTAACTTCCCCCCCAACACCTAAGCAGACAGGAATACTCAAACATTGGTGGAGTGTTTCTGCAAACGTGCTGTATCAAAAGTTTTGTAAATACCTCTGTGAAGGAGTGAGAGGGGTGGTAGTGCTGATTTCTGCAGCGTGAAATCGTTGCAGGATTGAATGCTTTTGATGTCTGTAGACTAAATTTGCGCGACTTAAGGATTTAGCAGGTTCCTAAGAATTGTAAAGGTATGTGAGTGATTGACATTCATAGACACCGATAAGAAACTGATTTCCGAGACAATTTCAAACCTATTTTCAAACTTTCCCCTGGGGGGGTTTGTGCACTTCTGAAAATTGGAGTTTCATCTTGAAATGAAGTTTGTCTGTGCCCAAAGATACTCTGTGAACCTCTTAGGAAAAGTTCATGATCTAAGTGAATATAGAATGGTTTAGATATTAGCATGGCTGAATTGTATTGAGAAAATACATTACCTGTAAGCAAAGGAAGAGGAGTTTTGCTGCTTCCTTTTAATTGAAAAGAAAATGTGAAATCAAGTGACTTAAATTTATTACTCAGATTTGACTAATAGCTCACTGGTTGTTGCTAAATAACTGCTAGAAACAATGACTTTAAAATTCTTGGCTCTAAGTATATCTTGAAAATGTTTGTTTTTTTTTTTTTTTAAATGCAAACTGCACGTGGATCCAATTTATGTCAGTCAGTGGATCTGACTGGTGTGACCGGTGCATATGTAATGCACTGGTGAGCTGAGAACACTGAATGGCACAGGAGACTCTTCTCTGTGAGATGTGCTGCTTATTCTGGTAATAGCTTGAAGTCCTGGCAGCATCTGATAGCCAGTTGTTGGTAGGTAATACAACAGTATGGTCCAGGAATGCTTTTTCGTGGTCTGTCTTCTGGCCAAAAGGTTACTTTCTGCCTCTAGTGGGAGTTATGTTTTTGTTGCTGTGAGATTACAGGAAACTTGCTCAATCGTGAGTTTCTGCTTTTAATCAAAGAAACTCCAACTCACTCACTTGATTTTCTACAGTTACAAGTACATACTGTATGTTAGAGAGGTTTGATGCTCTACCCCCTGTATGGAGGGCTAATGCCATCTGTTACCAGTGGGCTGGATATTGTTCACGTGGGAATGATGGAAGATTATTGTTGTGTACAACACGAGAGAGAGAGATGCTTTAAATGATCTGATTTTATCCTCAAACACTGAGATGTTCGAAACAGTGCATGCCCTTTCTAGCTCAAGTCAGGCAATGACTAAATTTTTTAAGAGTAAGGGAAACAGGAAGAGGAGTTCATCTACAGACTTGCAATTCTTAACTCAGAGAGCAATGGGATTGTAAGGAACAATATATTGTAAAAAGACTGTAATAGAATGTGCTCAAGGTAACATAATTTTCAAGATAACTATGAGCCAATGGCATTTAAGAAAGCTGATTTTTGTGTGTACCCATTTTTCAAGTTGCTGCTTCTCTGAATAAGAAAATAAAGCAAAGCTTTCTGATGTACCTTTTCTTTTTCATTAGGATCGGAAGCTGTCCAAGTCAGAGCGACAACGATTTAAAGAGGAAGCTGGGATGCTGAAAGGGCTTCAGCATCCCAATATAGTCAGGTTCTATGATTCCTGGGAGTCTACAGTCAAAGGAAAAAAATGTATTGTTCTTGTGACGGAACTTATGACGTCTGGAACATTGAAAACGTAAGTAAGCTAAGACATGTCAAAGTATCTAAGCTTCATTAGCACAGAATCAGAGCCCTAGAAATAGATGGAGTTTCAGAACACGTAAGAACAGAGCCCCTTTGCTGAGGGTTAATGTCCTGTAGGAACGTTCTTGTTGAAGAGGCTTGTCAAATTCTTCCTTGTGATGTCCTAGTAAGCACATACAGTAAACTTCTGGATTTTAAGAGCTCAGGAAGACACTTCTCAGAATTTTTTTTTCTCTCCAGCTGCCTTCCATTTAGCATGAGCTGGTTTGCAAAGTTCGAAGTACTAATTAATATATCTCTTTTAGGAGGCTTTGGGTGTTACAGCAGTACTAATAAATAATATGTCAAAAGGAAAAAAATTCACCGCCTGTTTACCTCTTTGTTTAGCTGAAACCTGGTGAAGCAATACCTAACAAAAATCAAAGTGTGCAGGTGCCTGCAGCTCCAACCTGTGAGGCAGCTGAGTGCCCCTGGGTGTGTTTTTAAGGCAGAGTTAAAAGCAGAGTGCAGGAGATGGAGCTGCTGCGAGGGCCTCTAGTGGTGTGCGGGGCCCGCGGGGGCTCACAGCGAACTCACGCCGCCGGCGCCCAGCGACCTTTCCTTGCTGGAAATAGAACTGCCAGCTTTTGGGATAAACGGGTTGTGGGTCGCTGTCTTCTTTCAGTGCCTATTTAAGTCTTGGAGAGGCATTCAAATCCTAAATGTGTAAGCAGGCTGTGGGAGCTGGAAACAATTTGCCATCTATTTAGTTAAAATAGCCCGTGAACGTCTTGTGTTTTTACGATGCTTATTGATAGCCACAAATGGGCATTCTTAAATAGGAAAAAAAAAAATGGCTCTTTGGGAGTCTGGACTGCAATTACAGGGAAGTGTTTGTCTCTTAAAATAGTACTGGAGGACTAAGGATACCACAACATTCTTTAACCTTATGTTCAGTGAAGATATTTTGAAGGTTGTTTAGGGTATTTCAGATAAAATAATAGATCTGTTGCTTCATGTGCTGTTTTCAGAGCAATAAAGTAAGCAGCTCTGTAAAGATGCTTTAAATAAAGATACTTAATTTTATGCTAAACATGTAGTGTTAGATTTAATTTTTTTTCTGCCTTTCTTACTCCTTTATCCCTCTCACAGATTTTAATATTTGGATTGGCTTATTATGTGGTGGCTTAAAAGAGATGATAAACTAATAATAGACAATTATAAAGTAGGCTGTTGGTAGGAAAAAACACCTCAGATTTGCTGTCTATAGGATTATTTTGTGCTTTGAAGTATGAAAGTATTTTTATTCTTATTTTATCCAAAAGAAGTAACAGGTTGTTTAATCAAAGATCTCTTAAGCTGTAGAGTTCTGAGTGGGTTTTTTCCCCTACTCTTGCATAGCTTGTGTTGCAATTGTGATTTAATTTATTCTTGCCCACTTCACTTGAGACTTGACAGGTAAACTATATATATGGGAAATTTCTGGTGTGCCAAATTTAATATCATTAATTATTTCACGTGTTTGTGTCACATTCCTAAACTTACACTGCACACTTGTGTTAGCTTATGATATTTGGCTGACTGAGTATTACTTATGTATCTTTTTTCCCCAGTATTTTTACATTACCTGCATTTTATAAAAGTGTTACTTTCCTCATTTTGAGACTTGGGACATAGACATTGTTGTCACTAGATGTAAAAAAGGGAAGAGAAGTGTTGTGATATCTTAAAATAAATTTTCTCTCATGGTTTTTTGTATTTGTATACATTGATACATAAATACCCAGAAATAATGTTAAAATTTTGTGGACTCCTTCTTTTCAGGTGCTGTCTGGGCAATTTTCTAATTTTACATGAGGGAAAGTCCCCAAACTTCTGTATATGAATGGAAAAGTTTTCCAACTGAATTTTTGTAAAGAATAAGACTGCTTTTGGATATTGTATGCTATCATGGAATTAAAATATTGGGGAAAAAGGGAGTTGCCTATTTGAAATTTTAATTATGCTATTAATGAAGACGACAGTGTTTAATCTGATTTAGGTCTCAGCCATTGGTTTTGTCTAAGGTCTGGATAAAAGTGTGTCTAGTGTGTGTTCCTGATCCACTTCAAATGAATGCATCAGCTCTCTGGTAGGGCATATCCCTTCATAACTACCTCTGCTAATTCAGTAGGGATTCCTACAGCTCCTTGAGCGGAGATGCTGGAGGTAATTGTAATTGCAGAAACTTAGACCAGAAACCTCCTGAGGTCTCTTCAAGCCTGAGTTATCTGATGATACTAGGAAAATTGAAAACATACTGGCTAGTAGGGTTGGCTGTGTGTTTTTATGTATTTATATGTGCTTCTGTTTTAAATTGGTTTCTGCCTTAAGTGACATGTGACTTAGGACAGTGTTGTGGAAGACTGACGGCAACACTGTGGGATGCTGGGTGATGGTTGGACCCAGGTCCTTTAACAGTGAGGAGCTGGCAGTAGGCAAGCATATTTGAAACCAAGAATGTAATTAGGGATTCCAGATGCTGAACTGAAGTGCCCCTACCATGTGATCTTTGGATCAGGCTCAAGAGAGATGAATGAGGGTTGTGTCAATAGAAAGAATTCAAGTGGTAGCTGATGTGATTCAGAACCTCCTTCAGTTTGTCTCCTTCCTTGGCTTGGCTTTTTCCCTGGCCTGTCTTCATATTCTAAGACTTGATTTCCTCTGGAACTGTGTCCCACTTGCTTTTACAGATCTGTTTTCACAGCAGGATTATTGCTAGCAACTTAATTTTCCAGATCTAAATAGGAACTGGAGAAATGAAAGTAAAAGGGATTAATACGCTGCATTTTTATGTTGGCATTGATTCAAGTAATTTCATTCAGACTTTATCTCCTGATTAAGTGGATATGCAGAGTAAACTGAACACTGCCACAGAATAATTGAACACAACTTGCTGTTAGTTGAAGAGCGTAGTTGCTACACTCCATGCTGGTCACAGAATTTACTACCAGTCTTGCAATACTGTGAAACCGGTTTTTATCTGAGACTTTGACCAACATTGGCTGAATAAGAATAAAGTCCTTGCTCTACAGAGCATGCTACTTCCTTTCTCCTAAAGGTATTTCAGGCTGTACTTCTTCAAAAGGAAGAAAACAGCTCTTCACTTCAAATTGTGTTACCCGAAGAGAGGTTGTAAGAAAGCACTGCTGGAAAGCACTTGAATGCTGTCATAAGGTTATTCACCTTGTGGCATCTCTAATCTGTTTAAGTTAAGTAATAGAATAAGATCACAGTCTTAGGTTACAAGCATTGGAAAATATTTTTGGTATGAAATTTGACTCTTCTGAAATGGGATTTCAAAGTGGGGCAAGATAGAACTGTTAAGGTTGGGTCACGTTTTAACTGTGAGGGAGTACTGACTTTATGTATGAACTCTTCCACCTCAGTTATTTGGCAGAGCCTTTTTAAATATTTCTCTGTCCTGTCCATAGCTGTCTGTAGTTTTGCAGTAATGAGCAGTGCCAGTCAGATTCAGGTGATCAAACCCTGTGCTGCACCAGGGAAGCAGTCTCCAAGAATTTCCCATTTGCTTGACAACTCCACAAATAAATTTGAAGCAGATTTTAAGTGGAATATGGAAACCTTGACTAGAGTGCTTGGACTGCTGCTGGGAACGAAGGAGTAGTGACTTGAGCTCTTGCAGTTTGCCCCAGCTCTGCACTTAGTTGTTATTAGTGGTTTGCATCTAGTGACCCACCTCCCCGCCCAGTTATATAATTAATCAAGGTAAAGGTTGTAACTGTTTAGGCAGTTAAATAGATAAAGCATTGCTGTAGTTCATGAGCATTGAATTCTCTGTCATGGAAGCAATGCCTTGAAATTTAGCACGCCAACTGTCTAATGACCATCGGATGATTTTGTATGCAGATGAGTTATTAGCTATGTGTTCAGCTTTTCACATTTATCTTTAATCATTAGTCCCCTGTCTAGAAGAAAAAGGGGGTGAGTTTTAGAAGGAGGAATCATCTTTAGCTCCTCTGAAGTCTTGAGAAGCCCAGGTAGATTTTAAAATAGAAGGTGAAGTTTAAATTTTTGCATGCCTTTAATTACTGTTTCTTTGCTTCCAGACACCAAAAATGTCATCGTTTAATTTACTGCCTGTTAGCAGAATCTACTAAGTTGGTAACCTATTGTTACTTTTTTCATTAGGTATTTGAAAAGATTTAAAGTGATGAAAATTAAAGTGCTACGAAGCTGGTGCCGTCAGATACTGAAGGGCTTACAATTTCTACACACACGCACTCCTCCCATTATTCATAGAGACTTAAAGTGTGACAACATCTTCATTACTGGCCCCACTGGATCAGTCAAGATTGGAGACCTCGGTCTGGCAACCCTGAAACGAGCTTCTTTTGCCAAAAGTGTGATAGGTAAGCCTCTCCTGTATTGGAGGCTGCTGAGCCTTTTAAGAGCTTTCCGTAAAAATATGGTTGCCAAGGTACAGGGTCAAAGCCAAAAAATGTGTAGGCTTTGTTTTTTGGTTGCTGAGGTCATTCTGTGTCCCTGATGCGATTACATGTTGACATTTTGATTGTGCTTTTGATATTTGTATATTAACTTTAAGTGTTTTGGAATACAGAGTCCTTGTCCTGCCCAACAGTTTGGTGCAACATTGTTGATAAAACCGCTCTTGACTACTTATAAATCTCAGCTTCGATATGATGATGTTTCAAGAAGTGTACAAATGCATTTTGGTGACCAAACAACATTTTGAAATTCAGTGTAGCATTAGTTTTTACAGCCAAATTTTTTTTTCTTGATTGTCACCATGGATTCATATTAAACCTCTTACAGATTGTGAGTAATCAGAAACAAAGGGTCTTTGTTGTGAATTCTTAAAAGAATTGGTTTTATCAGCTTTGTTTTTATAGTTGGGTAAATAGACTGCAGGGATTGAAGTTGTTTTCACTCTCAATATTTTAGAGCTTGCTAAAATGCAACATTACTCAACAGTCCTATGCCAGATTCCTAGATGGGATCTATGGTCTATACCTGTAAATTGTCCTGCAAGCCGTTGCTGAAATATTTCCTGCTTCTTAACCAGGTCAAAGTATTAACAGGAAAGTGAAGTATAGTTTAAAAAAAAAATTAATCATTTCTGAAGCATACTTGTCATATCCTCGAATTTATCATTGGAAAATTACCATCTGGTTATCTATTAATGGTTAGCCTTTGGATACATGGCTGCAATTACATTCTTTTTTTTTTTGGTTTAGTGTGGTGAAAACAAGGAATGTGGCTATAGAATGATCTGTAAATTGTCCTGAATCTGGTGTCTGCAGGAAATAATTCTGTGCTTAAATTTACAAAAAGCAATCTTACATCTCTGGCTTAAGGTAAATCTGATCAAACAATGCAGCCTCTTTGTTTCCAGAGGGGTTGCTGTGATGCTTCCCTGGGCAATAATTTTCTGCACACTATTTAAATGGGACTTGTTGAATCTCACGCTCTGTGCCTGTAACTCAATCTCTCTGTATTTCTGAGTATTTTTGACTGTAGGATGTCCCTCACTAATGCCTGTATCTGCAGTAGGCCTATAAATATACTGCAGGTGGAAAGGTAAGTATATGAAGAAAAGGGCTCTGGTGAGTGGCCTTTGCAGAAAATTACCTTTTATCCTCCTCTCACGGAGATTTATGTTTGTAACAACAGAGTTTTTCATTGCAAGGCTTTACCTGAACCATTCTACTTCAAAAAGTAGATGGAGAGCACCAGGTCAGAGACTAGCTGTGGGCTCTTACCAGTACTACTTCTTTTACAGCAGAGGACAGTCGAGTAATTTTTGAAACAGGGTTTAATGTGCCTCCTTTCTTACAGGAAGAAAAGGTAAGAGTCTTAACTCTCCTTAGTATTTGGTTTGCAGCCTATGGCTAGTCTGCAGTTTTCCCTCCTCTTATCCCCTACCCTCCCATTTGATTTCAGGCTAATCCAGTCTGTTTTGATACTCGTATCAACTCACGTACCTAAGCCAGGAATTGCATCAGTCCTTTCACGCCATTCTTATTCCACAAAGGCCTTGCAATGGAAGACTCGCAGAGTGTGTTGGTGCAACAGAGTCACTAAGGGTTTCCTCCCTCTTCTTTTTGCCTCCACTTTCTCTTGTCTCACAGGTCTGCCCGTCCGCTCCCTCCTGCGGTGAGTAACGCCAGCAGCCTCTGCTCGCTTTGAGACATTTAGAGTCTGAATCGTTCTTTTAATTTAAGGTACCCCAGAGTTCATGGCCCCCGAGATGTATGAGGAGAAATATGATGAATCCGTTGATGTATATGCTTTTGGGATGTGTATGCTAGAGATGGCCACGTCTGAGTATCCTTATTCCGAGTGCCAAAATGCTGCGCAGATCTACCGCCGGGTGACCAGTGTAAGTCCCTCCTCACTTCTGAGTCTAAAGCTACCGCTGTTAGCAGCAAAGGAGTACAGCTGGGTGGCACCAGTACTGTGCAAGTGTGTATGGGGAAACAAAAAAGCTGACTAGAGGTTTTTTTGGGATGGGTGGGAAGTTACGGCATGGTTGAACTCACCAAACATCTGGCAGAAGGCTGTAAAATATGTGAATGGAAATAAAATTTTGTATGTGTTCATACTCTTCTCTCAGTATAGTGGAAGGTATTACATAGGGTTTTAAAAAAATACAAAAAACCAGCAACCCAAACCAAACAACAAAACACATTAGAATAATAACAGATTGTTTTCCAAGCCATTGGGGAGATGGTAGTACTATTTCAGTCTTGAAGATTAGTTGGTAACTGTTCTCTGTAATAAAGCTGGATCACAGATTCAGAGCAGTTTGGCTTAGCTGCCTGCCAGGGCAGATCATAAATTGTTACCCAGAATGATTTTTATATAATTTGAATTCTGAGTGGCCCTCAGCAACTCAGTGTGTCAGGAGCTCTCCTTATAACAATGCAGTGGAAAAACTAGATAAACAGCAGAAGGTAAGTGCTGGTAAGTGTAGTGGTGGTGCTGGAGGCATTGTGGGTGAAACTAAATAAGGGTGAGAAGGCAAGCAAGGAATCTGAGTTGGCCCATCTGACTAGGCTAAGGGGAACCTACACACCTCGAACATAGGAAGCAGAACTGTAGTGCTAGAAATGTTGCAATATGGTTGTGGCTAGGTTTACTTTGTGCTCTCCACAGCAGTGTTGCAAGGACTACTCCAGTGCGGTAAAACAAATGTGTTGAACCTTCTGATCTAAGCATCCAGAAAGAGTAGGGGGTGGCTGCTCGGGGAAGGAAAAACTTGCATTGGATTTCTCAGAACACCTGTTGTGTCTGTGAAGGAAGGAAAAAAACCCAGACTTACCTCTTTCTGTGATGCACAGACAAATGAATTCCTCTTAAGTCTTTTAAGTGTATTAACTTGGAGAAGTTGCAGATTTAAAAAAGAAGTTGCTTGGCTTTGGAAAAATAAAGTTCTTTCTTATTCTTGATGCCTCACACTATAAAAGGCAAATATAATTACTGACTTACAGCTGTGGAAGGAAGGGTTTTCACATTGGAAGTAATGAATTCTGCAGGTGAAATAGAAGACTGTCCCTTGTTTGAAGGCAAATATTGGAGGGGCACAGAAGGAGGAAGAAATAAGGCATAAATAGTCATTTTGGTTTTTAGGAACAGATGCTCCAGTAAGTTTTTATATACACATATACATACATAGAGGGGTTTGGTTTTTTTGGGGATTTTTATTGGTGGGGGTTTTTTTTTGATGTTGGTGGACTTATCTGTAATTTTTTAAATAGAGATGAAGAACTAGGCTAAAGTCTAGCTAGCTTTTTCTCAGCTTACAGCATAATCTGATCTGAAGGTGGTTTGGATTAGTGAAAGAAAACTGGAGTATCTTACCAAAGCAGTCTTAATAGTACCTTTTGCTTTGCTTATAGATATGCATTGGCCAGAGGCAAAGCAGTGTAATTTAGATGGGCACTTTTTCTCAGAACTGATGCATGATGGTAACTGTCCTGCCCATTCCTTAAAAAGTGCTAGGACCTAGGCTGTTGGTGAGAATCAGTTGTTGAGATGATCTCAGCTTGGAAATCCCCAAGTCTTTTCTGTGGTCTTTGAAGCACCTTAGCAACTGGAAAGCTTTGTAGAGGCTTGTAGCAGAAAAAGTTATGTAGAGCCTTACCAGGGTTCAACTTACCAATTGTTTATTGTTCTTGGTGCTCCTTTCTCCGCTTTGTTTTTGGTTGACTGGTGAAATTCTAAGTGGATGAGAAATACTGGTAGTTTTTTCATCTGTCCAATACCCACCTTCTGTTCTTCTCTGCTGCTGATGGTTCACAGATTGAATTTAATTGTTGACTTTTTTCCTGCTGTTTCATGTGCTGCCTGAGAACTTCTAAGATTTACTTAGGAGGGAAGGACAGGAAGGTAGAGAAAATGAAATGTACATCTATGTGCTTTTAGGCAGAGGATGAAAGGCCCTGTGCTTTGATATATTTGGGTTTGTTTATTTCATTGTAGTTGCAAAGCAGTTTGTTTAAAACAAAACAGAACCAAGCACAAACAAAACTTGAATAACTTTCAAGGAATGCTTTCAATGAAGGAAAGACAGTATTATTTGGAATTAAAACACAAACCTGTCTTAACTGATAATGGAGAATTCAGTGTTCTAGAATGTGGAAAGCAGACCTGTGTCATGAAGGTGATATAAAATTCTCTTGACTTTCTTTTTACCGCTCTGTGAACCAAGGTAAAAAAGAGCCATATAGTTTTCTGCTCTTCTCCTTTGCTCCCTGTTAAAGAATGTAAGATTTTCTTTAATTTCAAAGCAGACTTCAGAAGTTTAGACCATGTCTGCAGTTGTAGGTGGAGGGTGAACCAGTTGAGAAATTTAGTACTTGAAAGGACAGTGTGTGAACTAACAATGACAGAATAGAGCCAGAAAACACCTTCCTACGCAGGGGAATCCAGCACTGCGTACCAACACATTTCATTCTAATGTGCGTTGGAAGGTGAGTGTGGTTTCTGGAAGATGTTTAGTATCTCTCTTCCAACCCCTTCATTTGCTACTTTCCTAGGCATGTTTAAGGATGTTTTGAGGTGGCAGCTATAGTCCTGCTGTGCCTTAAATTGTGAGGATTATTTTATCTGGATGCATACACAGAGATCAGAGGAAAGAACAATAAGAACGATCTGCTGTTGAAAGTCATGAAAGATTGTGCCATATGGGAGCTTAAAAACCACTGAAACCCCAAAGGCAATCAGATTAAAATGTGCAGCAGGCGATATACATTTAAATTAATTGATTTCTCTCACCCTCTTTGTAGTAACTGTTAGGCTTAGTGAAAAGCAGAGTTGCTCCATTAGCTTAAATCCTTGCTATTGCTTAGGACAGAGTGTCTTAATGCCCAGGATGCCCTCTCAGAACTGGACTTGCTAATACCAGTTTATATTCCTATCTCACATTTTGGCTGTGCCTTGGTCTCATTTTTTAGGGTGTCTTTAGCTGCATTCTTACACCTGTTGTGAGAAGGATTCCTCTAGCAGATGCCCAGATACTGCAGCATTGGGTTGGGGTGTTTGCTAGGATTTCTCAGAGTACTGGGTTATGTTCTACCTCTTTGGTTCAGGGCCTTCCCTCATAGTTGGAAGCAGGTTTTTGTTTAAATAATACAGTTTGATAAGCCAAGATTGAGAATTCTGACCTAAAGACTGAAGTTCCTTCCAGAGATGAGACATTTTTTGGCCCAGGTAGTTACTGTTGCTTCACATCTTGGATAATAGCACTGCTGTGTGAGTCTGCTGTTCGCAAGATGTTTGTCTATACTACCTACATTGTCCCACTGTGAAGTTTGTTTTCCCTTGAAGTAGTTAAGGGAAAAAGTTCCTGAATTTTTCTCTGGTCCAAGAAAGAGAAGTGCAATTAAATTGGCGTTCTTTCTCTTTATCTAGAAGAATTTTTCTTTTTAATAGAATAATCTGGGTAAATACCTGGCTTAATAAAAACCCCAACTGTCTGGAATTTGCAGGGCTCAAGGTGTTTTCTTGAACCTTGTTTTACACTTCTGGTAAGGAAGTCAGCAGTTTGACACAGAATATTGACCCCTGTACTTGCATCCTCTTGCACACTCAGTCCAGACCCTTTCCCTAGCAGTTTCTTTAGAAAGGAAAGAGATCTGCATGTCTTGTCTCTCAAACACAAAGGAGAGATGCCTCTTTTTTTTTTTTTTTTTTTTTTTTCATTAAATGTTGCAGTTTTGTCTCAAACCCCCGTTTTCTTCATTGAAGCAATCCTCTGATGTTCTTTGGGAATGGTTCCAAATAAATTAGTAGTTTGTGCTTAAAGAAATTGCAGCTCTTGGGATTTTTACCTTCCCGGGGGGATGGGGAAACCTCCTCTGAGGTTTAAACAGTGTGTCTCTTTAGCTGGGACTAAGAGCATCCAGCAGGCACTTACTGCTGCCTATTTGGCCTCAAAAAAAAAAATCTAATCCTGCAATGAATTGACAAGAAGCTGCTCTATTTTTAAGGTAGTCTTGCCTGCTCCTGTGATTTATTTTTGCTCCTCTGCCCTCTTGTGCAGGCACACCTGCCTGTGTGATACCAGATTTGGGAATGGATCCCCTCTTTTTCTTTTTTAACAATTCTGCACCATATCAAAGCAATACAGACAGTTCCAACACAAAATGTAATCAAGATACATAACTGTGTTATGTAGTTGCTTGCAGAAAAAAGTACTGTAAGATCTTGGTAAAATTTGGGAAGGTTTCCCTGTGTCTGACTTTGTTCTTCCCTGGAGACTGTTTTTTTTGTGTGGTTTTTTTTTTTTTTTTTTTTACCTGCTCCATGCATAGTTCAATTAAACAATTTGTCACAGGAGATATTTAAAATGGGCTACATGTGCATTTAAATGGAAACAGAGGTATTTATAGAACAGACATCTTAAGTATGATTTCTTAATTTAGTCTGTTTGGAAAGCAGTGCAGTGAAGGCATAACTAACTGCAGTAACTTCAGCTGCTTTTGCCTCAGCCTCTGGTGAGGCTGCTGGAATCCAAGCTGTTGTCTCAAAAGCTAGTTTGTTATTTCCCTTGATTGTGTTGCAGTTACCACTCACAGATATAGTATAGACCTCTTTTTACTTTTACACTGTATTTCCTTTAAACTTGCTTTTTGCAGCACGAAGATTATTTTTATAAGCATGTAGAGGTTCTGATTACTCCATCTTTAATACTTGGATGTCCCAAGGCTTAAATTTTCTAGGTGCTTGACTAGTCCCAGGACTAGTAAAAAGACAATTAATGGGTGTATTAGTGTCTTTTAATGGGTTTGTTATACAGATTTATCTCCTTCATCCATATCTACTGCTAACATAAAAATCCAAATGGTCATTGCAAAAAAGTTAGACAGTCTTCAGTTTCAAATGTACTCATCAGTTGAGTATGAGCAGAAAACTCTCTTTCTCTTTCTCCCCTTCCCATTGTATAAACTTACCTTTTAAGTTCTCCTGGCAGACTTGCGCTTTATACTGGATTTTTCTCCACGCTTACTCTGATGAAGTGAACTTTTGCACTTGTCCTTTCTTTCACCAGAAGTCCGGTCTCTTCTCTCTAAACCGATATCTGCTCTCTGAGCTGGCTGTAAGATGAGAAGGGGGGGAAAAAAGGCATTTTGCATTTTGTCTTTAAATGGAAAAAAAAAAGGTGGTGCTGTACTGAAGTGTTCCACAGAGTAGGCATAACATTTTTCTTCTTTGCTCTCCAGAGCTTGAAAAAGAGCCTAAGGGAACAAGGTACATAATGAGTAACCTGACTAGGCAGTGTCTAACTGGTTTAAAAATCCTTAATTTCCCTAACTGGTGGGAACTGGAACTCTCTGGTTAGAGTGAAGGTCATTCTCTTTGCTGCAAACCAGGCAGTTCCAAAGTGCTGTTGTTTGTCAGTTGAGATAAAATTAATCTCTTCTTTAGCGTCTTAAAAGTTAAGCATTGTAACTGTCTAGACTAGTCAACGGCTTCATTTTCACTAGAGATCCAATAGGCAAAGTATTCCAGATCTTATTTTCATTTTCTTCTTTAGGGATCCTAGACAGCAAAGATAAGTGCTAAAGCTTTAGATGTATGATTAATTTTACTTGCAGTTCTTAATGAATGATGATGCAATGTCCTCTTTTGTTTCCTGAAAGCAATATGCAACTTTTTTTAGGCATGAATAAAACTCTGTTCAAGTTGGTTTCTTGAGCTGGTTTAGGTTGATACAGAGGCATCCCTTGTATCAAGCTTTGTAGTGAAAAAAGCACTGGAGAAAGAAAAAGTGGAAAAGTAGTGGCGGAAGCCCTCTATCAGAGCAGGTAGTCTTTTGTTAAAGCAGGTACTGAAAGGCCACAAACCTCTAACCAGGAAACACATTGTTGTAAGAAAGGGCAAACTCTTGTATTCATTGAAAGAAACTTCAGGTATTTCAATATCAAAAAAAAAAAGGCACATCAGATACAATTCCTGTGAATCATACTGAATGGACTTAAGGAAACTTCTACCACTTGCCTCTTGTAGCTGTTCATCTCAGTTACAAGCATTTTGCTGCAAAAGCTTTAAGAGCGAAGAACCTTCCTGCGTGGAGATTGTCACTGACCTATCAATTGAGAAATACATAGCTTTAAAGATGGAAGATGGGAATTCAAGGTTTTGAAGCGTTAATATATATCTTAGGCGGCTTTGCATGTCATGGTAGAAGTCCTCTTTAAGTGATCTAAGTAAGGGAAAGCAGCGATCAGCATGAACACTGAGGGTGTAACATGCTGTATGTCAGGTGACAAACATGAGTAAGGGCCTGGAGCACCTCTTGTGAGGAAAGGCTGAGGGAGTTTGGGCCTGTTGGGCCTCAAGAAGAGGTGACCGAGAGGGGGTATCATATATTCTATAACTGTCTGAAGGGAGGGTGTCAGGAGGATGGAGCCAGGCTCTGCTCGGTGGTGCTGAGCAGTAGGACAAGAGGCAATGGGCAGAAACTGATGCACAGAAAGTTCCACCTGAATATGAGACAGAGCTTCTTTACTATGAGGGGGTGACCAGGTACTGGAACAGATCGCCCAGAGAGGTCGTGGAGTCTGCCTCACAGGAGATATTCCAGAACTGTCTGGATGCAATCCTGTACCATGTGCTCTAGGACAACCCTGCTTGAGCAGGGAGGTTGGACCAGGTGACCCACTGTGGACCCTTCCACCCTGACCCATTCTGTAATTCTGTATGGTTTGCACAGCTAAGGCAGATGACATCTAAAGTTGGAAGCAAAAAGGCTTATTCAACTGGATTCTTTTCTAAAAGTAGCTCACTTTTACGATTTGATCTGAGAGGCATCTGTACTATTCAGCATCAACAGCTTCTAGATTACAGCTAAAAATGTTTTGTCAGTATTGGTGTAAAACAAACTTGGTTTGAAGTAAAAGGAGCTATTTCTTTCTTAAATTCACCACTGAGCCTGGAATGTGTCCCTTGGCAATTTTGAATTGGATATGATTTTAAAATGATTGTGAGCATTGGCTGAGTTGCATAAAATCAAGATCTAGTGTATTTTTAGGTTCTGAAATTTGGTTGTGTTGCAGAGTTTTGCAATGCAACCTAAATAAGTTCACAGAACATGGACTAAACAATGTGTATTTAAAAATCTGAAAAGTGGATAGATAATTAAGAATCAAGCCTCTTAAAACTGTGATATTAATATTTAATATTCTGTCCTGTGCTGACATCCATTTAGTTCTTACATTAACTGAGGTTAATTTAATGAGATGTGGGAAGGTGGCTCTTAGGAACAGCGATGTGGTAAGTGGTTTTTAAAATGCCTGGCTCTGCAATGAGGTGAGAACCATTAGAATTCTATGATTAGTGAATCACTGAAGCATTAGTGTGAGGAGACTGATAGTTCAAAGTTATTTGTCTGTATAGTGCCACTAGTCAAAAATAGTGACATTAAGAATGCATGGGCTACTATTTAGTGTCCTACCAGCTGTACTGCTATAGCTGCACAGGGGTTGGAGTGGGATAAGTCTCTAGGAAAGTTGTAGTCGAGGAAACTCACAGAGATGTTGAGTTATTATAATAAATTACTTTGAGGTTATGTGATTCATAGGCCAGAACTTCAGCAAAATTTTACATAAAATTTTTTTTTTACATAAAATCCTTGATAGTTACCTCTGGGATCCTTAGAGCTGTTGCTAGAACAGGCAGTGACATGGGGCTGTGTGTGCCTGTTTGAGTGCTTTGGTTTATTCCTGTGTTAGAGAGTGAAGGGCACCAGAGTTGAATATGATTTTGCAGATACAGTTCATTTCAAAAACTAGAAGGACACAACAGGCTGAAGTGTTTATGCTGAAGAGACAAAAGGCTGTTGCTTTTCTGTGCAGTGTGAGTAGCTTTCTAACACTGTGAGCTCTGTTTTAAGGGGAACTTTTTTCAGAGATGTATTGCTACCCTACCACCCCATTACCACCATCATAAAATTCTCTGTGTAGCAGGGATACTTTTTAGGACAACCTTCTGAAGCTGTTGGATCTTTTGGTACACAAGTATAAGTCCTTCACTCCTAATAGAATAAGCCCAAAAATAAAAGGCACGGCGACTTTTGGTACATTTTTGGAATTGTGCATTATTTTGGGTATGTTGCAACATTATCCCAGGCTTTTTGAGTAGGTATTCTTTCTAAAGGCTAGTTCTGGTACCAAGTGTGTTTTGTGGCCCATGTTGCATCATTTTTTAAATTCAATTTGAAGTCCACTGAAACTAATCTTTTGAATTACTGTTACTGTACATGAACTTAAAATTGAGTGCTAGATGATGATTTTCTATCAGAATGGGAGCAGACTAAAGCAGAGAATGCAATTAGTAAAACTTTTCAAAGATATATTTTCCATACTGAAAATAGATGACAGACACTTTTAGTATTGTGCCACTGTGGCATTTCTAAATTTATAGAACTGAAATGTATGTCTAGGCATGTCTATATTTTTTTTGAAAGCCATTTTCAAGCTGAAGTCCCAATAAAACAAAGGATCATTGAGCTAGCTCAGGATCTTCACTGCTGCAGATTCACGTTCAAATGGTCAAAGCAGCATCCCTGCTTATAAGGGTGAGGTTAAAGAACTGTGCACAGTAGATGCAAATTATCTTTATGCTTTTGTGTAAGAATTAAAACTGTTAGTACCTGGTTCCACTTATCCAATCAGACTGTAGTGTTGTTCAGAGGAACTTCTGTCCTTTTACTGTGTGTTTCTAAACAGGGCCCTTTTCGCTGTTCCATGCGTCAGTATCCTAATTGTTTGCCAGCTATACGCTAGGGAACTGTGCCCTGCCTTTTAGCTACAAAATTTCCTGTTCTAGAGCTTGATTAATTTCTTCTGTTCATTAGAATTGTTGCATTTACAGTAGGTGTTGTGATTAATTTTTTTTTTTTTAACTAAAGCCATGTGCTTAGCTCCAGATTCTCAGGACTTCTGAAATAAGCTGATACTCTTATTTACCTGGCAGTGCTGAAGTACAGTGGGCTTTCATGTCCAAAGTTAAAACTTAAAACACCTTGTATGCTGGGCTAGATAATTTGTCAGTGGGGTAGCTCTAAGCCATGGTGTATATTTGGCAGTAGTGCATAGGATTTCAGTATTATCACAAATACAGTGTTTTTTGACCTTTTTTACCGCCTTTTACTTGAGAGTACTGGCCGGAAAGGATTGCAACCAGTGATTTCTAGGAAGAGTTATGGCAAGTCCCTGTTCAAACAGGGAACAAAGTAAGAGAACTCTAGCCTACTATCCTGGTCCTGTAAGGCTTTTAATGCTGTGAATTCTCTGGCTTTAAGAGGTAAAAATACAGTGTTGAGACACTTGCAAAGAAGTTGGTTAAGCAGGCAGTGTCAGTGTCCTGTGGCTCCTGGGCTTGGAGATCAGTTTGAGGACACAGATGTGGAGGTGACAGCGAGCAGTGATTTCTAGTCAAATCAGGAGTCTGCTTTATTCTTTTCACCACAGCTTATCTTCTGCTTCTTTTAACTTCAGGAAGAAGCAATTAGTATGAGTGTATCATACAAAATGCAGATATACCTTGTGTAAATAGCAACTTTGATTATGTCTGGGAATTTTTTGGTGTGTTTGGCCCTCTCGTTTTTTATTAATGCCTCAAAAGTTTGAGGGTAGGTGGTAAATTGGGGAGGAGAAGAGTTTCTGAATTGTGGTCAGTCAGGTTGCAGCAAGCAGGCCTTTATAAATTCTACAGAGCCACTATTGTCTTTACAGCATGTTTGTGAAATCTGAGTATACATCCTTATCTGTTGCAAGTCATGAATTCATTTGAAGAAAGTTAAGAATCATGGGACTGGAATTGCTTACACATCATCATCACAGAGGGTGAAGACCAATTGGTTAAGCTATTTCAGTGACTTAGAGCTCTCAAGTAGCTGAGACAGGAGCTTTGATTTGGATGATGATAGGTCACTCAAGGTCAAAAGGTATTGGGTCCAAAATGTACAGTCGTTGTTTCTGATCAGCAGAGAAGACAGCGAGGCCTGTCCCAGTCTGCACAGTGCCTCAGGAACTAACTCTGGCTCACTGGGAGCTTTCATCTGCTTCCACTGCTTGTATTGCAGTAATGCTGTTTACTCTGTTGGGATACTGATCTGCTGCAGGGCTTATTCTGCAGGATTTACCAATTTAATTCTTGGTGGAATTATCAGTTGTCCAGAATTAATTGCTATGAAAATAGTGAAATTGGTGAAGCTAAATTTTCACTTCTGTTAAACATATTGCATTTCAATTTTTTTTTCCATGCAGTCTCAACTATTCTAACTTGCTTTTTAACTAGAAAAAGAAAATCATCTTCTGTAGGCAACCTATGTCTTTTGAACTGAGTAAACCTGAAATTTTTCTTTTTATAGTACATATTCAATTGGACTGGGATGAGAATTATCAGTTATAGGTGTATCCTGTGTGAAACAAGAACTAAATCTGAAAGATTGTTCTTAGAACAGGTTAAGATGAAGGATGTGAGATGGAAAAGGTGGTGAAATGGTTAAACACTCAGGTTTTGAGGTCAGGGTAAGTAACTAATAGCAGGTAGTGAAATTTAGGAGATCATGGGGTAAACCTATTTAAATGGTATATATACCATTGCCTGAGGGCATCTTTGAGGCAAGGGGAAAGAGGTAGGATCATTGGCTTTTTTTCCACTGGAATCATATGCTCTCTCTAAGTTCCTGGAATTAATGGTTTGTGACAGCCTGGGACTGGCTCAAACTAGAATGGTAACAACTTAGCAAAAAGAAAAGGTAGAGACTTTAATTACTTTGTTTGTGGGATTTGACTTTGCTACTGATTTTATTAGTTGTGGACTGCAGAGTTAGAACATTTTGTTTGAGAAGATTAATCAGTTACAATAGAATTCCTTTCAAGCTCTACAGTTATAGCACCTTTGAAAAGAGCCAAGCAAGAGCTGTGGTTAGACTGGGACAGGTAGACTCTGTTCTTGTTAAAAACTGAAATGTTTAATGTTCTTTGCAGGTCATGCAGTATGCCCCAGAAAAAACCTTAATTAGGTGTGCAAAATGTTAGATTTTTATTCCAGTGAAGTATTTGACTGCAGAGTGTCTGTTTGGTTTAAGTGCAATTGCAACAGCAAAAAAAAAAAATTATAAGCAGTGGCAAACAAAATTCTGACATGCTTTAAGTGCTGTTAAAAAGGAGCTGAAAATCAGCAGTGGATTTTTTTCTTTTTTGTGGTGATGGTGGTAGTTGTAAAATGTCCAGCTAAGCAGTTGGAAGGCCAGTCAGCATAGCAGGATCTTTAATGATCCTTCTTCCTTTAACTCCTGTAAGGTTTCACAACAGCTGGTGAAGAGGAATTCTAAAATGCCCATTGTTGCTTTTGCAACACAGATGTTGTATAGTTTAACAACAACACTGATACAATTGTGGTGTACTTGAACTGAGGATATTATTTTGGGGTAAAAGGTGATCTTGATAATTCTAAATTGAATTTTATCACAGTTTATCATTATTAGGTGGTCAGAGTTCACTTACTAGCTTCATACTTCAAGATTATGTCCCTTACCTTTCTTGGCATTGCTCCTGATATCTTTACAAAAAAACCCAAATGCAAACAACCCCCTGAAGCTGTAGACAGCTCATTTTATTAATAAACAAGTTTTTATAATGGTTGTTTGAAACCAGGTGTTAGAAAAAAAATCAGACTTCTGGTTTAGGTTTGAACATAAAGCACCTGTTAAGGAGATGATGTTGCCAACGGTAGCAAAATGCCGTTGTCAGGAAGGAGGAGGGTGAAATATATTATCTTAATGCTGCTTTGTGTTTTGTTAGGATTGAATTGTAGTCAGCTGTATGTATTCTTCTGTAGCTCCATGGAAAGAAGAGAAACAGCTGCCTTCATTCCCCTGCACAAAATTAGTGTGAGCAGCCTTGGATCTGAACAACCCACGGAGTGACCTGTGTCCCCTGTTTAAAGTGGTACTTCTGTAGCAGCAGGATCGTGATGATCCTACCTGCAGCCTTAACCCAGTGCTGAAAAAATGGGTGGAGAATTGGTAGAGCAGGCAAGCAGGAGGGCGGAGACATGCAGGAAGTAAAGGATCCTTCCACTGTCACTTCTTCTTCCTCCTTGCAGCCAGCTGGGCAGGCAGAAAAGGACACGCTTACCTCGTGCTTGTATCGATTCTTTCTAGTCAGCATTAGAGTGACAAAAGCAGATATTGAGCTCAAATCTCTGGAGCCTCATGTACTGGACTTGGAAAATAACAAGAGGTGTCAAACAGGAAACAATGCTCCCTTCTAGCCTTGATGTCTGCTTTCCGTCCGCTGTGCGTTAAGTCCACAGCTGAGTGGATTCCCATCGGAAACGAGCACTTATCTAACTCTGTGGTGTGTGTGCCTCTCTTTTCCTGATGGATTTTACAAAAAGAGAGATCTGTCCCATATTTGTAATTGTTAATTCCCACTGTTGCTGCTCTCACAAGGATTGTGCTAAAGAGGTAAGTAAGAATTTCAGCTCTGTCAAGGGCATGTAGCCACAGGGAAGTATTTTGGAGGTCAGTTCTTGACAAATCTGCTGAATGGCCTTACATTTGCATAGCTTGGGTCTTCAGCTTTTGAGCTGAATGTACTTTTCCCCTGTAATTCTTTAAATGTAAATTAAAATCCTGACCAGCAAGGCTGGAACAATAAGTGCTTCTGCTATTTTCCACCTGGGTTTTTGTTCCAAATCTAGCTATTTTTTTTTTTTATAGAATGTCTGAGGGTATGTCTTCATTTTGGTTTGTTGTAGAGGTTATGCAGCAGTGACTGTGCCTTCTCTAATGAAGTAAATGATATATTCAGTATCTCTTGCATTAGAACAAGATGCTAAACCACTGACCCAGTAATCTGGTGATCTAATTAATGCAAAGTACTCTGTTTCTAGGCCAAAATTTTGAAGAAGAGTTGTGGATAGCTTATGCTTCAGTGTTTCAAAGTTTCTTGGAAATTTAGTTTTTTTTAAGAATACCTAACTTGCCTTTAATTGATCAAATAACCATATAAATGCTGAATTTTGGAACATACTTCTTTCACCTGCTTAAAGTCTGATAAAAACATAAACTTTACCACATCTGAGTGAAATATGAAATCTCTTCTTATGCTTAACATGAGGACTGTAAGATGAGTTTTTGGTTTTGCAGTGGTGCTTTGTGCTAGGTACATATATGCCCATATTTTAGAGTTGCTCTCAAAATGCAAGTGTTCAGTGGGTTTTATTTTAAGTTCTGCCCTTGTTAGCTGTTGCTCTGTGACTTTCTGTCTGTAAGCCTGAGAGGTAGTGCAGCAGTGTACCAAACTGGGAATTCCAGCTCATGGGGAAACTGCTGCAGACCTTTTGGGTTGAATTTGTTTCAAGTCTGATAAATACTGTGATTTGGTTCATTATGCATCTGTATAAATGCATTTGCCGGCGAAAGAGAGGAAATGACACGGGTGTGGGAATGGGAGATGGAGAAAAGGAGGCTCTTGCTTCCAGCAGCACTGCCAGTTTGTGCTAGTTTAGATGGTAGCTTGAGAAAATGTTGGTGATTTTCCTGTGTGCCTGTTATACCTCTGCACCCTTTTTTTCTCTGTGAGAGCTTTTCCATCTATTTCTTTAGCAAACTCAGAAATAACGCCAGTGGGATTTGGGTGTTTAGCCCTTATTTAAGTGCCACTGAGGAATAGGACTGGTAGATTAAAAGATTTGAGTTGCCCTGTGTGATTCTTCTAAGGAGTTTGGGGACTAAGAGAGGCATATAGGAATGTGACCATCCTGGTAAAAACCAGGAAACAGTGAATGGCTCGGTATTTACTTGAGTGCCTTAGGTTTCAGACGCTAATAATGTATGCTTGGCTGCCCAGCTCCTACACTCTTAAGGACACATCAGGGTTATGTGAATTGCAGGGCCTGGCCTCCCTTGGGTTTTCTGTGTGATGGCTGGTTAAGGGTGTGTAGGCAGCTCTGGATAGAAAAGAGTTCACTGATGTATTGATTTTTTTTTTTTTAAATCATTTGTAGTACCTTCTCTCTTGTATAAAAGAGCTTGTTACTTCCACTAGTGCTTGGAGAAGGAAAAGAAAGTTTTAAAAAGCTGATAAACTCCAGCGTTGGGAGTGCTTGGCCAGCTCTGTGGACTGGGCTTAGGCAGCCCTTCTCCTGTGGAGCAAACTGACAAATAGGGAGCTGCTTGAACACAGAATCCTCTGGTGGTTTTAGGCCCTAGTGTGAGGTTCTCCCAGATTTTCTGAGGTGCAGTTAGGAACGTTGAAGCCATGCTGGTGGAGGTTGGCAGGAGCTTCACTTTTTAACGGAACTCCTGGTTTGGAATTCAGAAAATGGGGTATTTTAAAACGGTCCTCGTGGAAGGGCCTGAAGATTTTGGACAGGTGGTTAATTTCTTTCAGGGTGGAGAAACACAGGATAGCAGATTGAATCACAGATTTTAAAACCTAACCTTAGCTTTAACTTTTCAGGCTCTGTGTAAGAACAGGGCATGTGGTAAAATACTTCACAAGGAAAATCATGTTCTGGCTTCGTTGTGTTGGTATTTTGCTGTGCCAGTTGTCTTCCTCGTGTTACCTTTTAGTTTTTCTGAAATGAGATTGTCACAGATTTCACATGATCCTTCTGCTGCCACAGCTTAAATGAAGGTCTTTGTGGGCTGCTGCTACGTCTGGTACTTGAGCTACTTAGGAGACTTACATGTGTTAGTTTGGCAAATTTAGATAGGAATATGTGCAATAAACTGTTGAGTAATTATTGCATAGGCTGTATGTGTACATGCATATAGGAAAGCATTTAATTACATGTGGAAACATCTATACTACATATATAAACCTGAATTCCTGGGACCAGTTTAAGCTTGGTAGTAATTAAAGGTGGACGTCTTTGACAAGTCAACTACATGAGCAGAGTTTTATAAATCCTTTAGAGTGGAGAGCCATGTCATGTCCTGCTAGGAAGCTGGAGGTTTATAATATAGCCTGGTTACAGTATTAAACTTAGCCATCCAAACTTGGGTCTGTCTTATCACCTGAGGCATTGATTTTCTTGATGTTCAGTGAAGCTTTTAAAAGCATTAAGCTAATGTTCACTGACAGCCTGTGTTTCAGAGCTGACTCTAGTCACAATGTAGCCTGCAGTTCTGTGGATTTCAATTGCTAGAATTTCACAAGAGCGAATTTTAGACCAAAGAAATTGATAACCGGAGTGCCTGTTGTAACAGGAAGTTTTTTATGAAATAAACTTTTTCTGTAGTGTGGGTGTTTTTTGATGGTTTTTTTTTCTTTGAAAAATTCCAGATACAACACCTTTGTAAAACATAGTGGCAGATGTTACCCACTGAAAGGCTGGACTCTTTTGCTTCTCCCCGTCTTTGGTTGACATCTGTTGAAGTTGAGGTTGACTATGCCCTCTCCTGGAAGAGTGTGATAGAGAATATTTTAGGTAGTGAACATGTGAAGTGAATGTACTGCCATGTCTGGCTAAGGGAAGAAATATCTAAATCTAGATGGAAACTATTAGCATATTAAGTCTGATTAAATGAAGGTCTGCAGTTGCAAAGACTCACGTTCTGAACCTCAAACACTTCTGTTTCAAGACTTGTTTTCTACTGACAGTAGAGGAATGGGGAAGGGTCATGTCTTGATGTCCACATTTGGTGGGCAGCAGTGCTGTGTAGGTTACTGGGAGAAGTGCTTTCTGTTTAGGACTCAAATCGTGATGCTTATACTGCTACTTCACTGATTTCTGTACTTCAGACTCTATGGTTTACATTTTCTGTTTAGTTGTGATTTACCAGTGGCACAAGGTCAAACAGATCGAGTGCGTAATTTCAGGATTGTTAGGCTTGAAAACACCAGCTCTTCATATACCAGAACTTGAATAGGATGTCTTCACCCTCTTTCATTCTGCTGTCTTAAATACAGAGTTTGAAGCTAAAGGCTGCATCAAGTAAAATTGAGTGCCAGATTTTGCTGTTGTGGACAATTAGCCCCCAAATACAGCTTCTGGCCATGATTAAGTGATGAAGCTTGGCTCTCTGCCTGTAATGTTTTTCAGAATTCCCAGATGGTCATATCTCATGGCCTGTTTGTTTTACTCATTTGGATAGTTGTTCTTATTTGGATTTTGGTTTGCTCTCCCCCAGTGGTTTTAGCGCATGTTGGAGAAAGGATTGCTGTGTGTTATGGAAGGGCTTTTGCAAAGGCTTCAATTGCTGAGCTCATTTTCCTGAACTCACAAAAGCAGTAATGCAGGAGTGTGGTTTGGGTATAGTAGGTCTTCAAGGGAGAGCTAAAATACTGGCAAGACCTTTTTTTTTTTTATATTAGACAAGTTATTTAATGATCCAGTTGGATCATTCTGGGCTAAGATTTTTCCTGTAAAATCAATCTATGCCAAAATTACTTCATCAAAATTACTTCATATAATGGCATGTTGGAAACATTCTGGGAAGCAGCAGAATGCTTGAAAGACTGTTAAATTAATCATGTAGGTTCCTGCATTAGTGTTACATAGGAAGCATTTCCTTCCATTCTCAGTCCAGTCTGTGTACTTGCCTCTATCCAGCATAACTTCTATGGAAACTAAACAGTTCTCCTGTCGTGAGAACTCAAATGTCAATGCCTTCTGTTATGGAAGTGTAGCTGAGAAATGGGAAGAGGGTGTGTGTGGAATGTTTGCAAAAGTCACTAACAAACAAATGAACAGTAATCCTGGAGTCAGATTTCTCTCTGATTTGCACTTAGGATTTAGGCCAGTTATCTGTAGAATAAATATATATAAATATCTTATAAATAGGTGGTCTATAAACACAATCAAAACTGAACTCAAGTGAGCCTTCCAGTTTCTCAGTTCTCCCTTTTATGTTTCAGGGTGTCAAGCCAGCCAGCTTCGATAAAGTAGCAATCCCTGAAGTCAAGGAGATTATTGAGGGATGCATTCGGCAAAACAAAGGCGAAAGGTAAGTACGGCCTCTTCAGATAGAAGTCCTAGTTGCTGTCCAAGTCTTATCTGTGGTGATAGCAGATCCAGTTAATTCCTGGGGTCTTCTGTGTTTGGTGTAAGTTGGGAAGCCAGTAATACTTCTGCAGCTTCTGTTGATTGGTAGATTCTGATGCAGTGATTGTTTTAGAGAATTAACAGTGTCAGGAAAAGTGCAAATGCTGTAGTAACCGTCTATGTCAGTTTATTCCGAAATTTTACTGCTTTTATTAAAACTTTGACCCAGTCAGCAAAATTGTGGAGGAGTATCCTTCCAGGTTTCCAGGTATTTGGATTTGGTTGGTTGATTTTTTTCTGTAATCCTTGGGGTTTTTTCTATTCCTTTTATTCTGTTGGTATTTTATGGTTAATTATTCTGAGGACTCTTCTTAATTTTGAAATTCTTGATGCTTGTTTCTATCCACATTTTCTGCAAGATGACTTCTACTTGAAGTGGTTAACTTTTACCATTATAGGAAATCTGTGACTGCTCTGTTGGGTTATTTGTGGAGTTGGGGTTTTTTTGTGCTTTTACATGGCTGTTGTTTACCAACTGTCCTACTTAAGAATGCTTCAGCCTCTGTGCCCTCTCTAGCCTCCCCCGCTTCTGTTCAGAGCAAGTTTTATCTGTCCATGGATGTTTATTCATCCCCTTCTACTAACTCTTGAAGTTTTACATCTCATTGTGGTGTTGTGTATTTTTAATTTCAGTGCTTTTCCTTAATTTTAAACAACTTAGTATTTCCCCTCCCCCTATTTTAAGTTCATTTCATGGCTGCACATCACTTATTTCTTGCCATTTAGTTTAAACTGTTAAACTACTACTGTTAATGCTGTGCATATATGAACGAAAGTCTCTTTTTGTACCTTCAGGACAAAACTTGTAATTGTGCCAATCAGAGTGCAAAATCAAGTGGTTCAAAACAGTATGAAATAGGAAAGGAATCATTTGGTGTTTGTCCAATGCTGAATTTACTACATGAGGCTTTTGATAAGATCTTGCAATAGATTGAAATACATACTTGGATTACTGCATTAATTTGGGGACTAAGGGTTGTGTGTTATATATATATATATGTATACACCTAAGCTGCCTCTTCAAGGTTTCTTATTTAATATATATTCTCTTCATTTGGCTTACATCTTTTGGTTCTTCTGCTGACCAAGGTGTAGTTGGTTTGAGATTTTTTTGTACATCTGTAGCATTGTTGTATTTTGTTTCTCATTCATGCTTTTAAGTAGAAATTTATATGCTGGTCTGCCAGAGTAATTCATGAGATGCACATAGAATTAGAGAATAAATTTGGGGAACATCAGGCAAGGATATTCCTTAATATTTTATGAAAACCTAATAACTGTATGTGGTTTCTGTGTTCTTTCCTGATATATTAGATATGCTATTAAGGACCTTTTGAATCATGCTTTCTTCCAAGAAGAGACTGGAGTACGGGTAGAACTAGCGGAGGAAGATGATGGAGAAAAAATTGCCATTAAACTCTGGCTGCGAATTGAGGACATCAAAAAACTCAAGGGCAAATATAAGGATAATGAGGCAATAGAGTTTTCATTTGATTTGGAAAGAGATGTCCCAGAGGATGTAGCACAGGAAATGGTAAGTGCTGCTGTTTTTACAAAGCTTAAGAAGTACTGGCGTTTTCTGACGGTGAAATGTGGTCTGTCACCTCTGCTTTTGCTGTTGCTGTCTAGAAATAAAACTGGTTCAGAGGTTTGTGAATGAGAATTGAGTGCCAGAGAGAGTGGTGGCTTATGCTGTAGCACTGCAGCAGTGGCTGTCTGTGACAGTCTGAATTCTGTGAATATATCCTCCTTCAGGTGGAATCTGGCTATGTCTGTGAAGGGGATCACAAGACAATGGCGAAAGCTATCAAGGACAGGGTATCTTTGATTAAGCGAAAGCGAGAGCAGCGTCAGTTGGTGCGAGAAGAACAGGAGAAGATCCTTCAGGAAGAAGGTAGTCAGAAGCAGCAGCTGGAGCAACAGCAGCCAAGTGCTTCCTATGCAGGGTCAAAGCATCCCCAGTCTGTCACTGGTACTACTCTTGTCCCCACTGCTTCAGCATCGGTTTCTACACAAGTGGAGCCTGAAGAGCCGGAAGCTGATCAACACCAACAACTGCAGTTCCAGCAGCCCAATGTATCTGTTCTTTGTAAGTGTGTCAGTTGGTTTATTTAGGAACTCTTGCACTTACTCAGTTCTTCCTGTTAGTCTTATACTTTTGGTGGCTATAACAGTAAATATCTTAAGATGATGCTGTTTGCTGAAGAACAATAGCCCGCTAGAAAGCGCAGCAAAATAAGATGTGTTCCTGTGCCTTAGCTGAGCCAGGTCTTGGCACAATTCACAGTCCAGTGTCTTAGCACAAAATCATTTCTCTTAGTTTCAGGGTAATACACTGAAGGAACTGGGGCACCTCAAGCATGAACAAGTGTCCTTGATTTTGCTGCCCTATAGGGACAGTATATTCTGGCCCTGCAAAAGGCTGTGTACTCTGGCACCAGTGCAGATAAAGATATTAAAGCCACTTATCCTTGTTAACTTATGTTGAAAGTGGAAATGAGATAAATCTACAAGTAGTTCAGCTCATAATTTGCTTTCTGAAAAGGCTTTACTTTCTGTTTTACATACTACTCCTGTCTTTTCCTCTTCTGCCATCCCAACATTTGAATCAATATTTGAATAATGACGGTCAGTGAGAACTTCCATATTAGAATGATGAAGTTAAAAAGCAAATTATTGTCAGTTCTTTAGGTACAGGGATTCTACATTGACTATTAAGCCTAGTTCACTCCTGTGCCTGCATGGTGCATCTGCCAGCCAGCACAACCCACCTGTTTTGTATGTCAGTGTAAAATTAAAAATAATGATTTAAACCCCCTTGAAAGATCATTCATAACAGTGTGGAATTTAGGTTTCTGTGTCTAGTCTAGCCTTTTATAGGAAACATACTTTATTATTAACTATCTTCCCAAAGCACTTCCGAAATTACTAATTTTTTCAGGGGTCAGGGGAAGGCATATTGGTAATAAATTACTGTATTGAGGAAAAAAAGTGGTTTTTTAACCAGCCTAAATTCTACAAGAGGTAAAAAACTGTTAAGGTCCACGTTACATAGCACAAACATCAATCTATTATTTGATCGACTATAATATCTTTCAAGTTTTGAATCCAAATGGCAGTTGTTGAAATGCAGTTTTTTATCTTTAACTTCTGCAGCTGATGGGACAGTTGACAGTGGCATGGGGTCGTCTCTTTACGCTGAATCATGTGTGGGCAGTCAGACTGTGTCCTATGGTTCCCAGCTCGACCAGTCAGCCTCCAACACTGCAGTCCAGGGATATGCAGCTCCAGTTGGCCAAGTGCAGTCCCAGCAGCACGGAGCATTTCAGCCACCTGCAGGGGTAAGCTGGAACTTGGAGTATTGCAAATGCATGGAATTATCTGATTTTTTTGGATGCCTGTTGAAAGGTCGAGGGAGAGTCTGCGAGGCCATCTCCCGTGTATGTTTTGTTTTCTGTAGGACACAAATTCTGCATGGGATTAGTTCAGGAGCTTTTTTTGTGAGGTGACAAAGTTTAGAGGTGGGGAGAGAAAATTGCAAGGGCATCCTTGGCTTTAAAGTTTTTATTTAATCTTGGGTGCACTTACACAGAATGGTGGGTTAGTTTTTTTTATGGATGGAAGTAACATCCTCGGAATAAGATTATCTCAAGAATGTAAGCGTTTAGTCTCACTTGGGAAGGTAGTCTCTGTGTATGTGAAGTTACCAGGGATTAAGCTGTTGGTGTAGTTTGAAGAAGGGATTAGAATAATTTGTGCTACTGTATGAAATTGCTGTGTGTGTTCTGTGAGGCTTTGATTACAGATTTTTGCAGGTAAGATTTTTTTGACTGTTATAGAATGCTGCATGTGAGAACTCCAGACTGAAAAGACCCCACATCCTTGTTCCCAGTTTTATTTCTAGCTTGTGTTGATTTGCTCATCATGCGTATTCCTTTTCCCTGGAAAGTCTGCACTGGGCACAAATACTTTTCCTACTATGTGCATTTGTGTTGCCCTTTTATTTTGGTATGTTTTTTTTCCTTGGTATGTTTTTGGATCTGATAAGAGACTATGCAGAAATCTATTCTAACTCTGGAGTAGAACTTCTGCTACTTTTATATTGTCTTCAGTGGTTCCCTTGTCATTTGTTTTTTACACAAATAAAAGTCTGAGGCAGAGACATTATGGTATAATGTAATAATACCATAAAGGAGGGGATGTGTCACTTTAGACTGAGGGTCCTCACTTCTTCTGGTACCTGTGGTTGTAGGCTTTGTTGCAGAATCACTGGTGTGACTAGCTTTTTGGAAAACAGGCTGGTATCACTCACAAGCAAAGCATCTCCACCTTTTCCCAACACACTTAACCTGAGGAGTGTGGTACTGCTAGTCCTTGACGATGAGTTCTTAATCCCTCTAAATAAGCTCTTGTTCTGGGTAAGCTGTATTTCGGTGTAATCTTTTAAGAGGGGGAGGGAGAACAAGCATATGATAGAGGTTTAGCCAAGCTGCTTAGTTTACTGCAAAATGTGCTCATGCTATATGATGATGACCGTGGTACCAGGAGGCTGACAGAATGGAGTAGAACACTGCAGGAACTACTAACCTTGTTTTGGGAAGACAGGATGACAAGTCGAAATTTTATTGGCAACTGGAGAAATGGCCTTAGTCACAGAACACAATTCAGTCAGGACAAGAACAAGGTTCATGTTTAAATGGAATAATCAGCTATACAAGTACAGAATGAGCAACAACTGGCTAGACAGCCATTCTGGGGAAAAAAAAAAGTCAGGGATTACATTGTACCACAAACTGGGCATGGTCAAAAACATCATGCTGTGGTGAAAAAGGCAAACATAACATTATATGGAATGGTAGTTCTGCTCTTGGCCATTGTTAAGTCTGTCCTGGACACCTTGAATGAGTGAATTTGAGGGTGAATTGGGAGAAAACTCGGGAGACGAGTGTTTAAAAACCTCACCAGAAATACAAAAAACGTGGTATTTATGGGAAGACTGAAATAGTTGAACCTATGAAAGATGAACTTGAGGAAAGAGAAAGTTGTAAAAGGCTTCTACAAAATAGGAGGCTGCTAATCAGATCACAACGTTGTTGTTAAGTAGAATAAGAAATCATAAACATAAATTTGCTAACCAAAAAAGACAGTTAAGTACTGTAGTCTCTATCAGTGGAGATGTGTCTGAACAATTTGTATAAATTAGAGTCAGGAATGATATGTTTATAGATAGCTACTCCCACCTTCAAATAGGTGAAGATGTATTTAGTTAACCATTTGGGTTCTCTTATACCTCTCTCCCAGATTTTTGAGCGGTCTTGTAAGATTTCTCACATCAAAATGCTTTTAAAGTCAGATCTCCACTGAATATCTTGATGTTTTCTCTCTGGAGGTCTGTATATGGTTTCAATTAGTTTAAGAAATTGTAGATTACATCCATAAGAAGCGTGTAATATCAGAGAAAGAAAACTTACAGTTGAAGACTGCCTCTTTGTCATGTTTCTATCCATTCATTCATTAAAAAACCCACAGCAAAACAAACACACACACACACAAAAGGCAATAACAACAACCCCCAAACCAAACAGAAAAAGGCAAATCCCATCCCAAAACTTTATTCTGTTTCTTTGGATTTGATTGGATTTTGACCTGTGGCCTTATGGATTGTGGCAAGATTACAAAATCCTGGTGCTTTCGTTGGCCAAGCATCTGGAAAAGGCTTGTCTAATTTTACAGAATTTTCCACACATTAAACTGATTTTTTTTTTTTCTGCAACTCATGTTGTAGAGGGTATAGTGTTTAAATTTTTATGGTAATGTTTTAGTTAGTAAAGAGGCAGCTGCATACATTTAATCCACTTAATTCAGGCAGAGGGACTGTCTCAGTAGAGGAACTGGGTGAGGTGATACCTGTGAAGACACACCCACTCTCCAAACTGATGAATGTTTGGAAGCTCATCAGTGTCTAAGTTTTTTTAATCTATCAGACTACCGGATGCTTTGAGAACACACAGTATGGGCTGCTTCCATGGCCCCAGAGAAAACAGTGTCTGTTCTGCCTTCCACGTGTTTCCTGTAAGGGTACCAGGGAACTTCCCACACCGCTCAGTAACCTAAGGCAGACCTGGGTCCTCAGAGGTGCACACAGCCTGTTCCCAGTGTGTGTTGGCATTCATTCAGCATTCTCATATCTTGTACCACACATGAGTCAGTATTGGGCCTCTCATTGTGTGTCTTCATTTCTTCTCCACCTCATTATAGTTTTTGCTGGTTTTGTTATTCTTTTTTTTTTTAAGTGTTCAATTCTTAACTTTTGTTTTCCTCCTTTAGCCTCAACGTGGTCGTAGCATGTCAGTTTGTGTCCCCCACCTTCCTGCTCTTCCCTGTATGTCCTGCATCCCTCTCAGTGCTCCTTGCACCCCACCACCAGCGCTGTCTGCACCTCTTTCTCCTTTCTACCTTCGGACTGTCCCTGAAGAAACCTTTGCAGAAAAGCTTTCTAAAGCCCTGGAAAGTGTCCTGCCCATGCACTCTGCCTCTCCACGCAAGCATCGACGCTCCAGCCTGCCCTCCCTCTCTGTCAGTCCTGTATGTGTTACCATTTGCCTCCTGGCACAGTAAGATAAGTTATCATTAAATACATCCTCGGCTTTGGGCATTTTTAAAATGAGAAAGTGAAGAGTTGAGTCCTTACACCGTGCTGCTGGAATGTTGAATTTTAAATTTTTTTTCCTTCTATGAAGCAGTACACTTAAACGTCATCAAACAGTGGCTGACCATCTGCTTTTTGCATTTTAGGACCGTATAAATGTAAATTACCCTGTTATACCACAAAAGGTAAAGGGAAGACTATTTCTTATCATAGTCAGAAGAGTAGCTTTTTATTTTTCAAATTCAAAGTAAACACTGAATGTTAATTAAGCCTTGCAAAAAACAACCAGTTTTAAAAGCTTGGTTGCTGTGGCTAGTTATTTTGAAAGCTTTGGCTAGCTGTAACAGTGATACTAGAAATGTAGAGTATGAATACCTTTGAGGATTTTTCTGTAAGTTTTAGTCAGAATTGCCACTTCAACTACTTCTTGATAGGAAGTAGCCATAGTTTCATGTTTTGCAGAAAGTCAGATGCAAGATAGCTTGCAATACAGGAGGTAGTTCCTTTTCAATTTTGAGCTTCAATTTACACAAAATAATTTTTGAGAAGCATTTTTGTGTAAATGAAGTTAAGTGGAACCAGTTTTCAGAATGTAGGAAGAGTACTTCAACATGTAGGGCCTTGTTAGTATTGGTCAATATGGAAATTTGCTGCTGCTTTTCCGGACAAAAGGGGCTGGGGAGAAAGTAAACAATGTGGAAAAAGCTGCTTGAAAAAGTCATAAATGCCATTTGTCTTGGACCGCATATTTGCTACTGACTCCTGCAGTTTTTTTCCATTAGGATAGAGAATACATTCTCTCAGCACACTGTAGGCAGAGATGAAAAACTGCAAAATTACTAAATTGTTTGATATTCTTACATATGACTCTCTTGACTGAAATCTTCTCTACAAATCTTAAATAAGATGAGAGCCTCATTTGAAGTAGTAAATGAGATGGAGTGGAATTGCCTAAGGACTCTACTCTTACTAAACCTGTGAATGTTCTATTGTCCAGGCAAGAGTTAAGTTTGTTTCAATGAGTATTAATTTTCAGTGTAAAAAGATGTGATTAAATGGATCAAGAGAGATAATCAACCTGGGCAGAACCCAAAGGCTCTTTGATTTTATCAGAGGCTTTTTTTTTTCCACCTGTGTGCTGGAATCGTTCAATTTTGTCTCATAAAAGGTTTCTTTTTAGCTCTCTGGATAGCATACAGGATAGCATAACTGTGTTTTTTTGTGTTGGAAAATACTGAAGTTTAATGTCATTTTATCTTCTAAGTGCAGATTAGAGGCTCTGCATCGTTGCTGTTCTCAAGTTCTGAATTTCATATTCCACATATGGCAGTGACCTCAGGGGTTTGATTGGATTTCAAGCACTGATCACAATCGATAGGCTGTGACAATAAATCTCTTTCCGTTGTCAGGAGCAAAATCTCTTTCCGTTGTCAGGACACCAGAGGCATTCCTTTTGTGAATTATTGGAATTGAACTGGAAAAGCAGCTCTAACACAAGCAAATGTTCCCATTTGTGGCTATGCCTGCCATGGATGTATTTAATGGATATTTACAACTCACCTAAATTTCCTAAGTACTGTATGTTTTTGACCATGAATTGAGTATGAATTCTATAAAGTTACTTCACAGAACTGCCTAGTGAACTGTGCATGTTGATGTGCTTTCACTTTTAATGTATGAATTACCTGTCTTGTTCATGTCAATACAGCCTCAGCATCCACGTGGGGGAACACCAACGTTCCCAGATTCACAGATATTTTTCCCAACCGTTCATGAACGGCCGGTGTCTTTCTCACCACCACCTGTCTGCCCGCCGAAGGTGGCAGTTGCTCAGCGGCGAAAGAGCACTTCATTTTTGGAAGCCCAAACTTGCCACTTCCAGCCATTGCTGAAGACTGGCCAGAGTTTAGTTCCACCTGGTGGTAGTCCCACCAATTGGACACCAGAGGCATTCGTTATGCTGGGCACAGCAGCTCAGAGAGTCGCTGGGGAGCCTCTGCATGTGCAAGTTAATCCTGTGTTTGAGCCAGCTCCTGTCCACAGTGACTATAGATCTGGACCAACACCTCCAGAGGATGCTCACTACAGAATGCATCCAGAAGCTGTATATTTGGTGGGCATGCACTATCCATCACAGGTATCGGAGCAGTATGATCAAGTAGCTTATAACTCTCACGCAACTGAACAGCATTTGAAGCAGGTTTCTGAGTCAAAACATGGGCAAGGTGGTCCTCCACAAAGCTCTGTGTTCGATTTTCAACCGGGGCAAACATACTTGGCAAGACCTGTTCAGAACCTGAGGCTGGATTCTGGGATGGGTCCCCTTTCTCCATTATCCAGTGTTTCAGCTCCTCTGAGTGCAGACCCTGCTCAGATGACGTTCCACCAGGTGTTTGTTCCACACTCTGCCCCCGCTGTGCTCTCTCACAGTGCTGATGGCAGAGCGAGCTGTGTCTTTGAGTTCCATGTGCACACACCGACTTCTGCCTCTGCAGAAGGGGCAGTTTTACCCCCGCGGGTCTACAGAAGTCGCCGGGGCTCTATGGAGACCAGTCAAGAGGAATCCACTCAAGGCATAGGGTCGCATGGTCGGCTTCAGCCTGTGACAGAGGAGCAGTGTAACTATCTTGGTGCTGGGTTAGCAGGTCCCAGAGGGGGCTCTGCCAGGCGGAGCTGGCCAGAAGGAAGCCCAGAATACTCCAGTGATTCCTCACAGCTGACTTCCTCTGACACTGGTGATTTCCAGTCTCCTCCCCCTACAGGGGGCTCATCTTCTGCTTTTGGTTCAGACTTCTCATTGCCCATTGTTCAGCTGCCTCAGAAGGTGTTGCAGGAGTCACAGCTCTTCATCTGCTTCCCCCAGGGAGCCTCAACTCAGCAGGCCTTGTCCACCTCGCTTTCATCAGGACCACCTGCATCCTATCCTCAGGTTACAGGAGCAAACCCGTCCAGAATTTCATTGCTTTTTTAAGTCATACCTTGCACTTATAAAGGGGAGCCTTACTTTTAGATCTGCTCCTTGTGGTTCTAAGTTTTAGCATTCATGGGGATGTCTTTCCACCAATCTATACTAGGATTCCGTTACCAGGTTGCGATGAAGTAATGAGGCATCAGCAACCATTTGGTTTGTGTTCAGGTTTGGCTGAAGTAATGGTAGGGCTTTTGTGTTAAGAGTAAAAAAATGCTAAGTGTTCCTCCTGGAACTAGTTGGTTTTTTGGTGAGAGAGAGAGAGCTGGAGGACCAAATTGGCCTTTCATCTGTGGTTTCAATGAAATGTATCTTCTCCACAGTTGGAATCAGCAGTGATAGTAAAACTTTGTGTTTCTGTTGCTGCTCCTTAATTTTAATGAGAAAGTGTTATTTGAAGTTGAACTCTCATTTGAATAATGTTTTGTTAGACAACAACAAGGTTATTTTGCTGACTGTCCAAAATGCAAGAGCTCTGTCTAGACTTGGGGGAAGAAAGTGGGAAGAGAGGAATGGAAGGAGCTGTATTATGTATGTGTACATGGATTTGAAATGTGTTTGAAGGATCTTTGAAGAAACTAAACAGGCCGAGTAGTTAATTAATGGCACAAAAAACTGTTGCTAATAGGTATTGCCATCTTATAAGCCTGGAATATGGCGTCCTTTTTAAATAGCAAAACTGGAGGCCTGAAGCTTAGTCTGGAGGTACATGTTTTATCAGCATATGTGGTATTTGCACTTGCAATGGTCGCTTTTTTGTACACTGTGACGGTGAGGTGTGTGTGTATGTACATTGTGTCTGCACTTTAGTCTGAAAATTCTTGTAACTTTTTGTGAAAAGCAAAGGTTTACTTTAAGTAGACCTCTCTTTTACCACTTCTGTCCTTGGAATTAGGGGCTCTAACATTTTAGTTATTGGAGTATTAGCAAATTTGGGATTTGTGTGAAGGAGAATCAATTTGCTTTCTGTGGTGTAAGATCAATAACGAAGTATTCAAGGCTTTCTGTGTGGGATAACAAAGGTGTTTTATTGAAGTGGAAGCAGCTTTAATCACTAGTCTTAATAGATAGCAATTTCTGTGCTGTAGGAGAACTTGTAGAGTGAATCTGCTACTCAAGAAGTTTGAAAACTGCATGGAGATTTTTTCTTCATAAACCTTTGTTAAACTTCAGGAAGTGAATTCTGATGGATGTAAAGTACATCTGGAAAACAAATAAGAGATGATGATTGTTTACAGAATATAAGTTCTGGGATCCTTTATCTAATTCATTAAAAGATTAGAATTTGAAACCCAAACTAAGTCAATATGAACAGATGCTATAGCAGTGGGATATGGCACATGTTTAGATCTTAGCCAGGAAGGGCCTCAAGCTTCTAAAACAGCAAAGAAAAAAATGGTTCTCTTCATTTGGCAGTCTGCTTTCCCCAAAGTTTCTATAATTAAAAAAGTATGTGATTTTAATAAACTTGTTCCTAATGAGCTTCTGCAAGCTGAATGATCACAGCATTAAGGAATTTTAGTAGATATTTCTGATATGATACATATGCACCAGATATGGTTCTTACAAAGGCAGTTCACCAAAGTGGTGCATGCTCAGGGAGCTCATCTGGAGGTCTTTGTCTAGTTTTTTTCCCAGGAGCTGATAAAGGAATACAGTTGTCACACAAATCATAATGCAAATCCTGGGATCTGATCAAAAAATGACAGCCACAAAAATAATGAAAATCCATTCCATTTTCCTCTGCATCTTCCACATTCATTTGTATGCCACTCATCCATTTTTTTCATTGCTTATTCAAAAATTCTGTTTTAGCTAGAATGTGAACTCCCACATTCCCTAATACCCGATTCTTGGTAGCCTTTGAATGGGAGTGACTCTGGGAATGATTACTAGCCTGTATTTTGACATACCTCTCAAAAGAAACTCATGACATATATGTGTACTAGGTATGTTGTAACTGGTCTGGAATTCTGTATATCTTTGTGCTTGGTGTTTTGTTTTTTTTTATGGATAGTTTTATTTCCATATACCCTCCTTTTATCACCCCACCTGACTGTGTGTAGAACACATGTAAAGATAAAACTTAATGCCTCTGTTTCCAGTTATCGTGCCAAGGCATCCTGCTTTTAAAGCATCACCAGTGGAAGAAGAAGCTGGTAGGCTGATCTGTGTCATGTTGAGGGGTTGCAATGACTTTTGGTTGGTTATTTTGAAAGACTTAAAATGAAGTTGGAAACTCTTCCAGATTGCTCTGCTTTGTTCTGGTTGTCATAGTGGAATTTGGGCAGAAGGACTGCTTGTCCAAAAGGACAGCTAGAAACCTATTCCAACCAGATTGTTCCAGGCAGAAATGATGTTAATTGCCTGTGGCAGAAAGCATAGGGGTTTTTTAAGCTGACTCTTTTGTTTTTTGTCCTCCTCCTCCAGACACAGGTGCAAGGCCAGCCAGCCTCGAGCAGTGCATCGGTGCCATCCCAGCCTACCCAACACACTCAGCCGGTAAGATCACAGTTCCTAAACCCAGGACTAAAATACTCTTAGTATAGGATTTTGATGACTCTTGAGACCAACTGACTATGTCTGTCACCCTTCAACCCATAGTTTTGCACAAAAGCAAAGGAATCCTCTCACTGGGAATTCTCACCCAGTCTAACGTGCTGTGAGATACGCTTGGACTTCGTGGAATTTATTTTTAAAATCATGCTAATGCTTGTTTTCCTGTGCCTGTCTTGCCCAACTTCCACCTGAGCTTGCAGTGGCAGTCCTGTTCAGGTAGATGTGTCAGGATTTGCAAGTTAGACTGTATAGACAGGCAAACTTCATTCTTAGGGTTTCTCGTAACTGGAAATACTGTCTTCTGCAACATTCTCTTCTCTTAACTGCCTTTTCTTTATAGAATCTTCATGCTTGTTCACACAGGTGAAATAATTCTGTTGCGAGATTTGGTGCTGATAACGTAGTTGTATTAGTGTTGCTAATAGTAATTGCTAAAGCTTAATTGACTTGGCATATTCTCAAGAACCACAGATATTACTTGAGAGAGAGTAAAATGTAGAATTTAAGTAGGGTATGCTTTAAAAACCTCTGTGGGGGGGAAATACAGCTTCTGCCTCTTTTCTTACTGCAGAGTGCACAGCAGCCAGCCTCTTCCCAACAGCCTGGACAATACCAGCTGCAGCAGCCACCAGTTTCTGCTGGCACAACTCCTGCACAAACTGTCTCTCAAACTCAAACTTCACAGATTATGCCAATGCCTCAGGCAGCAGCTGGGACACAGGTAAACAAAATTCTTTCTAGCAGAAGATTTATTTTTTTTTTTTTCTTCACAGCTGGCAAATTCAACGTGCTGCTACTTTCACTTTTGTCATCTTTTCTAATGGCTCCAAAACATTCATCTAGATATCTTACTGTACTGCAATCGTCAGTTTTGTTGGAAACTTTCACATGTGGCAATCATGAGTAATTTGAGGGAGGGATAGTACTTCCATGTGCAAAGATCTTTATATTATCAAAGATATCAGGAGGCATATTGATGAGTGGTGTGTTGTGAATGGATTTTCAGGAACTTGTCATTTCTCTGTTTCCCATACAATGTCTATCTTCTGCACCATTATATATTCACTTAGGTAGTGAACCATAGGACTCCTTTCTTTACTCTGTCATCTTTCTTACTCAGCTCTCTAGCAGAAGATTTAGGTCAAGAAGCTTCTGTTACTGAATATTGCTTCATTTTGGCTCATATCTCTGTTGAATGTGTGAGCCTTAATTTTGTTTTTAAAATTATTGTTTTGTTGCTTTTTCATCTAAACTGCCTTTCCCATTGCATTGTTTGCTGGCTTGAATTGACATATCCCCTGCCATTCGCTGAATGCTGGCACAGTGGATTTTCATTTTCCTCTGCTTCAGTCCCCATACCCAAAGCTGACAGATTTGTTGAAAGATTTGCACTTCTTTCCTGTAAGAAGGCAGGCCTTGGGTCTGAGGACAGAGTTGAGGGGAATTTGATTCTGTTTACACACAAATCAGTGCTTCAGGGTATTCGAATGTTGCTCTTTCACCCGCTGTGGGTGTCTGTTTTAAGAGCCTATTGAGTTCTTCAAGGGGAGTGTTGCAAAGAGAGGACCGCTTGGAACTCCAGCCAGCTTCCCAGCCACTCTGCTGTGCTCCCGCCCACTTTAACGGAGTGCTGTAACTTGAATAATGCTTTCTTTGACTAATGTATAAAAACTCTGCTTTCTGCAGCCCTGCTTTAAAAAAAAAAATCTATCTCTATTTTCTTTACCTCCCCAGCTTCCTGTTTCCCAGCCAGTGTCGATCATCCAAGGCGAGCCTCAATTACCTGTTGCAGCACCTTCTCTCCCTCAGCCTTCAGTTGCCCCATCAGTCCCCATTGGCTCTCATTTTCTACCCATGGGACAGGCCTTGCCAACTTCCGTGGTTCCCCAGTTCCCAGTCTCTCAGTTGCCTGTAGCAGCTCCTCATGTGACAGTGGCTCAGCCAGGTTTCCAGTCGCTGCCCATTTCGATGGCAGCTGGCATGAATCAGCCATTGCTCACACTGGCAACGTCTGCTGCGGCAACTGCTGTTCCTGTAGGATCAACCGTTGTCCCTAGCCAGCTTCCCACAATGATGCAGCCTGTGGCTCAGCTGCCAAGCCAGGTTCTCCCGCAGCTCCTGCAGCCAGCTGTCCAGTCCGTGGGATTGCCAGTCAGCATTGGACAAGCTGCTGAAGCTTCACTTCCTGCTGGAGATGCTCTTTACCAGGTATTGTTGCAAGCCAGCAGACCTCTTCTCCACATTTTTACCTGTTACTTTAAGGTATCAGATCTAAGCTGTGTTCCCTGGCCAACTCACTTTGCATAAGAGAGCCATTACACCACCAACATGAATTCTGTTGTGTGGTAAAAGCACATTTTAAGGAGGAGAGGAAAAAAAAAAAGTCCTTGGATACCCTGGTGTTTTGAGCTTTTTATATTTGGCACTGGAATTTGTTTAAAATGACAGAATCATAATGCAGGACTTTGTTCAACCGCTGTATGACAGAGGACAGCTTTATGTCCAAGAGATCTGTCAATTTGGAGACAAAGAAAATCAAAACATTTCAACTTCAGAAATGGGAGATGTGTGCTGGAAAGAAAATCAATGGCAGCATATTCAACAGTGTCAGTATTTCATTCCAAGTCTGGGAAGGGGTGGGACATGGAATTTCTAGAAATAAGGCAGGCAGCATGGATCTTAAATGTGACGTAAGTACCTGATGCTAGTCGTGAACTGCTTGACTGGTGGGCACAGACTGCTTCAGCTACTTTGTGTGATCATTGTGAAAATGGCAACCTGAATAATGACAAAGGTGTTCCTTGTTCCTGGGTCAGCTCATCCCGAGAGGACAGGAAGAACACAAGAGTGTTTTTGCTACTAAACTCAAGAATCGGCAGCAGTTTTATAATATCTGAGCAGTAGTTGTTCTGCCTGGAAATTCTTCTAACTCATTTCAAGTCTCAGGCTTTAAAATATTAAGCTACATAGGAAGCTGCGAGAGTTGGGAGATGAAGATTGTTTTGCCTAAGACTTGGAAGTATGAGTGGGAATTCGCTTGTTCAAGCATGGTGACTCGCAAGCTGGCTGCATGAGCAGCTTGCTCTGCTTCTTTGGGAAGATACTGGGAATGCTTGAATAAGTACAGAAGGTTGGAAGATGCCCCTGGAACTTCTGCCTTCTTTTTTTTTTTTTTCCCTAACTGATGTGTTTCCTAATTAGCTCTGACATTTACTGACTTGATTCCCCCGTTTCTATTCCAGGGTTTCCCATCACGGCTGCCGTCTCAATACCCCGGGGACTCGAATGTCGCACCTTCCTCTGCTGTGGCCTCTGCTAGCATTCCTTCTGCTGTCCTGTCCCCTCCCTTACCCACAGATGCAATGGCCCAGTCAGGCTACCTTGCTCCTGTTGTGCAGCCGTATGGGGAACAGAACGTGCTAGTTTCCATGGGCAGCATAGGAGGACAGGTGCAAGTGCCCCAGCCTCCAGTGAGCTTAGCACAACAGGCCTCATCTGCCTCCTCACAGCAGGCAGCTTTGGAGGTAAATGTATGGAATGTAATGTAACAGTGCATTTAGGATGTTTGAATCGTGCAACTGTGTATATGTGTGTGTGGGGAACTAATCCTGTCTGTGCTTGTCTTCAGTTGGAAATTAATATTTCAAATGACCTTTCTCTTACAGCAAAATGTCATGCCAATGTGGGGACCTTGTTGCCACTGGTTGTTCTGTTGGGAAGTGAGTGTGCCATCCTGCAGGCAAAAAGCAGTTAACACTTCACTTCTTGCTAGTCCTGTGGACCATTTTTGCCATATCGGAGACAAGCTGCAAACGATAGCCTTTGAGAATCTGTCGTTATGCCTATTCCCTGCAGCGTTGTTCTTGCTAGGGAGAATTTGAACTGTCTTCGTGTTCTGCATTGGCTTGCCTTTTGCACATTCTGTTAGTAAGACTGTGACTGCATGGCAAACTGTAGTGACATGTAGAAGTAGAAAGGATGGCTGACTTCCTCTCCTCACCCCTCCCCAGATGATGTTTTGCTTCACTGCAGTTTGCTCTAGAATCTTTTGTAAATTAGAGCTGTCTAGATGCCAGCTGTTTAAAGTTCTAAAAAGGCAGAGCTTTTAGCTTTACAGCTGGTTTGGGAGTAAGTTTGAAAGACTGCTGGGTTACTTGCGGAGGAACTGTATTCTTTGGGGGGGTTCTTGATTTAGGTTTCTGTCTATAGGGTTCTCAGGGGGTCTCACAGACTGCTCCTTCAGAGACTCTTCCAGCAACACAACCTGCTCAGTCTACCCCTTTGGCTTCCTCTATGGATAGGTAAGCATTGCCTTCTTTAGATTATGCTTCCGTGTGTGATTTTTAGGTATATTTTTTCACCAGGGATTTTTTTTTTTCACTGAGGGTGTTCTTGAGGATGTGAGTAGATAAACTTCCTAGAGGAAAAATAGGGTTATGAGAGGTGGAATAAGTTTTGATTTATGGTTGGGTATGGAGGGAATGAGTAGGATTGTCTGTAGTGGTTTAACTTCTGGTCCATTTTTATTTTTCATGTCCAGTGGATCATAAAGCATGTTCTTCTGTCCTTGTGATACTTAAACAGAATTTAGATTCCACATAGCTTGAAGACATATTCAGAAGATAGATTTGTACAACTCAGCTTGCAAGAGGTGCAGTGAAATAATTGCTGTTAGGGTTGCTCGAGTAGAATTTCTAAGTGTTGACAGGACTCTTTTCCTCTGCTCTGAGATTACCCACATCTACTGCTGTCCAGAAGAGAATATCATCTGGTGGGTTAAACTGTGTTGTTGCAGCTATGGAATGCATGGATACTAATGTGAAGTTGCCTTTTTCTTTTATATTTCAGTGCACATTCTGATGTTGCTTCAGGATTGAGTGATGGCAATGAGAATGTCCCACCTTCTAGTGGAAGGCATGAAGGGAGGGCCACCAAGCGTCACATGCGGAGGTCTGTCCGCAGTCGCTCTCGCCATGAGAAGACTGCTAGGCCAAAACTGAGAATTCTAAATGTGAGTGTTTCTTATTTTAGTGGCAGTTCAGAAGTGAGCCTCTAAAATTGTTATTTCCTTTGAGGAATGTGTGTCTTCTGCGGTCTTGTTCCTTGCCCCCTGCTCCCTGAGCACACAAGCTATCCAGTGTATTACTTGTGCTTCTGGAGTCACCATTCCAAATGTCATCTGCTGAGAGCTTTTTGGAGCATCAGATCTGGCAAAATTGGCTTGCTTAGTTACCAGTGGTTTCACAGACTATTCCAGAATATTTGATGTATCCTCAGACAGAAATGATGCTGTACATGGCACCATTTATTAGACTGGAAAGAGAGAACAAGTTTGTATTATACCAGTACTGTTGGTTTGTTTCAGTGAACTTTAAAGAAAAAACCTTAGATTCTTTTGCTTTTGGTTTGAAGTACTCTTTTCTTTGCTTTAGGTTTCTAACAAAGGTGATCGGGTAGTGGAGTGCCAGCTAGAGACACACAATCGGAAAATGGTTACTTTCAAATTTGATTTGGATGGTGATAACCCTGAGGAAATAGCTTCAATTATGGTAAGATATATTTTAGAGGTGTAGAATTGAATCTGGTCTGACTTATTTTCTTCTCATGTTTCAGAATTGCTCTTCCATGTAGCATGGGGTGTGGTCACCTTATTGGTAGCCAAGCACAACTAGAAACTCTGGGCACACAGTGGTATTACCTGACTGACAGTTAATATTGCATGCACAGTTCACATGACAATTTTTCAGTTTTTACCTTGGAACTGAGATTTTATCAAGTAAATTTGCCTCTTTTTTTTGCAGTCTATTTTTTTTTTTTAAAGAGCGAACAACTTTCTGAAAGTGTCAGGTTAAAAAAAATTCTGGTTTGTTTTCTAAGAGCAAACATTGCTAGATTTTTAAATTTTATTCTTAAACTTTGAGGGTTTTGCCATTGTTCTCAACTAAACTGGGAAGGTTCTGCCCTTAAAGTAAGGAATGGGAATCACTTTCTGGTTTCTGAAAGTCTGTAGTGACTGATGCTGCTTTTGTCTTTCTCAAAGGAAAAAAACCTCTCCATTCAATGCATGATGGCCAATCACAGAAAATAATTCACCCTATAGAGGTATATTTAAAGGAGGGCACTGTCTAGCATGGACTAGAACACCTTTTTTTTTTTTTTTATTTAGACTATTTTTGGTCTGGTACAGTCTAAATGAAACAGAGATTGTTTTAAGTGTTAGCGAAGGCAGTGAGGATGGCAAAATGCAGTTTCTTTTGCCAGCTTCTTGGGTAGTGTGTTGATGTGTGCTGGATTTGTACCTGCCTAAAGGAACCAAACCAATGATATGGGAGAAATAATCTCTCTGTGACTAACGGCTTTTTGAGAAAGAGGAAGAAGTTGGTTCTTGGCTAACTACATGCATTGACACTGTAAACAAGTCAATAACATAAAGTCAAGTGCCGAGAAATACACAGATGTCTGTCTTTGCCTCATACCTAAAGTGATCCTGTGGAGGAATAAAAGGGTATGTTTGATTTAAAAAAGTCCAAAAAAACTAAACAAGCAAAACCAAAACAAACACACACAGCCCAAGCATCAAACCCCACAGTATTTGAAGATGAGTAGAAGCAAAATAGGTGAACTGTGCATCCGAATGCAGTCACATAGTTGAAACTGTGCAACCTGAATGAGACATCTGAATCTGGAACATTGTGCTCATGGCTTTCTTGATGAATATTGAGGAAACTTTTGACTGTAAGACTTTATGATTTCTTTTTTAATCATTATACTGTCAGGTGTACCCTGTATATACCTATCATTCCTCAACTTAAAACGCTGAAGGTTTCTTTACCTCGAAAGTTTTCTGCATTGCAGAGGCAGATATAAGCACACATCACGCTTGACTTTCCTTTCTCTGGACCAGCATCCCAGAAACTTGATGTAAATGCAATGTCTCAAGCTTTGCCTCTAAGGCACTTCCTCTCTCTTTTCCAGCCGAGATACTGTGACTGACAGCTTTGCTTCTGTCTCACAGACTGTCTCTGCGAGCTTTACCATGCATAATTTCAGGAGACAGAATATTCTCCTGGGTCAGGCCAAACCAAAAATGTCTTTCTAAATGTCACATGTACTGGTTTCAGCTAGTTTTCTCCAATATAAGCAGCTGAAGGTATTTTCATAAAGCAGTACAATGTATTGAAACTAGGTGGGCTGAGCAATCTTCCTTTCCATGTATTTTGGAACATAATTAATACTGGCTTTTTATGTACTACAGCCAGACTTTAAATTAGTGATGTGCAACCTGCATAGAGTAGAAGTTGTATGTGGCATGGAAAGAGAGAAGCACAGAACACATCTTGCAATACAGAGTTTTCAATTCCTTTTATGTTATAGTTCCCTTTAAATGTGGCTCTTAATGCACATTACATTAGACAGGAGGAACTGCAGTAAGATAAGGCTGCTAATTTTAATTCTCCCTGTGGTAAGCAAAGATTGAGGTGACAGTTTGATGAAGAATTGAGATTGAATGTTGTTCCACAGCAAAGATTAAACCAGGGCAAAATAATTCTATGCTGGAGATAATTTTAGAAAGAGTTGTTTTTCTCTAAGGTGTCACCATCTTTGTCTTGTGGAGAACAGCAAAGGGAGGACAAACATTAGCACCAAGAGTGAATTACAGTTATTCAATATATTGTTTTGAAATCATTTGTGGAAAATGAATGTTGTTTTTGTTCTCTTTACAGGTGCAGAACGAGTTTATTTTAGCAACAGAGAGAGACTCATTCGTAGAACAGGTACGAGAGATTATTGAGAAAGCAGATGAAATGCTAAGTGAGGATGCAAGCGTGGAGCCAGAAGGGGATCAGGGTTTGGAGAGCATGCAGACAAAAGATGATGGCTTCTTTCCAGGGTCACAGGTATGTAAAGGACAGATCACCTTAGCTTGTTGTGTTTTCCATTTTGGGTGATATGGCTTTGTGAATAGAGCTAGTTAGAAACAGAAACTTCCTTTCATGAGAGATATCGGAGATTAATTAAAATGAAAGCACAAAGAGAGAAAGCTTCATATCAGACTGAGTGCCTGAAATTCACTTAGAAAGCTAAATAACAGAACTCTTACTTTTTGATGTGTTTGAAGACTTCTGAAGCTGCTGAATCTCCTAACAGTCCACTAAACAGGCAGTCTTAAATGCTGAGGCTTCTTGGATTTGAGATTACTGTGAGGTAGGACAGTAAAATCCCCAACCCTGTGCTGCTCACTAAACACTGAGAGCCTGGACTCAGGCCCTCTACCCCCTGAAATACTAAGAGATGGGGTAGCTCAGTTAGGTAACATAAGTTTTGAAACTGGTTGCTGGGAATAAGATGGGGTGAAATTTCCTGAATCTCTACCTTAATTACACCCAGAACTAGTTTGAAATGTCTGTTTGTCTGTGGAATGTTTAAGGAAATCAGTTGGACTGCTTGTTAACAAGCAAGTGTTTAGATCAATTTGTTACACTGATGGTCTCTAAGCTGAGAAGCTCTAAAACCACTGTAGCTGACATTTATCTGGGCAGAATTCCTCTAGTTTGGTGATGGTGCTTGGGTCCAAGGTACTGCTTCTCTTAAATGCCCACATTTCAGTAAGCTAGCACTTTAAGAACTATCTTGTGGGTTTCTGTTTCAGAATAGAAGTTTAAACTTTATCTTACTTTACAGAAATTAGAGTTCAAACAGCCAGATCCTACATCTTCCATGCCACAAAGAATAGGTAAGTCTTTTGTGATTATTTTTTTTTTCCCAACAGTTACTTTTTTCTGTTTCAGCGGATGGGTGCAGCCAAGTTTTTATTTTGTATGATGGAGTGCACAATTCGATATTGCAGGTTACATATTTAGTTACTGTCAGTGTCACTAAACTTCTAACTTCTTTCGTTTTAGGGGTCCCTTCTAGCTCCTTTACCCAGGTTGTCCATTCTGCGGGAAGACGGTTTATTGTCAGCCCTGTCCCTGAGAGTCGGTTAAAAGAACAGGGCTTTTTCACCTCTGCTGTTTCTGGAGGAAGCGAAACTTCAGATATGGGTGAGTTATCTAAACTCTTAAAAAGCTGATGGCTAAGACATGCTTATCAAAACTGAAGTTAGGTAGCTAAACTGTTCCTAAAGGCCTCTTGAAGTACTTGGGGAAGTAAGGAACTGTCTGTACTGGTGAGAAGTGATCGTAGTTTAGGTCAAATTGCGCTTGATTCTTAGCAAAAAAATTCTGATCGGTTTTCTGCAAGACTCTGAAATCTTAAATTCTGTATTTTAAGGTAAGTTTGGATTTGTGTGTCTTATTTTGTGGTGTTTTTTTTTTTTTTTTTAGTTATGCTAAGAGGTAAATGTGGTCTTAGCGTAGTCATAAACAATAATACTGTAATGAGCTTTTCCAAGTGGACTGATAACTTTCTGTTCTTCCAGTTGCTGCATCTCCAGTACATGGTCCTGGAATGAATCTCTCCCACTCGGCATCATCACTGAGCTTGCAGCAAGCTTTCTCTGAGATGGGGCATGCTCAGATGGCAGAGGGACCTAGTACAGCTCCTCCAGTGTTCAATCAAACAGTACCACCATTTCCACCTGCACTTTCTACCATGGCAGGCAGTGGTGCAACTCCTGCATCTGTTGCTGCTTCTTCAATATCTGTTTCCTCCAGCACTGGTGTTTCTCTTCCAGAATCTGTTACTTTGCCTTCGGAAAATGCAGCTGTTGGAGCTGCACCAAGCACAAGTGTGCCAAGCTCTGTTTCTCCACCTCCAGCCTCACAATCTGGACAGCAAGCGAGTGGTGTCACTTCCAGTGTGAGCGCCCCTGCTTCTTTCCCCTTATCTGCCACATCCCAGCCTGCTCAACCAGTAACTGGAGACATTGCCCCCAGTATCAGCACACCGTCGTCCTTGGCACTGCCATCTGCCCAGGTTCCTGGTGTCACTGGTCTTGGTGTCGTTGTACCAGCTGTGACATCTCAGTCTACTCCTCAGATTGTAGGTAGTATGGCAGGACCACAGACATCCGTTGCCCTGTCTCTGGCTCAGCAGCTTCCTCAACTTAGTAGCAGTGGCTCTGTGTGCAGTCTGGCAGAAACAACAGTTGTAAGCGCTCCACAGTCACTACCTGAGAGCGGGCCGTCTCTGGGTACATCGCATCACTGCAGTGCAGCTGGCTTGTCCCTTCCCATCTCTGCACCTTTGTCATCCTCAGTAGCATCAAGCATATGTGGTTCAGTCTCTCAGCCAGTGATACATCCCTTACTCGTCCCATCAGGAATTACATCAACACCTGTCCTACCCCAGATTTCAGGTGCAACACCCATGTTGCCCCAGGTTCCCTTGCCTGGTGTCTTGCCACAACCAGTCACCAACTTGCCCGCTGTTCAGCAGACTTTGATACACAGCCAGCCTCAACCAGCTCCATTACCCAACCAGCCTCACGTTCACTGTCTGGAGGCTGATGCTGATGCTCAGTCTAAAGCTCCTGGTATTGATGACATAAAGACCCTGGAAGAAAAGCTACGGTCTCTCTTCAGTGAGCATGGTAACGTGGGAACAGTGCATCCATCAGTATCTCTGGAGACATCGCTGGTGATGGAAACAACAGTCGTTCCTGGGATACCAACCACTGCTGTTGCACCAACTAAACCCCTGACATCCATTAGCACTTGTATACCTCCAAGCAGTTTGCCTCTTGGACCAACTGGCTTGCCAGTGCTGACTCCAGCTGCCACTCCCGGGCAAGTGATCACCCCAGCGAGCTACATTCCGGCATCGAGCAGCATTGCAACAGCAGTAGTGAAACCAGGGGCTTCTCCTTCCAAGCCCCCCCTTAGCAGGGTACCGGTAAGAAACGCAGTGTTTGTGTGAGTGTTCAGCTGTTGTAGGAAACTGCCTTCTTGAGCAGAATCCTTGTTATAAAGCAAAATGTTTATTCAGGCAGAGGTGGCTTCATTTAATTAGGATTGAAAATTTTATGCTCTGGTGGTTTTCATGTGTCCCAAGAGGTTTTTCATTTTATTCCTATCAGGGAAAGAAGTCCAGTTCTGTAGTGTACTTCTGAGAGAGGTCTCTGGTGTCACTATTAGTTTTTCCGCGTCCTAAACCATAAAGAGTAAAGGAGCTGTGATTTGTTTTTTGTTTTTTTTTTTTTTCTCAACATCATGGCTNTTTTTTTTTTTTTGATGTTGCTTTTTCAAATAGAATTTGGTAGGCTTGCTTTAAATAGCTTTTTATCTTGTACATGATAGCTAGAATGAGGTGAGGTGGTTGTGTAATTCACAAAGTGGTCAGGATAGCTTAGCTTGGCTTCTTTGCATTAGCCTGCTCCTTGCAGGCAAGGGTAAACCTGTCTGAATTTTTTTTTAAGTCCTCTGCTGCTTATGTGATGTCTGGATACTGTTTTCCTTTCAAATGTTAGATTTGTGAAAGCAGGATTTTGAGAAGTTTGAAAGATACCTGAAACCAAACTCTGTTTGAATTGTGCTCTATAAGCAAACACTCTTTCATAAAGAGATAGTAATAACTTACAGTGACAACCTGGGACGTGCTGTGGATGTTGTTACCTACTCGCTAGCCGGATATATCAATGTGTGAAATTAAACTACTTAATTTCTTTTAAATGGCTCTCCATACTGGGAGACAACCCATTTCAGTATTTTAAACTGTTGGTAGCCCTTTCCTGAGATGAAGAAGTAGGTCTTAAATGAAAATAGATTGAAGAAACTTTCAGGTGTTTAACAACCCCAAAACTTGAATACTCACTTCTTTTTGTTTCTGTAACATTTTTTTCCACTCACCAACACTTGGTGTTGGTCATCTTTAGTTGGCCTTGCTGTTAACAAGTTTCAGGCCATTCAAACTGAGCTAATGCTCTCAATATCTCCATTCATTAGCAGTCTTTCCCATGTACTCCTTGTGTTCAAAGAAAGTAGAAAATTTCTGCTGTCACGGAGTAGGGAATATGTGCCAAAGAAGTTGGTAAGGAAATCTAGGCATGAAAGCATTCATTAATACTTAAATGAAATTGAGAATTAGAAAAGAAAGATTGGAAAATAATAGAAAAAATAATAATGGAATAATAGAAAATGGTATCCATTCAGGAGCAGTTAGAAACTTGCTAATTGCAAACTTTGTAATTACACAAAGGCTTGGATTTAAGTGTAATAAATGTTAAGGAGTTTTTGATTGTCCCTTTTAGAAAACCTACCTCCTCTTTGAAGTTTTTAGTTATAAATTAGTTTGGAGTTTTTTCAAAGCTTACTTTTAGTTTCACTTTCTGTGTTGTTACTGAGTTTTAAGGAGCTTATTGCTTTAGTTTTCAGGGGTTTGCTAAGCTCTGTGTATTTTATTCTGTTTGTGGCCAAGCTGTTAATCTGGACAGTTTAAATGTGTTTCTACTTGTCTTACAAATGCATTTGAGGTATGTTTTGCTTCTTATTTATAAATTAAATGATCAAGTTACCACAGCTTAAAAATCCATCATGCCTCAGGACAGGTAATATCCTCGTGTATGTTCCTAGGGCACGAAAAAGTTGAGCTAATGCAGCTTGGCCTAGTTCCTGCTGAAACATTTTTGGGAACATGGATAACTGTGGGATGTAGCTTCGTGGGGCAGTTACTACTGCAGTGTGTGAACCATTGTTAAGCTGTGGTAACACACTGCAGGCTGGAACTGGTTCTGCTGCTTGAGGCCTGGGGTAGACTTTGGGCCAGTTACCCAGATCCATCAGTCACTGTCACACAAGGGCAGGCAGCTGCCCAGCCTCTAACTCAGCAGGCAAACCTCACAGTCACAGTCAAGCCTCCAGATGACAGCGGGGAATAAGAATTGCAAATTGTGTAATGGGTCACTTAATTCCTAGAACTTCCCACTTCCCTAACAATGGAAATGACTAACTGGAATGTACTATCTGACCTGGTGGGGAGGCTTTGATGCCTTCTTCTAACCTTTCCAGTCTCTCTAACCTCCTTTATGTAACCTGGATGACTTCTCCCTACCCAGATGCATGGCCTGGTCATCTTCTGTGGGTCATCAACACACTTCAGTTCAAAAAGTAGTGATGGATCAAAAGGTGGTGTGAGAGCTCTATAAATCTGTTTCTCAACAAGTGGAGACATCCTCAGGCACTGACAGTTCCTGTTCCCAAGTCATGTTGCTTGGAACAATGTGCCAGAAGCACGTAGCTTGCAGTTTCTGATGGAAAGTTAATATAGATCTGTTGTAAGGAGACTGAGTGCCTTCTTGCACCATTTATAAATTAAGCTTCTTGGAAACTTAATTGCTTTTTGGAAGAATTATTTTAGCATTTCTTGCAGACTTGAAAGTAATATTCCCAAGATACTTAGTTCATGAACACAGCAGCTTGTTTAAACTGGAAATTGTGGCTGCTCAAAGATAATCTGGATGATAACATAAAACCAAAGCAAAGAACTTCCCCCAACTTTGTTTCGAAAATACCTAAAGACTCTATGATAACTCTGCCAGAAGGAAGTCTCTACAGAAAAAAATATTAAGGCTTCTGTTGTGTGACGTGACTGACTGTAGCTTGGTATCTGATCCTTCTGTTGTTCCCTGTCTGATGGACGCGCGTTTCCTCTTCGTTATCCATAGGTGCTACCAGTAGGTTCTGAACTTCCGGCTGGCACTCCATCCAGTGAGCCGCTGCCACCTTTTCCAGGACCTTCACTAACTCAGGTGCTACACAACTTGGCAGATTGTATCTGCTGCTTTTCCTGTCGAAGAGCATGTTGCAATTAAACTCTCCATTGCATGTTATTAATGTCCTTGTTTTTCTTTTCTTTTGACTGAGTAACCCCTTTTGTGCAACTGTAGCAGCAGCCAAAGTCACTTCAGCACTGGGTATGAGCAGCCTGGTCTAGTGGGAGGTGTCCCTGCCCACGGCAGGGGGTTGGAACTAGATGATCTTGGAGGTCCCTTCCAGCCCAAACCACTCTGATTCTGTGTAACTCGCCCTTCAGGATGCTGTACCCAGTGTCTGAAGTGCAGGAACAATTAATCAGGCTCAGCGTTTTTTAGTGTGTAAACCTGAACTTCAAAGGTGTTTAAAAAAAACAAAAACAAACAAAACAAATGCAGGTGAGTGTGTGCATAAAACTTGAACCTGTTTTCTTCTTGGGAAAAAAGTATAGTAGCAGAATAATATGGGAAGCTATATATTGCAATTAAATGTTTATGAAAGTAAAAAATTGCTAGCTTTGTAAATTTCTCATGGGTTCTTGGGGTTTCATTTTATTTTTTTTTTGGTGGTTGTCACTCCACTCTGATTTCACTAGGCTTTCAGATTCGCAGCAGGTATTTGAAGCTCCTGATCATATACAGAAGTTAGTGGCTTCCCTGGCACAAATTTTGTCATTGTATACAATAGTTAGCTTGGATATTTTGGATGTAAATGGTGGTGCCAAGCAATAGGACAAGAGGCAATGGCAGAAACTGATGCAGAGGAAGTTCCACCTGAACGTGAGGAAGAACTTCTTTACTATGCAGGTGACCACTGGAACAGGTTGTCCAGAGAGTCTGTGGAGTCTCCTTCACTGAATATTCCAGAACCATCTGGACACAATCCTGTGCTGTGTGCTCTGGGACAGCCTTGCTTGAGCAGGGAGGTGGGACCAGATGACCCGCAGTGGTTCCTTCCAACCTAACCCATTCTGTGACAGTGTGTGGTTTGCACAGCTAAGGCAGGTGATGTCTGAAGTTGGAAGGGAAAAGGCTCATTCAACTGAATTCTTTCCCAAAAGTAACTCACTTTTACAGCTTGATCTTAGAGCCATAGAAAGAAATGAGTATCTTCTCCCTCAAGCTGAGCAAGAAGCTGAATGAAGGGGGCTAAATGGCTTATGAGTAGTTAGCAAGCAACACTGGTTCCTCCTCAGCCCCCAACTTGTAGAGGCAGAAGCTGGTTTATGTCTTTCAGTCAAGTTCTCTCTGAAGCATGGTTTTGCTGAAAACTATAGCAATTGCTGAAACTAAACTTTGCTGAAACTACAACAATTTGATGATAATTCTTACCTGAGTTCTTGCCATGAGCAGGTATCAAATGGATCAGGAGGCAGATGGTTTAAATCAGTCATACTAAGTTCATAGTCCTTTTCGTTTTCATTGCTTGAACTCAGTATATTAGTAATATTTTCCCCCAAACTCAAAAGGACTTGTAGCCACTTCTGTGACTCAAGCTACTGTGCCACTGCAAAAGGCTTCTTCCTGTAAGTCAGAGGTATTTCTGGCAGGATTTGCGGCGTGGAAGAGGCACAAATATAGATCCTTTGCTTCTTGTCCTTTGCAAGCAACTTACCAAATTTCACTTCTCCTTTGAACTCTGGAGGCCTGTCTAGGAGCGAGACAAAAATTGGAGGGGACCAACTAGATCAAACCTAATTGACTGTTAAGAGCATTTGCTGCTATCATATAATACGATCTGGAAAATTACTGGCTTGTCTTAAAGTAGATAGGTTTGCCTTCCGTGCTGCTCCTGTCAGTAGGTCATTACGCAACTTATTTTCCTTTCCTTAGTACCAGACTCGTAATTTGCAGGCAAAGTACACGTCATCTGAAGACCAGTTTTGAACAGTTTGTTCCATAGTCTTAAATACCTGTTCTTTTTATTCCTTAATTGCTTTTTAAAGCGCATGTAGATTAATTTTTCAAGCTTCGTTTTGGTACCCTTGTTCCGCAAGGAAATCTTCGTTTCCTGATCATTGTGATAGCTCTTTGTTTGCTTGAAGCAAATATCTTCTTTTGAGCGTAAGTGATGAGTATGATATAGTATTTCAGGTGAAATGTCTTCTTTATTTTACAGTACTGAATTAAATTAGGTCCCTTGTCACTAAGCATTTGGATTTATGAATGGAGTAATAAAAGTCTACATCTTTTGCCTTTTTGTTTTTTAATAATGGAATTGATACTGGTTTTTTGTTCTCGGGGTTTTTGGTTGTGCTTTGAAATCCACAAGTCAGGAAGAATGTCATCCTGGCCACCTGTTGAAAGCATTTTTATGCTATTGTGTACCTCTAACTTTGTTTCTTGAAAGTGGAAAATAATGTTTTTATGTTGCCGTGACATCAGCTTCAGTTCTAAAAACAGATACAAACGTTTTTTCATATAAAAGACTTGGAAAGATTAATACTAAAGTTTGGGTGGAAATTTCTACTCCATAGGGTCAGAATTGCAACTTAGTGATATCTGCCAACACTTTCTTCTTTCATATGTATGCTATGGGTATGGCCCTAATTTAATAATTCTGAGTGAATCTGAACTTGTTTTATCTTTAAGACATTTTTAGATAATTCTTCTTCTCCTCCCCTTCCCAATTCAATTAGCCAGGTTTGAAAAACATCTTGGGTGCCAGCTGAAACAGCTGGAATCTAAGTAATAAGCATATTTGAGAGAGATTCTGCCCTTCTTCTGTTCTTCTCTTCAAGGCAATCCATCCACATAGCCTCTCTGAGGGGACTTCTGGTTTTGTTTTTTTTTGTTTGTTTTGCTTCTTTTGTTTTGTTTTTGGGGTTTTTATTTGTTGGTTTTTTGTTGGTTGGTTTTGGTTGTTTGTGTGGGAGTTTTTTTTGTTTGTTTTGGTTTTTTTTATTGGAAGTTAATTTTTCCGTTCTGTTTTTTTTTTTCAAACAAATATGCTTGTTAAGTTGCTTCCAATCTCACTGTGTTATACATGTTAAATATGAACATGTAGGAAAGGAAATGTGATAGAAATATGGAAGCTGTACTGACTGCTTTAAATTTAAGTATTAAATATGGCTGTTTCTCAGAAGTGATATATTTTTCCTGAGCTGGGACAGCTTTTTACTCTTCTCTTTCTCAGTCCCAGCAGCCACTGGAAGATCTGGATGCTCAGCTGAGAAGAACCCTTAGTCCAGAGACCGTTCCAGTGACATCTGCTCCTGCCTGTGTATGTTTGCAATGTTGGCACTTTAGTAGTCTTCAAAAACTTCAGTGTTTTCTCAAGGTCGTGCTCTTAGGTCACTGCCTTTAATATCACTACACCAGTAATTAGACTTTTAAAAATAAAAATGAGGTGTCATCTTCCCGTCTGTGGGACTGAATCGACCAAAAGAGGAAAAATCTGTATGTTGCAATAGATTATGTAATTTCCTGAGGCTGTTTTTTTGGTATTCGTTCTTATTCCAGCTTTTCTGGTGATGTCATCCATGTCACCAAGCTATAAGGGGAAGGAACTGTGGAATAAGGGGAAAGAGCACTAAACCAGCAGTATGTGATATGTCAGTCTTAATTTGGGAGGGGTGTTTCAAGTGCGGATCTGAGACTTTCAAAGACTGTGATAATGAACTTTGATACTAGATGAAGACAATGATTGACACTGTGATCTCCAAGTGGCTACTTATGCATTCCTTCTGCACAGCCGAAGGGGATGTTCTGCTCACAGCCTCAGGGGTTGTAAGGCCTCTAAAATCTCTTGCTGATGGTGTTTGCCTTAAAAACTCTTGCATTTGTCTTTCCATGGGTCATGCTTTTATCCCTGTTGAAAAGGCAAGATTATGTCATATGCAGTATGTTGGATTTGTTGGAATTCAATCAAACCATTGATTATTTTAATTTAATTTTATTTTGTTTGCCCCCCTTGAACCTGTAGTCTGTGCCCTCAGTAGCATCTACGACGGTTACCGGGCTGGTGTCCACAGCAGCGCAGTCTCTGAAGGATGGTAAGACAGCCACGATCATTTTAGATGGTTTCTCAGCATGGTGACATAATCCAAAATTGAACAGACTAGCAACTTGGAAGGTTGTAGCCTTTTTTAGTAAGTTATGCAATGGCAGTTCTTTAAGGGGATTCCATTAGTTTTTGGTAACCAGACTAAGATTTTCCCCTGTAGGCCGGGAGAGGGGGATGATACCTGTGTATCGTAGTAACACAGAATTTAAAGCTGTCCAAAATGCTAAATTAAGACTCACAAAGAATCTCCACTGTGCTGCTAAGGTACAGCTTGAGGACTTGAAGGAGCTGTTTTCTGTCGTGTGTGATGTTCCTGGCAACAAGAGTAAGGCTTCTCAAGTAGTGTCATCACACTGTGTTCTACACGTAGGGCACCTCTCCCTAACCTGAGAGTGTTTCCTTTCTCTTCAAATAGAAAAATGAAGGTTAAACTGCTAAAAATTTAAGAAAGGAGGAAAACCAGACTTCCTTCTGGATGCTTTAGAACAACTGAAGGTTGTCCGGATGATCAATGACTTTGAAATCTAAATGAATTCAGTTGTTGGGGCAGAATCCAAACACTTGCAAAACAGTCTGAGACGTTCCTGTCAGTATTTACCTAATTGTTTTAGTTTTTGAAATCTTCCATTTTTAAAAGAAGCTGTTAATAGGGTACCGAAATTGTTTCTTGAACTATCTAATAAATGCTATTTAACATGAATGTGCATCTAAAGTTGAGTGACACACCTTCAAAGGCTAATAAAACTATGTAGTAAAATAAAATATGCCATTTTGGTATGTTGCTAGTGTACTATACTGTAGAACTCATTAGTCTGCTATAAAATGAGTTGGATTTTGTCTATTAAAGTTTAGAAGGTACAAGTAAACAGTCTGGGAAGCTGGTTAATGAACAGAGCAAGCTGTCCAATAGAACTGATTTAAAAATAGAATGTTATTTCTCAACTTTGTAACCTTACGCTGCCAGTGCACAGAGCAACAAAACTAGGAGCTGACACCTAAGAAACCAGCTCTGAAAGCTTCAGATAGACTGCTTTAAGTAAATATGGTTTATAGCATTTCTTCAACTTACTGCTTTTCTATTAATAAATTGTCCCCAGTGTTTGTGAAATTTAGGTAGTCAGTGTGGATATTGAACTAAAATAAGCTTTTACTTGTATAAATTTCAGTTCTGTTTTTAATTATTTGTCTATCCTACATGCCTGTTTGAAATCAGTGTGCTTTTTTTACTGTTACCTAAAAGTTGCACTTTCATCAAATACACTGAGCAGGGAAGCTTTGTAGAAAAATACCTCAACTTAACATTAATAGTTAACATTTTAATATTCATATCATGCTATGAATCCAAAGGCCTGTTAGGAGTTCATGGGTGGTTGAGTTAAAAAGAAAAAATTGTTGGAGTTCAAATAATTTGTTGCTTATTTTCCTGTTAATCCCGTTCTCCTTTTCCTTAGCTGCAGCATCAGGTGATGGAGAGAGCGGTGCTGTGGCTACCACAGCAGGAGCCAGTGTTCTGAAGATGGGACGGTTTCAGGTAGGAGCTCACTTGGTTGTTGATCTTTGAGCAATTCCTGTGTCATGCCAACTCAGTGCTCCTCGTGCTGGAACTTCACTGTTGGGAGAGAATGTCCTTGTAGAGCTTGTGGACGCCGCGTTTCGTGCAGATGCTGTTTTCAGTCAGGGCAGAGATTGCTCTGGTTCTGTGCAGGTCTGGATTGTAAATAGTGTTTTATCATGTCAGGCCTCGGTCTTTAATGTTAGCTGCTCTTTCATTAACAGTGCTGGGGTGTTCACTGTATTATATCCTGCTGGTGAAGGAGGCCCCATGTGAATCTGCTGTGTGTCTTGGAGTTAATCCTCCCGAATGCTCGGAAGTACTGTTTGGTGTGGCAGTGTGCTGCCTGCAGGGAAGCAGTAGCTTGCTTTGTGGCATACCAAGGAAATGAGTTATTTTCCCCTCTCAGATGCAACTTACTATTAAAGTAAATAAAAGCATGATATTAAGGAAAAACCCAGGAAGTCTGCATGTTTGCATTTCTATTCTAGGTATCCGTGGCAGCGGATGATGCGCTGAAAGAGGGTGACAAACCTGAAACTAAGCCAGTGCAATTTGAAACCACCTCCAGTGATTCTTCATGTCTTTCTGGCAGTAGCCCGGAGAGTACACTGGTAAAGCAGGCTGGCAGTCGGAAAAGCGGGGCTGTTGCTGGTGCTTCCGTGGATGTGGTAGATGGCATTCCTCAGGCAGATCCCGAGCTGCAATCACCGGTAGATGTTGGTCAGGCTACGAAGGTCGGGCGCTTTCAGGTGACAACGACAACGGATCAAGTGGGGCGCTTCTCGGTGTCAAAGCCTCAGGACGAGGTCAGCTGTGCAGAGAAAGAGCCAATGACTCTTCCTCTCTCTGTGGGCTTGGAACAAGTTGCTTCTTCAGCTGCAGCTCCGAAGAAAGAGTTGGAGTCGAGGCAGTCCCCACACATGAATGGTCCGTCCTCTGATCCGGAGGCTGCCTTCTTAAGTGGGATGGCTAAGGATTTGGATGATGGCTCAGGGAGCCCAGACTCTCTCCAGCACCTGGGATCGAAGATCAGCCTCCCTGTTCAGAGCCTTAGCAACTCATTCAACTCTTCCTACATGAGCAGTGACAACGAGTCAGATATTGAAGATGAAGACTTGAAATTGGAACTCCGTCGGTTACGGGAGAAGTAAGGCTTTTTTTCTTTGTGTGGTCATGTATGAAATAGGAATTTCACCTGTACTGTCCTTTTTCATAGAGAACAAAAACAGACTGCTTTAAAAGGCTCAACCTTTGCTGAGTGTCAGGAGTCATTGTCAGTGTTGATTTGGCAAGCAGGATTCTGTAGTGGGAAAAGAGTACGCAATTACCACAAAGAAAGCATATACATATTTGCTGTGCTTAATTTTCTAACCTGTAGCCTTGTTGTATGTAGATTGACAGCTGCCCTGTGGATAAGGCTGCAGATGTAAGGAAGATTTGGCATATCACTGATGTTTAGTAGTTAGTGGGAATAATGGAGTCTTGTTTGAAAATATCACACAAGTCTCTGCATTCCTAGTATGCATTTCTGGCATTTCTAATGGTTCTTCTTTTCCTAAAGAAACCTTGTGGGCTTAGAAAAAAAAATTAAAAGTCAAGCAATGTGACCTACTAATTTATTTATACTGAAAGCTGAATTTTTTTTTTTTAGGGCAGCTGGCAGTTTTAAATCCTATGTATACAACTGGTCTGAAATCAAATGTAAGGCAATACCGGTGTAGAAGTCTCCAAGGCCATGTGGCTCAGAAAATGAGTAATCTAGCTATTCCTGTAGCATTTTAATGCTTTTTTTGTACTTCTGTTTATCCTGGTTTTATGATTACAATGTTGGGAACTTTGTGGTTTTGAATTCTAGCCAGGGCTAGAGCACACTGGAAAATGGCAAGTGTTCTGCCATGTGTGTTTAGTGACTATTTGTGGAAAAGATTTATTTCCTCCTTTCTTAAATGTTTGAGAGCTTGACCAAAGAAGCACATCAGGCTTGACTGGAGGGGAGGAATTGTGTGCATTTTTGTAAGTCTCTCTCTTTTGTAACTTGTTAGGCACCTTAAAGAGATCCAGGAGCTACAGAGTCGCCAGAAGCAGGAGATTGAGTCACTGTATATGAAACTGGGAAAGGCCCCACCTGCGGTAATTATTCCCCCAGCTGCACCCCTTTCGGGAAGAAGGAGACGACCTACTAAAGGAAAAAGCAGCAAGTCCAGTCGTAGCAGCTCCCAGGGACACAAAAGCCCTCAGCTATCAGGTAAGGCTTTCTTTAGTTTTCTTAGTACATGAAACAGAGAAGGTACCATCTCTCATTCTTACATCTTTGTCTCTCTGTCTTTTCTTTTGAGAGGATCTGTGTGTACTGGTTCCTCCCTGGATTTCTTTATCATTTTTGAAATTACTTTTGCTATTTGGTAGTCTTGCTTGTGACTTTTTCAGTCTAATGAAAGATACTGTTACATGGTTCTGTTAGAGCAGTTTTAAAGTTGTGGTTTGTGTTTTTTAGGGATTAGTCATTTGGCTCTGACTAAGAAGAAAAGTGTAAATTTACAGTATGAGAGGAAAACTGTTTTTTTTAAAGATAAACTGTTTTTGTTCCCTCCTGAAACTGATTTTACAGAATGAGGCTGGTCTCTTCAGTCATCTGCAGAGATTTTTTTTTTTTCTTCTTTAGTATCATTTAAGCATGGTATTACTAGTGTCCTTTCACTGCAGGGATTTAGTCACAGTTGAGGGATGTTAAAGTAGTGGTTTTTTTAATGGCGTTGCAGCCTTATTGTGCTTACAGATTGAGAATTGGCAAGGCTTCCTTTATGACTAAAACAATTTTTATAATAAACAGAACTCAGAAAATAGTTCTGTTTACTGATTGAATGACGTGGATGACAGATGCTTGCTGGGTAATTGGAGATGTTTCTCCAACCCTGTAGCATGAGCAAACAGTATTGGAGGGCTGGCACTGTAAGCAGAAATATTTATTACTGCTTCTTGCATGTTCACCTTGGTAATTCCGAGTCATGCCGCAATTTCTGTGTCCAGTCAGCCTGGCTGCTCACTCGTGTGCTGTTATATCATACGGGAACTCTGTGTGAGCACATGACAGTGAACTAGCACGGAGCTGTCTTTAAAACTGAAGAATTTTTCTGGTCTTGCTGCTTTCTCAGAAACTGGAGTATTTCTCTTCCCCGTGCCTCTCCTCCTCTTGCCTGAATTGTCATGCTTGACCAGAAGATGATACGTGTTTTGTCCATTAGTAACTGTTCCAGTCAAACCTTCCTCTGTTCCTTCCCCCCCCCTCCCCCCGATCCCTTGGGAACAGTGACAGAAGCTTTGAAAATGATGTGGGGAAACCAAAACTTTTTGCCTTCCTTTTTTCCTCTAGGCAATCTGTCAGCTCAAAGTGCACCGTCAGTTTTGCCCCCTCAGCAGACCCTTCATCCTCCTGGTAGTGTGCCGGAGATTGGGCAGAACCATTTGTTACAGCCCCTCAAACCTTCACCTTCTAGTGAAAATCTCTACTCTGCCTTCACCAGTGATGGTGCCCTGTCAGTACCGAGCCTTTCGGCACCGGGCCAAGGTAAGACTCTAAATGGAATTAGTGTAATTAGCAATGGAAATGAGTGATCTACTTCATGACTCTTGATTTTTAGCATATGGTGTAAAGCAGTTTTGGAGTCCCCAGCTGAAGTGTGGAGGCTGATAAGGCTGGTTTTTGCAGCTACGTTTCTAGCTGCTCACACAGGTGAAGTGTGAGGTGGTTGAAGTAATGAACGGCCCTGTCTGCTGTAATGAGAGCCCCAGGGACAGCACAAAACAGTGCAGTGGGGTGGTGGCAAGTGGTGCTCTGCTGACCTGGGGGAAAGGTGTTGCCTGAGAGAAGGGAAGAGGAGACAGGTTGGAAATGAGAAGTTAGACTAAGGAAAGGGGCAAAGCAGGTTTGATGTTAACAACAGATAACTGAAACAGTGGGAAACTTCTGAAGAAAATTTCTGACAACTCGAAGTCCCTTTAGACTTCCAAACTACTTTATCTGTTTCTGGAAATTGAATTTTTAATAGTAAAAGGTAAAAAAAAAAAAGCTCATGTTCTTCAACTGTGAGATAAAAAATTATCTTGGAAGGAAGAGTCAGTGTAGGAGGATGAAATAGCAGGAATAGTAAATTGTTCATTTACTCAGGTTACTCAGATTGTGGATTGCTTGTTATTAGTGTGTTATCAAATAATTTCTCAGGCACAACTCTGGCTTATTTGGTAGGAAGGGCTTTTTTTGCTTGCTAGTCATTAAGGGGATGACTCCTTTATTTCTCTGAACTTAGCTGTTACAGGTTTTTTCCCCTTTGCACATCTTTTTGAAGAGCTTTTCTATAGACTGATTGAATACATCAGTTCTAATGTGTGTTTTTGCTGAAACTGGAGAAGCAGAGACAGAAAATGGAAACAGACTTTATGGAAGAATTTTCTGTAAAAGTTTTCCTGAAGAACTGTTTCAAGTATTTTGGAGCAACTTGAATCATCTCCCTATATCTAGAGTTGTACTGCTTTACCATTTTGTAATTGGATACTTCTGCCAGGATTTGGCTTTCCAGTAGATTGCAACCTTATTGTTGGGTTATGTTCTGGAGAGTAACACTGCAAACTTGGCTCAATGTCTGGAGGTGTTGGAGGGAGTCTCTTCACTCCGTATATTGTCTGTGTACTCTTTGGTCCACACTTTGAGACTTATTCTTGTGTGTCATGTTAATGCATTTCACCCTTCCAACTTCAAGTTGCTAACATCTTGTAGTGGTGTTCTGTCTCTCCTCCTCTCCTTTCTCTGTTCTTCCCGTTCTTGTTTTCTCACAGGCTGTGCGAAGTTTAACTGTGCATCTGAGAGAGTGACGTTCAAGCCTGGTGGCAGGAGGACCCGATTTCTGAGTACGCCCTGCTTGGCTCTTTGTGTGTAACACCTTTACTCCTTCCTTGTCTGTTTTTTGTTTTGTCTTTTTGGTTTCTGTTTCTGCTGCTTGGATCTGTTTCATGCAGCCCATTCTCATCCACCACCTTGTATTCCCTCCCATGCCATGGCTCAGCTGAGCTGCTCTTAGCATGCCTTTAGAAGTTTGGGTTCTTGCGTTAAGTACTCTGTTGTTAAACTCGTGATCACAAGCACTCATTTTCTCTAAACCTGTAGTGGAAACGTTCAGGACAGGTCAGTAAAGTGATATAAGCTGGGGAGAGTTAGCGAGATACAAGTGCATGGGCATTTTCTTTTGGCCAGCCTCAGTAATTTTTCTTCAGTATATGTTAGGTGATAGGAGACTTGTAGAGGTGGTAATCTTTGTACTGGAAGAGTAAGGGAAAATTCGGTTTCCAAATTATGCCTTTGTGGAACACTGCAGTAACTGGTGGGGGGAAAATGTTGCCCTCCTCCAGCAGTGTGCCCGCAGTGCAAGGTGGATGAGCTGCTGCATGTCCTTGGCACCAGTGCTGATGACAGTGCAGAGCATTGATGCCACCTGTAGGCAGTTAGTAGTGACTTCTTACAATCATCAGCAGATGGATAACTAAAGCAGGAAGCATTGAGGGCTTTAAAAATAATTAGAGGATATTTCCAGGCAAACTCGAAAGATCCTTACATACTGATGGGCCCAGGTTTAGCAGTTTTTACTGGGAATTGAACATATATTAAATGTGCAACAAATAACAGTAAAAGTGGGTAAATAGACATATACTTAAGTAAATATCTTCAGACATTCTGTCTCATGAGTTACCTTGCCGCTCTTTTCAGAATCCTTTCATTTGTACACGTTAGGCCAGACTTAAAAGAGAGCCTCAAACTTCTGATGTGGCTGAAATAACAATACGCTTGAGCTGCTGCTGTGATGCTTTTTATTGGGAGTGCTGCAACATCTCCTGTGCTGCTTCTGCAGTCTGGACCCTTTAAATACCCGACATTTGTTTCCCACCCTCTGGAATGACTTGATACGAGAAAGCTTTAAGTGCTGTGAAGAGACCTTGAGTCGCGGCACTGCACGGCAGTACCACACATCTGGATCATCTGTCTCGCTACTGTCGGCAGTGGCACAGCTGAGCCAGAGCTGTGTGTGGGAACTGGGCCTGGCCTTCTGCAGAGACAGCTGCAATGCAACCAGCTCCATCCTCTTGAGAAAGGGAGGGAGTCGGAGGGAAGGGAAACTTCTTCCTAGCTGTTCAATTTTGCGATGATAATTCTATCCCACTTCATTGGATTTGGGATGTAAGCACTAATGGTATTTAGTTTTTCAAACTGAGCAGCTTTAAATGGTTTTGCTTGGTATATTAATGTGCAGATGTGCACTGACATCTGCAATGTCAAAATTTATGGTTCCTTTCTTGGAAGAAGTTAAATTCTTACCAAAGCTAACTTTTAAAAATTATCTGTAATCCAGCCTGTCCTCTTTTTTGGGTTGGGAATATAAAGAACAGCCAGTCTTTTTCTAGAATTGGCAATGAATTGAATAAATCAGAGTATAATTTACTTACAAGGCCTTGACTGCAAACTGACTGCCATTTAGCTACAAGAGTACTTTGGCATATGTATCTTCTACTTTTGGGACTGGTGCTGAGGGAAACAGATTCCTGTTGAAAAGGGTGTTGTAGCTGTCCTGTAAAAGCAGGTAATACTTGGCATGGCACAGCTTGGCCTGGCTCTTGGCTTACTGCAGGTTGCTTCTTTCCTGGAGTCCTGTCCTTGAAATGCTGTTGCAGACTGCTGTGGAGAGTGACAACTGGAGAAGATGCTGGGTTAGAATCAGCGGCCTTGAGGAAACAGTGCAGTGATTGATGCTTTTAACTGTGCAGCTGGAGAAACAGAGTGGTACAGCTTGGCAGGGAATGTCTGAACTGTTTTCACAGATCTGAGAAAATAGGGTGACAAACTAAAAGCACTTGACCTATCAAATAAATCTTTCTTATGTTGCTGGTCAAACTTTGATAGTTGTTAAAATGCTTCCTACATCCTGACAAAAATGGAAGATGTACTTGCTTTTCTTTTTCTGATAAGAACCAGTTGTGACCTTAATGTGTCCTGACATTCTTCACTATGCTTTGGGAATTATGAAGAATAAATATAGGAGGCTGGGCCTCTTTTCTTTCTGAAAGTATAACTGATTAAACCATCAGACCACTCTTTGGGTTTGTCCTAGAACATCCCGGTAGTGACTGCAAGAGCCCTGCTGTGCTGTGTTCTCTGTTTCTCACCAAGCTTTTTGTAATGCTTCCTGATACTAAATGTTTCTCACTGTTTCTCTTATCTTTAACAAATTACTCTCTCTTTGTGCTTCAGGGAAGATGGTGAAAAAAGTCTGTCCTTGCAACCAGCTCTGTAGTAATTATCTTATTTCTGTTATCTCCGATTGCTGACTGTAAAGCTATTCATCAGCTTTTCCTGGTCACTGAAGCCTTATGTCCCTGACTCTGTCTCCAGCACAGCATCTGTCTGTCTGTGTTTGATGCCCTCTAATGTGTACTCTGCCAGTATATTGAATAGTCAGGCTGCTGCTCTTGCAGCCCGGTGGAGGCAGGCAGAACCTCGCCTTCACCGGGGAGCTCTGCTCATCGCTATCAAGAGCGCCTTGAGTGTCAGGGTCAGTTGCTCACTGTAACGTGCTAGAGTTGTACCTCAGAGCAGCTGCTTTGTTTGGGATTTAATGGGGCTTGTCACCTCGGTGATGGATCCGATTGCGAACACTCCTTCAACGTTTCAAAAGCATAAGAGAGTAGAGATCTCTAGTGTGTCTCCCAAAGCAAGAGATGTTTAGAAAAGCCTGTGTTGTGCTCATGTCATTTAAGACTGTTTTAAAGGTGTCTTTTGACTGGTGGTTTATGGGGGGGGAATAAAAGGGCCTAATGAAGGCATTGTAGGTAGTGGGCCGGAGAGAGAGGAGCCTGTTTCACTTGAGATCCCTCATGTCAGAGCAGAACTGGGGACGGCTGCTGTGACCGAGCAGGAATGTGGGGGGTTGTTTCCATTGAATGCTACAAGTTGAAGCACTTCCTTTTCAAACTCTTCTGGATGGCAGTTTCTGCAGGCAGTGACTGTGTCAGAGCAAAAATGGGAAATTCCTGAGAAGTCATTTTTTAAATTGACAGTACATGAGAGCTTTAGTAATTGTGTAGCTCAGCTATAATGCTGTAGCCTGGTACGTCTGTGACCTGAGATGGGAGCTCCCTAACAAAATCACTTTTGCAGACAAAGCTCTCTCAGCCTCCCACCTTTCTCACGCTGAACCAATCCATTTCTTCTGAAAACACTTAAACTTTCCAAACTGACCTTTCATATCTTCAGCTGAACACACTGTAGCATGTGCTTTGATTAATTCTCTCCCTTCCGTGGCCTGAGGAAGCTCTCCAGTGTAGGTCCAGGATCCAGTGTACTTAGTGATTAAAGGGGAAATGTGAAATATCAAAAGCAGATGCTGGCCATCGTGAAGAGGATGAGAGCAAGTGTGTCAATCCCTGCATGAACCCTCATGGTGGAATGTGATGATTACTGGGTTTGGCAGTATTCCCCCTCCCCCAAGTACTTTCTTGCTTTTGCCTCATTTGTCTTTAATTTCACCTTTCACATCATCACTTGTATTAAATAATTGCATTCAGAGCCCTTTCTACATGATGCATGCTTCAGGTTCTTGTTACTTCACTGCAGATTTTCCTTGCACTGTACAGCGTGTTCCTGCTGCTCTTCATCCGTGCTGCAGCCACATTCCCTGCTCAGGGAACCTTACTCTTCCCCTTTCTTGTGTACTGTTGCATGCCTGTCCTTAACAACTGCTGCCCCACCTGTGGGCACCCAGACTGGGAGCCACTCCCATGCTTGAGCTGGGACTGGTGGGACGGATGTGTATCCTTCCCTCCTCAGCACTACTAGAGGCAGTAACACTTTGTTTATTTGTCCTGCATAGTAAGTACGTCACCTTGCTAATTCACTCCTTGATACAAAACATTCCTGCAGGGGTTTGGAACCAGTTCTTTCTTTGATACAGTGGTTGCAAGGAATGTGGCTGATAGCCAGGGAAAGTGGAACAGATGAAGGGAGCTGTCAGGCAAGAGACAGCGGCACCGTCATTTGGCCTTTGCAGTAGGGCCAGGATGTTCATTGCTGGCGTTTCTGGTGCTCCACTTTTAAATCAGTTTTCCTCTCAGAAACGCCTTCCATAAACGCAGGTTTTCATGGGTTTCCCGGCTGCAGTCTCCAGAGGGAGCAGGTAGAAATGCTTGAGGATCTTTAGGAACCAAGTAGGTGAGGATGTGTGCTCACAAGCAGTGCTGGCTTTAGCACTGCTGATGCTGATTTTGCTGCGGGGTGTGCCCTAGTGGTTAACCAGCACTTCCACATCTGTAAATGAGGATGCTTTGCAGTATTGCTGGGAATTTAGGATCCTGGGTAATATGCAATTTCTTTGATTCCTGTTACAAGGTCTGCCTTTGAAAAACCAAAATTTGAGTGCAGTTTGTTGTTCATGAGGAGCATAGTGAGGCTATCCAAAGCAAAGCTTCTAGGTTGCTTTTTTCCCCCCACAGGATAACGCTCAGCAAACTTTCCAGCAGAACCGAAACCTGGTATTTATTTGGAGGGGTTTTGTGTTCTTGCAGTGAATAGAAAAACTTGTCCAAGCTTATCTGAGGAACTGATCTCACTCTTGCCTTCTTTAAGCTGTATTAGTTGTTTGCATCTGAAATGCTTATTCTTCTGACATAGGAAATCTGAACATAATGGCAAAAAAATGCTTTCAGAGGCAAAAAGCAAAGTTTAATGCAGTGCAGACTTCCCGTGCTGATCCTGGCTGTTTGGTGGATGAAGACAGCCCCATCTGGTTATCCTCAAGAACATAAGTACGGCAGCTATTGGAAACAACAGTTGCTGTTTCTTACTCTGTCTTTTTTTGTGTGTGTAAACTGGATGAATTTTTCTCTTCATTTTACAAAGTGGAGATAATTTGCTACAGAGCAGCTGGCAATGCTGATTTTACAGCTCCTTATTCAGCATCCAGCGTTGTCCCCCAAGGTGGAATTGACCTGTGCCGATAGTGGTTGCTACTAATTAAAAGGTGTAGGATGAGAGAGCTATGTGCCTCAGGTACTGACTGTCATTCAGTGCTGAAATCTGATGTCCTCCTTCCTCTACAAAGACCTGCAGGCTGCTACCATTCCCCTCTTAAGATGACCACTTGCAGCACTTCTTGCAAAGTAAACATGTCTGTGAAATACTCTCAATCTGAGAAAAAGCCTGTAGGAGTCCTTGTAGTTCCCACTTCAGTGTGTCCTGAAATCGAAACTTAGAATTAATCTGCATGGCCTTTTAACTGGCTCTCTATTGGTGTACCATTACCACAGTTATTTCACGCACTAGAGGAAGGTGATCTTTAACCTTCGTTTTGATTCCTGGTTTTTGTATTTGTAGGGACCAGCAGCACTAACACAGTCGGGGCTGCAGTGAGCAGCCAAGCCCCCCAGACTCAGCCCACTGCTATCGCCTCGAGCCGGAAAGGGACTTTCACAGATGACCTGCACAAGCTGGTCGATAACTGGGCCCGGGATGCCATGAACCTGTCTGGCAAGAAAGTTGGCAAAGGGCATAGTAGTTATGAGGTAAGATGTGATTCGTGAGCGTTTATGGTGGGAAGCTGTGGGGTTTGTTGCTGTCTCGCTGTGGTGTCAAACACCGCTGGAGCACAGCTGCTGTGCAGCTGGAACAAGTGCTCTGGGAAACTGTGAACTTGCTCTTTCTGTGCCTGCTCTGGAAGGGAAGGGGGTAGCTGAAGAGGAGGGGGCCATGGCTGGTCCTTATAAACACCATTTGGGAATGGCCTGTGGATACCGGTGGTTTTTTAAGCACAGTTACGTAACTTCTTTCGGTGGTTGGGTTTTCTTTCAGGCCCCTGGAATGGCAAGAAAATTCTCGGCACCAGGTCAGCTCTGTATCTCTATGACATCTTCCCTGGGTGCTACGCCCATCCCTGCAGCATCAGCTACCTCTTTAGGTCCCTTCACAAAGCCTATATGCCCTCCGCAGCCCTACGGTTATCCAGCAGCGTCTTTCCCCGCTCCGTGGAGTGGGGCGGGCGGTCCGGCACAGCCCCCGCTCGGCCAGTTCCAGCCTGTAGGTGCCGCCTCTTTGCAAAGCTTCAACATCAGCAGCTTGCAGAAGTCGGTCAGCAACCCTCCCGGCTCCAACCTGCGGACCACTTAGCCCTGCTCGGAGACCACGCTGGCAAGACCTCGGGACAGGACGTGGGGAGGGAGATGGGGCCCTGTATCAACTACTAGTGCTGCAATGAACTGGTAGCTTGCCAGACTGGGAATGAATTTGTCTTTTCCAACCATTGCTGTCAACTCTCTGTAAAGGGGGTTTCCCCACACACTTGGAAGGGGGAGGAGGATGATCAGCATCCTTGTGATGGGACAGTGCTTTTCACCGAGGGGGCCTGCTCTTGTGTGGAACGAGAGCTGTGAAGAGGAGTCACGGGGTCAGTTAATACAGTCTTGCTGTAAATTTTTTCTCTGGTTTGAAGCTGAGTCCACATGTGTTGAGGTGGGAGAGCTGAACCCTAGCATGAGGCTTTAGCATGCTTCTCGCCTCTCCCTGAAGAACCAAGATCAGGAAAAAAGCTGTCCAAATTCCCCTCCTCTCCCTCTCCCCGGTCAATTGTATCTGGCTCTGAAAAGATGGGGCACACAAATGGACTTGCAGTGCAGCCCGTGCTTGATAGGTCATTACTGCTTTAAGTAAGATATTAACAGCTTTGACTGCAGCATTAGAGCAATTTAAATTGTTTAAAAAAAAAATTTAAAAGTTCCCTGCGGACATGTACTTACCATCAGTTTTGATGTGGAAACACTGTGATATATAAATGTTGTTGGACAACAGTAGTTTAAAAATGAGTGGAATATAGAGGGTTAAAAAAGTTAAAAAGAAAAAAATGGGAAAAAAAGCTAGCTATATCCTTATACTTATTGGAGACACTTTAACTTTTTTCCTTTGTATTTTCATTGTATTAGATAAATAAATGTGAATGTAAAATTGTATAAATTAATGTACTTGAATACTTGTCTGTTCTCCCAGTATGCTTGCTGGATATTTTAGTGCCTTGGACTTCTATTGCTTCTGCAGTTTAGCGTCGTCTTCCCAGCAGACCCCAGGTGGGCAGAGGGCAAGTTCAGCGAGGGGTGGCTTTGTTTGTACCCAGCGCCTGGGATGCTCCGGGTCCCGGTGCCGCTCGGAACAGGTGTGTGGAGGGGGAAGTCATTGAGGCCGCGGGTTGGAACAGCGTTCCGTGTGTCGGGGAAGCTTGTCCAGGCGGGCAGAGCTGAAGTTGCTGGTGTGACAGGGGCCAGGTGGGGGAGGGACGGAGGGTTGTGGGTGAAGCTAAAACGAGACTAACCAATATTGTCTGTGGAGGCAGGAGGTCTGGATCAGAAGCGGAGAGAGGATGGGGAGAACGTGTATCTTTGGGAAAGGCCCAACTTAAGATGCAGTTTGACTCCACCTGCGAAGTGGTAAAGATGTTTGGTCAGGATGTGGATTGAGGGAGAGGTGCCATTGCTCGTTGGCATGGGCTTGTCTGCTGGGATTGCTTTTCTTACCTTTTTTTTTTTTCCTTTTCCTTTTTTTTTTTTTTTTTTGGTAAAAGTCATTTAAGCCAGGAACAGACTGTCCTGGTGCAACGTCCATTGCCGGCAATGGATGTACTTGAAACAGCCGGCATCAAGAAATTTCCTCTGTGTGTCTTGGAGGATTTACAATTTTGTTCACTCTCAACAAATTTCAAGCTGGTACCAGGACTGTCACTATCTGTCACCTGTCACCGCTTAGTACCTGTACTGTATCTTCTTCTTTGGTCATTCTCCCTTTTCATATTTAAGAAATACTGGTTTCCTCTTCAAAGTCAAAATAATACCAGCCAGTATTTATGTAGTGCTGCAAAGAGTGGTGAGGGATCAGTTCTGCTTCCCGGTGCTTGGGAGCAGCTCGCCGGTAACCTGGAAGCTGGTGCATCACAGGGATGTTACTTGCCCACATTGTTTTCTAGGAGCGCTGTTCTGCCCCAGAGCCTTATTTTAGGGAGTTTTTGTGTCTGTGGATGTTCTCGCTTTTACAAAGAAAAGTGTGAGATCCGTTCCACTCCTGTGGCTTGTTTTACAGCAGTTTTGGCAGCAGGGTCGGGCTGGAGAGGAGCCGCTCTGGGCCCTGAGGCCAGCGTTGGTTCTGTGTAGCAGGTGCAGGCTGGAACTGCAGGGGGAGAGAGAGGAGGCTCGAGGGGTGTGTTGGAAGGGGGCAGAGCAGGGTCCCGGCGGCTGAGGCGGGATGGGAACACCTGCTCTTCCATCTGCAGGGATGGATGGATGCAGAGGAGTGTCTTGGGCACAGCCAGTGGAAACGGGAGCGGTAACAAACCTGAGGCAGTAATGAGACAAGGGATATATTCATGGCAGAGGAAACTGGTCAGCTGGATGCAGCACATGGTTATTTAAATTTGATCTAATGAGTTTTGAGGTCGTTTTTTCACTTAATGTTATGCAAGAACTGGTTTCATTTACCATTGATTTTTTTTTTTTCCCCCTCCCTCCCTCTCCTCCTGTGGATGAATAACTGAAGTCTAGAGGAATAAACTAATGCTACTGAACTGTTAAATTATTTTGTTTAATATTACACTTTGAGTATCTTTTTCCACATAAAATCTGTTTCTGAATTACAAGCGTTTTCTTTACATTATTTAACAATGTACACTGTAAAAAATAAAAATAAAAAAAATAAAATTAATTGAAACTTTGGGCTTCCCTGGCCGTAGTTAGTCGTATGTTTTGCACTACACCCAGGCGCTGCACGACTGTGCCCTGTGCTCCGGTTTGTCGCCTTTGTAGGCTATTGAATGAAGCCACTCAAATAAACCAAACCTGCTTTTGTTGAGCTGTGGGATTTCTTATTGAACAGCAGGTTCCAGCCCCTTCCATCCTCTTCCTGCAGCGATGGAACTGTTACCCAGTTTGTCAGTTTTATCACAGGAAAGTAAAAGAAACCCAATTTAATGAGACCCTTGACCAGTCACTGCTTTTGAGAAGTTATGAGCCTTTGGGCTTTAATAGGATACCCCAAAAAAAGGTGCTACAAGGAATAATTTGTAGTGTGAATCTTGAGGAGAGGAGTGGCTTGAGGGAGTGGGAGGGAGAAGCTATGCAGGATAATGGATCAGCTGTGGGACTGCCTTTATGGCTGGGACTGTCACAGACTTGCCAAAACATTCAGCTGTGACAGACAAGAACTTGGTGGCTCTCCGTGTTGGAAGCACAGGTGGAGGGAGTGTCACTGGTGAGGTGCTGTGCTTGGTTTTGGCAGTGAAGCAATGGGGCGGGGTGCTGCAAGGCTGGGGGGAGGGCCCTTCCCGAGGGCTCTCCCTCTGTTGGCTCCCCTGCCCTCTGCTGTGGGGTGGATGGGAGCAGGGATGTGCACCTGTGGAGCTGGGGAGAAGGAACTCGCTGAGCTCCATAACAGGAATTCAGTCCTCAGATTTGTGGAACTACTTTGCAGGGTCATTCTCAACTACAGACTTGCAGGAATTTGGTATTTCTAAACACTAATTGCTGCTGCATTTCTTTCCATTTTAAGAGCAGCTTCTGTTATGAGTCATGCAGTGCAAGGCCTCAAAGGGAAAAAAAGCTCCAAGTATAAGTTTTCCTGCCCTTTTCAAAGGGGCCAATCCCGGGAGGCTCCTTGTGATGATCTCTCTCAGAGGAGGCACAGCTACCTTGGCACTGTTTCCAGAGTCAAGAAAGCTGAGGCAGTTACGTTTATATGAGACTTTTGAGTGGTTTTCGTTGTGAAAGTGTGGAGTGGCTTTGAATTCAGTAATTCTGAATGTCTGCACATTCCCTTCCTTCCTAGCAGGTATATGGTTTCAACAGCGAGTGCATGACTCAAACATGTGGAATGTGTTTCTTCCCTGAGCTGTTCCGAGGCAGCACTGAATTGGCGAGAAAGGAGTACGGTGAAATGTGAAACTGTTTTTAGATAAAATCTATTACCATTCATTACAGCTTGTCCTGTCTTACCATGCTTTTCCTTGTCCTGGTGAGGAGGTAAGTGGACAGTAGAGGATGTTTTAAGGGAAAAGGACTTATTAAGTGGTGAAGGCAGTGTAGGAGGAACAAGAATAACTGTTGGATATTTCAAATATGTTTACATTTCAACACAGCAGTGATGGCAAAGCACAGGAATAGAGTCCTGTTTCAAGCCTGATGTTGATGTCAGGGTTGGACTAATCCCAGGGTTTATGTAAATTTTCCAGGTCCAGCTGTAGATTCCAGTCATACAGTATCATCTTCTTCACCTCCAGCACTGCAGGTGGGAATTGCAGTACCAGGCTCCCCTCCTGAATACCTGGGGAAAGTGAAACCACTCTGCCAGGAGCAGTGCTGCCAGCACAGGTGCCTGAACCCTGATGTGGTGGTGGAGCTGCAGCTGAACCACTTCACCACAGAGGAAGAGAACAAGTAGTTCAGCCCAGCAGAACTCCTCCCTTTTCAGTGTGGAGCTGCTCCAAATGGATACAGAAGTATTATTCCAATAGTGCTTAAAAATTCTTCCTTTGACCTTCTTACTAGAACGAACAGCTGTTGGCTTTGCTCTAACCTTTAAACCCTGTGAGGTTTTCTGTTTGCCCATCCTAAAGCAAACATAAGGCTGTGCAGACTCTGTGGTTCCTCTTTAGCTTCCAGTCAGAACATGTTAACTCCTCTGAAGCCGTCAAACAGGGAGCGAGTTGTAAAGGCTGGAAGGGCACAGAGACACAAACAGCTCCCAGCGTGGTTTGTTTTGCAAATGTCATGTTTATTGCTGTATTGAGAAGGGTCGAAAGCTTATTTAAAAACAGAAGTGCAGCTCCCCTTCATTTCACAAAGGATCTGAGCAAACACTGTCTGCGATGCCACACAGTGCGGGCAGCAGTCCTGGTGTGCTCCTGCCCTGTGCCACGGGCAGGGCTGGAAGCGGAGGTGCTCCTGCTGCTGCCTCGATGGCTGAGGAAGAGGGATAGGCTCTGATCCTGTTTGTGCAGCCTCAGGGAAAAGGCTGGGCTGCACCTCAGATGCAGCCACAGCGTCACACCCTCAGCCTCGCCGATGGGCAGCCACAGCTTGGATGTTCTGTCCTCTGACCGTAACCCACCTGCTCCCATTTCACTAAAAACCTCTTTCCTCTGTACTGAAATGTGGCACTGAGGGAGAGAGAGAGAAGCTATTAATTGCATCTCATTTTTAACAATTCATTCCTGTTTCAGGCAAATTACACATACCGTCCACCAGTGCTGCAGAGGCACTGATGATTGCTTGTTTATAGAAAAAGGCATCTGAAATACGTAATAACCTAAAAGTACATGAAGTTCTTGCTGGCTGCATGAAACTCTTCTCTTGCTTCACCATAATACACAGCAAAGTCCATTTGAAATAATTTGAAAAGCCAGCTGCAGTCCTGTGATGGAGGTACGGATACCACTGGGTGCCTTAGGTAGGTTCCAGCCTCCTCTTCTTCAAGCTCTGACTTCTCCTGAGGGGGCTGCACCCTGCCAAAAACGGAGAGAGTGAGAGGTGGAAGTTTCTTAATGCTTTTTTTTCTGCTTCTAAAAGCGCTCCTCAATTCTTTGTCTAATTCTTCCTTGGTAGGACAGTAGGATGGGAAAAAAACCAGACAGTTCCCCGAGCCCACTGTCACAGGCCCTGCAGCCAGGTCCAAGCAAAGAGGAATGTTCCTCCCGCTCCACTTTACTAACCTAACAGCGCTGCTTTCAAAGCCAAGAGCCATTGTTAGGGCAGAACTCGGTCACTTTTTGGCAGCACCTACCTGGGCTGGCGCTGCTGTTGCTCGTGACTGTAGCAGGCGGCTGCAGCTGTGCCAGTCTGGCAGAGGCTTTGTGGTGGTTCGTTCTGTGAGGTGTCCTGTTGCGGGTCCTTGTCGCGTGATGTCCAGGGGCTGTTTTAGGTGTCTGGTGTCCAGCCGATGATGATGGGTCTGCCATTTGGGCACCTGTCACCTTTAGATCAGTGCTCTCCAAGGAAATGTCCCAGAGTTCAGGATCATCTGGAATGAATGAGAAGGCGATCCGTGACGACAGTGTTGTACTGCAGGAGTGACGGTAACTCCAAGATCAGCATGCTCTTTTCCTGCAAGCAGTGGCTGCTATAAAATTTAATCTGTAAAGCATCTTTTATGGCAGTGCACAGCAGGGAAATGGTCCTGCCCCTTGGGCTCTGCACTTAAGCCATGTCCAGGCACCATGGTGTAAGTGTGACACAAACAGCCACAGTTATATTAGGAAAAGACACCCACCCCACCTGCTAAGATCCGTTTCTGTGCAGTATCACCTCGAGAAAAGGGTTTACCAAATAGATAGAACAACTCTACTCAGAAGCCTAAGTGGGAAAACCCTCACAGTGATGGACATCATCTCCCTGCCACTCAAGCAAAGTTTGTATTGTTAAGATCAGACTCACACTTCTGTTATTCCAGTCTTTCAGAACTTTTACCTCTCACTGTATTTTGAAGAGCCGATTTAAATACTAATGATTTAACACTTATCAGTTTTTGGCTGACCTGCAAAGAACTCCTCTTCTATTGCTAGCTCCTGTTGTGCTGCTGCTGGAGTGCTGTGCTTTATGGGAGGATCAGATGTGGCTGGAAGGAGGTAACACAAGAAGAGATTAATATCAGAAATGCAGAAGAACCCTTTGCTCCTTCTTAACAGAGCACAAGTCTGAAACGATAACCAGCAGCTGCACCAGGTATGCTCTTTTTTCCTGGAGCTGGTTATGACCTGGTAGCAGGATGTAAAACAGTAAGATTCTGTACCTGATGATGTCTGACAAGAGCAACTGTGCTACTTTAACATGGTTCTTTTTAGCCTGCTTCTCCCACCTCCAGGTTCTAGAATTCCCCATGACTAAAAGGCAACATATCAGTGGCTAATATTTGCCTGCAGCCTCAGCCTGGGTGCAGCAGGTTAACGGTGCTGACAAACAGATTTAGGCTGGCTGGAAAATTGCAGTTGCAGTGATGCTGGCTTAGAGCTGATATTCCTGCCACTTTAAGAACATAAAGAGGAGGAAAGGACGATAATTCTCCTTCCTTTGGCCTCAAAGGTGTGTTGGTGTCTCAGTACAAAAGCACCTGAAGCTGGTCAGGCTCCTGTACTGAGGGTAAGGTGTGGCTGCCAGCAGCTATCACAGGAACTGCCAGTTTTTAATGCCATGTCTCACCCTGTTTGCTGTTGGGAGTAACTGCTGGAGCTTGATGCTTTTTCTCCATCTGTTCCCGGAACTGTTGCTGTAGCTGCTTCTGTCGCAGTTTCCGCTGGTAAGTGGCATCACACTCCATGGCCAAGGAGTCTGTGTTCCTGTCCCTTCCCCCCAGCAAGCACAGAGTCAAACAGCATTTCAGCAATTACAGTTCATGAAGAAAAAAATTCATTAAGAAATAACAGTAAAGAAAATCCACTGAACTAGTACTTTATGGATAATCTTTGGGATTGGGCTGTCCATGTGTTCTACGAGGTATGGTAACTTGTAATCCAGCTTATAAAATAAATGTGTAATAGCAGTCTCACCTGGGACCGTTTGGCTGTTTCTGATCTACTGTCACTACAGCAGCCTCAGTCTGACCAGGCTCACAGTGAGATGCCACCTCACAGTGCTGTCTCCCTGCTGTGTTCTGCCTTTCCAAATAGCTGGTGTATCTTGCTTTCTCTATTTCGGGCTCATAGTCCTGTATTTTAGCTTTGACCAAATTTAACTCAGGGGGTACCTAAAAAAGGAGGAAAAAAAAAAAAAAGAATATGTTCAGAAATTTCCATCATCAAATTAATGAAATAAGCACAGGTTGTTTCCATATAGGCTGTTAAAAATCTGTTTTGTTTGCTCTAAGTCGAACAGTAAGTTAGAAAACTGAAATGCTTTTTCAGTACACAGTAATTCAGTTAGTTAATCACTGAATTCATGGGCCTTCGTGTTAGTTTAATCGCTCGGTGCTTCAGTGCAGATAGCCCTGTCTCCCCACGCTGTGCTCTGCAAACAAGAACAGGTGACCAATTTTACAGCGTCTCACGGAGTCCCACGAGGCTGTTGCTGCGTCGTCAGTTCTACCAGTTCTGTTTTCACACTTGTGTAAAAGGGCACAGCAAACCTGGACTCAGTTCTGCAACCACGAGGCCTCTGAGGAAGCTACACCATTCCTGTTGATTAAAGATGGGGTGTTTTGGCTCTGTGACTTTACAAATTTGTGGCAATGCCCCTAACAGACAACGATCCAGGCAATGGCAAAGCAGAGATCTGGGCCATCTTTATTTGGTGAGGTGTCACTTTGGATCTGCTCCTACAGTCTTTAGCTAGACAGAACCACCTTATAGCTCTGGGCATCTAGTGGAGTTTGGCAAATCCTAGTGTGACTGAAGGAAACTTTGGTAGGAAACTCCATGGATTAGCAGTTGTAAAAGGCCTTGTTTTTCCTCAATCTACAAGGTAGGTCACCGCCTAGAAGCCTCCTGCCCCCAGCTGGAGCTGGCAAGATCCGTGTTGGTTACTGAGCTGCCACCTCAGGAACAGCCAGGACAACTTGGATACTATGAAGACTGTTATGTCACAGCACACAAAAAGGGGTTACAGAATGATTGTCACTGGTGAAGATGGACATCACAATTTATTGTATCTCACTCTGGACCAAAGATCTCCAGAAGAGGCATTTTTCCATGGTGCTGGTTACCTCAGAAGGTTCACTGTCCTGGTGTTTCACACGGGGTAAAGTAACTGCAGCTCTTTTTCCTTGCAAACTGAAACATAAGGAGGTAAGGAGTCCAAAAAGCAAAGCAAGATGTAATGTGGTTTCTTGTTGCTTGTGAAGGATAAGAACCATAGTTCAAGTGTTCAAGTACACATCAGTTGTACACTCTAACTCTTCACACGCTGAAGAGCCAGTAGTATCATATCAGGTGTTTAACACAAATAAATGTGTAGATCTTTCTAATATCATTCCTCATCCTCCAACAGCCAAGGCCAGTAGATCCTGCTCTCATAATTCAGATGCAAAACTGAGCAATCAGCACAATTTGAAGTGAGACAGAGGATGTTTGCAGGGCCATTTGTACACTCACGTACCAAAAACAAAACAGTGTTAGCTGTTCTGCTATTCTGTGGTAAAACCTCAAAATGACTGGCAACAGCTGGAAGTTGTCATGTCCAGTCTAGTTTGGTTCACCCTTTCTATCACAGAGGCATCTAATAGTCTGCAGTGTCCTTTTGGGAAGGAGACAATTTGGTTAATGCACGGATTACTGGCGTTAAACAGAGAGATTGAGACAACATGGCCATAAATGTCACACGAGATTTTGAGTCAGACACTTCCTTCTCCACAGCAAACTTGCCTGCTGCAAGGAGTCAAAATTTGGAGTAGCTGTGGTAAAATGTCAGGGAAGAACTCTGCCTGCTGCTTTGTGTGAACTGTTTGTTACAAAGGCTTTTGGTCTTCAGGCTGGTAACATTCAGGAATGAGATGCACTGATATCACTATTTATAAACTTCACAATATGAAGGAGCAGGGGATGTTTTGCAGTCCCTGCTCTAACAGCCCGTGTACTGCACCTGACGTGGAAGCTTATTCACGGCTCGTAGGTAGTCCTTGTCTAGGATGCAGTTCCCAAGAGCATTCCCAAAGCACCTGAGAAACAAGAGAGCTCTCTGTGACTGAAAAATAACACTTCATTCTCACGTAACTTCTGAAAATGTACTAGTACTGATCTTCACTTACTTGAGTGCCCTCTTCAGTCCATCTGTTACTGCCTCCTTTCTTGCCTTTTCTAAGGATAAGGCCTTGGACTTTAGGCCTTCGCTGACGCCATATCCCACATCTTCATGGTATGACCCATCCTGCGGTAAAATCTCAACTAACTATAAGGGAAATTCTACACATGCAGCACTTGTTGTTAGGTGCTGTGCTTTCCTAAGCCTGATTACTTGCTCTTAGCAGGTTGTTCCATAGCAGTGTCCACGTTTTGGACAGCACTAGGTTTCCTGCTGCGGTACAGAACTCCAGGAGCACAGTCTGACCTGTGCAAGACCTTTCATTCCCAGCTTCAGGCAGCTGCTCAGCTACAGACAGAGCAAACAAAAAAATCCACTTACCTTAAGCTGAACTTTGACAAAGGCACAGACACCCACATAGAACCTGCCGTTGTTGAGGTCAACAAAGTCTGGGGGAGGGAAAAGCAACATCCTAAATAACACAAAAGGCTTCTGGTCCACATTCAGTTTTTTGTCCTTTGAGGACATTCATAAACCTGTACCATACTTGCTGAATGTCGCTAAGATGCTGTATCATCTTCTGTAAAATGGAGCATGACTTACAAAATATTAACTGTAGCTTGAGAATGCTGACATATGAAAGAAGAAAGAGTTGCAAATGTTACTTATCATTCATGTATTTATCCCAAGTGTTCAAAGAATAACAATTTTTTCAGCTGGAGGGAGAGATTTTAAGGGTTAATTTATAAAAACAACAATGGAAAAGAAACTGTAGTACACACAAGTAATTTCTTTCCTATTATATACCAGAATTTTCCAGTTTGTAAAAATTTGCACAGATGTTTTATCCAGGACAGAATGCCTGAAGAGCCGAACAGGTTGCAATACAACTCTCAATCATAATCTCTAAAGTACCTTACTTCACACCAAAAGCAATGCTAAATAATACTCATAGAGCACTCTAGTTAGCAGTCTTGCAAGTCTAATAGAAACATGACACGTCTTAAATGAAATTTGGAGTTCAAGTAACTCTGATCTGGGGTCCAAGAGCCCTTCTGTACTCATCTGGTCTATTTGTTTAATTGTTTTGTCATCCTGCTGAAGGTGCAAGCCCTTTTTCTACCCAGGAATTTAAAACACAACAGAATCTTCTAGCTCTGAATTTTTAAGGAATGAATTGTTATGGCATTATTTGAAAAAGGTAGGAGTTTGAAGGATGTCGGTCCTTTCTTGACTAAAAAGAGGGAAAAAAAAGTGGTGCAGAATAGATGGAAAGCAATGAAGTAAGTTATTCTATTTCTAGAATCTACCAGCCTGAGTTAAGAAAAGATTTCTGAAGGTGGGGAGAAGGAAGAAGGTACTTTTAAAAGAAGAGCTACTTTGACCTACTTTGACAACCAGCCTTTAGCATAAGCACAGCAGATCTGCAAACAAGGACAATACCTCTGTTGCAGGTACTATTTCAGCTATTGAGATGGAAGAGGCTGAAGCTTCAAGATCACCTGAACACCAAATTAAAGTTGAAAATTTTTTCTAAAGCTTTCTATTATAAAAATCTCAGTACTAGCTATTAGCTAGAAGAGGAGTCTGCAGAAAAAGATGGGTCCCTAAAGATTAGGGGAATATTAACTGAGAATATGACCTGGTTAGAGTATAAAAATTAGAGGTGAGTACAAAAGCTGGCTCAGGCCTGCTGGGTGTTTAATAGTTTAATTGTAATTACTCTTGACTGAGTGTTCCCATAGAGATCAGAGACTTGATTAGAATACCTCAAGAATAATCATAAATACCCTCAGAGTAATGAGTATGACATATAAAAAGAAAACAGAAGTTCCATTATTATTCAATTTACTCTTATCACTATTAACTGTTAAAGCACCTAGAAACTGCACATGCCTCTCTCCAGGTTGTTTGGAGTGATCAAGTTCTAGGGTAGACACCCTGGCCCTTATCTGAGGGACTTTTCCTTCACAGGGAAATGAGAGGGAGGGAAGATTTCTTTGCCCTCAGGAGACACCCACCAACGTTCTGCTGAGTGACTGAATGAGCCCAGCCATTGAAGCCAAACATCTCGTTGGCCAGACTGATGACCTTGTGACCCTCGATGTAACAGACCTGAAAAGAAAAGCATCAACACATAAATACGCATATAAACACCGGGACCTGTGCACACATCTCTACACACTTTATTTTAAAGAGGGATTACACGTATCACCTCACACTGAGGAAGCCTGGCTAAGTTCAAGGTTCAGGTAATGTGAATAAAAGGATGATGGTGCAGCTTTAGGTTCCCTCTCTTCCAGCAACTCTGATGGAGGTTAATATAACAACAAATATGACTTAATCAATGGAAGGCAGAGCTAGGGGACACTAAAGATGGTAACACACAGCCAATGTTTATGTAATGCTTCATATAGTCCAGTTCTGGGAAAAAATAAGGAAAACAATTCAGTGTTGCACAAGGAAATAAACGTTGCCTTGTAAAGGATGAAGCACTGAAAAATTAAGTCTTTTTTTTCAAGTGTCAAAGGGATCTGTGGCTCAATAAAAGCCAGAATTTATGCCATGCTGACCTTGCATCCATATCTGCACATTAAACTACTACTGGGAAACTACCTTCAAAAAAATAAGGAATAGTATAACTTTTTAAACCCTAGGGGGGAAAAAAGGAGTAGAAACATCTGTGCATGTTTGTTCCTACCTTTTGTCCCCCTCCAGCCTGCCGACTGCTGATATAATCCGGACCCAGTCTCTGACGAAGAGCATGCTGGATGGCTTGGTATTCACTGGCTGTGTAGTGATACTGTTGACAAAAACAAGGTAAGACAAATCTTATTCTCCTAATATCATTTCTTTACCCCAGTCGTTCCAAGAGGTGTATGATCCGTTTTCAGAATCAGTTTATAACAGACAAGGAAACACCTCACGGTGTGTCCCTGCATTAGATCTTTTGGGGTTTTTTCCCCCACTTACTCTTGATGTATACAATTATTGAGCTGTAGCAACTATTTTTCATTAATAATCCTAATCCAGCTTGCCACAAGCACACATATAAGATTCTATTTTACCTCTCAAAACCAAAACATAATATCTCTGTGACCAACAAACAAAGTGTATTTAAAAATTCCGACAAAAGCAAAGATTAACCTCACTCTAGCACCATATGCCATCAGGGCAGGGAGGACACAAGGTCAGGAAAGCAGTCAAAATAGGAATTTCTGGAGGAGTGCTCAGCAATTTTCCCTCATGGGAAAATCCCTTTGGATAACTCCAACATCACTGGTATCTTCAGAGAACACCAACATCAGCAGAAGCCTAAAGTGTTGTAACTTTAGGCTTGTCTTAGTAGAAACGCAATTTGAAAAAGTTTAGAGAAGCCTACATGTATGTTTAAGGATTTGAGCACTAAAAAGCTCGTGTTGCTCTGCTCTGATGTGGGACAGAACAGAGGTTTTACCACCTAACTCATAAGGGCTGTGTATGAATGTATCGGCTGCTCTAAACAATTCAGCAGATCACAGAATCTTACCGTGTGTGGGTCATATAAATTCCAACCCCTGCCAAACCTCTCTAATTTGTATTTGGTTCTATTTAAACTTAAAGGAATAACTTCGTCTTTTTCTGACTCCAGAATGCAAGCCTGTAGCCAAAAAGCATAAGGAAAAAGGGAGGATGCACATGCCTGTGCCATATTCAGGAATTACATATAAATGCCTATCGTGGAGAAGAGAATTCACCACTAAAAGCTCTGTTCAGTCCAGATAAGTGTTTGGGTTTTTTCTGAATTATTTTGCAATTTTTTAAAATAATTTTTTAATAGCTGGAAGTAGTTGGCTTTTCTGAATCAGTACTGAGAATGTGTGCAATCCCAGATCCAGGCCATCTGGGAATAAGAGAGAATAAAACAAGACCCCCTTTTGCGATTTAAAAACCTTCAGAGAAGGATGCACAGCAATATATTACAAACTCGAGGCGTGGCCAAGACCATCATGGATGAAAAATGTAATATATAATTAGGCACAGCATGATTCCAACCTCGCTGTGCCCAAGTTTAAAATGAACGAACGTGCAGGGCAGATTTCCAGAAGCGTGAGCGTAAAACTTCTATTTCCCTCCTGGGCAGAGGGAACTGACCTGTCCGAAGGAAGCACCTGAGTCGCCAGAGCTGGAGCTGTTGCTGCTGCTGGAGCTTTTGCCGTCTTTCCCCTGGCTTTCAGGCATCCCTGAAGGTAAGAGAAGATATAATTCCCTCTCAGATTCTTCAGCACTTCTTGGATGACTTTCAATATCTATTCATACTTAGGCTCTGATAAAAAAAAGCAGAGGTAACTTTTTAAAACTTGACTTGGCTATACCCTGACTTGTCAGACTTTATTTTAGATTATTGCTTTGACTGCAGTCAATCAGATTGTCTCATGTTATGAGGGTACCACACAAACTGTGCAGAGCTGAAAACCACACAGAACCTGTAGGAAGTGTAAGAAGTGGTGCCAATAATTCAGTAGATGGCACCCTTTTCCAAGCCAGTATCCAACACTTCCCAGCATTGCACTCCACCCTGCTGGAGCAGTGGTTCCTGGGAGAACGTGCATTCCGGGTGTGCCAAGGGAACGCAGCACCTCTTCTGAATAACCCACGGAGACAATCTTTTACTGTATTTGCACAAATGCAATTTGTACAACTGCTAGCCCAGCACTCAGAATTTTGAAAGCAATACAAATACAGGACAAATGAATACACATACAAGGCAGCTGGAGATGTTAAAACAGTTCGAGTGAGTCTAAATCCCATAGTGGATACCACGATTTGACAGTCAGTCAGCACCTGGCTGGCATTATGCTTTGCTAATGGTATTCCAGGTTCAGCACTTTTTAAAATAAGCTTTTTTCCCAGTCTCTGAACAAGAAATCTAAAGCTTACTGAGGACTTGGCAAACAATCTTCAGGAAAAGGATACTAGTTGTTTCCTGGGCAAGTATGAGCACTGGCAATTATGCCAGGTGTAGCTAAAACTCTCCTTAATTTTGCTTGGCTAGAATTATTCACCTTTGGTCCAAAACTTGTATAACTGTATGGTGTTCATCCACTTGAATGTGTTTCAGTCAGAAGTGAGCTGCAATTTGTGATAAATGCATTTGGTTTTGTAAAAAAGAACAAATAGAAAACAATGTTACCAGGAGAAAGACTTGTGATTTAAGCAGGCTATTTCCCCTCTTCAGCAAAGAGTTCATTGCATGGGGAGGGAGACAAGTGGAGAGGAAAAAATAGTATGTGTGGTGAGAGGAAAAAGGAATCAAAGTTTGAACAATACTGCTGCCCCCCCTCGTGCCCCAGGCAGTCTAAATCAGATCTTAATCATTATAAACCCTTGGGAAGAAACAATGACCAAAATGTCATTTGCCACATAGCCCCGTGACCAAGTTATACAAAGTAGGTGGGTGGTGTTTTGATGCAAAATTGCTTAATACTGATTTCAGTTGAAATGCTTTAAATTTTTATATTGTGTGCACCATTAGCAGTCTAAATTTATTAAAGAGATATACCCTCAACAAAATTCTGAATGAAAAGTACAGAATCCCACGGAAAACAGCTTCACATCACATGGTTTTAATCCAGCAGATCAGACGCTGCTAGGGAATACTAGCAACATACTTCTTTGCAATAAACAGTTCAAAAACTGTGTCAGTGTTTTGTCTTCAAATTATTTATGAGTCCAGTTTGGTTTCAGGCTTCACCTGCAGGCACAGCTTCAGCTATGAGCCTTGTTTAAAGCCAAAATGTGGTGGGATCTGCAGTCGGTGAAGTGCAGCGCAGCAGAGCTCTGGGTCTCAAAGCAGTTGTCAGAGCATTTCAAAGTGACAGAACTGCAATATCAAAATTATTAGAGTAGGAGTTTGGAAGAGAGAGGAGTTTATGGTGCAAATGGAGCTATAAGTCTATCTCAGTATCAGAGCCAGGAGCCAAGAGAAGGCAGGGCACTTCCATTTCTCAGTGGAATATTGTTTCCTCACCCATCCCGCCCTCTCCCCACAACATTTTAACTTACATGAAACATTAATACTGAAGTAGATAATAAGCTATTGACTTGAGTGCCAAAGAGCCTGGAACACCTCCAGGGCCAGGACTGTGCAAAGGGGGCTGCCTGACTCATTAGCCAGGGTTAAAAAGCCCTGTTTTCAAACCATCTTGAAATGCTAAAAATTAAAGTTCAAACAGACTTGCAGGACAACATAAGCAGCTTACTTTCAGTTTAAAGGAATTATAATTTATTACCTCTGTGATTCTGACCATTATCTATTATTTACAGGGAATTCCTTTCAGTTCAGCTGGCAATGTTCTCAGGAAGTTTTCTTATCACTGAGAAAAAACCCACACAAGACTAGAAGTGTTGCACTGTGATCCAAAATGTTATCTGGATACACTAGATCAGGTAAAGAAACTTAACAGCTTCTATTACTTCCATATTTTGATCTTGTCTTCTAAAATTTGAACACGTTAGGTACACAATGAGAAAAAAAAAATCTCTGTTTTGGGAAACTAGATAATGAAATATTAATTTTCAACAGCACTCTAGAAATAGGTATTTATTTGTATGGTGGTAGTGAATGGAGCAGCTGCTGAGAAAAATCTGGGTATGTACACAAATTCCAGTGCGGGAAATAAACCAGTATTCTAGAGCAGATAATCCTGAATTTAATCTGTTCAGGTACAACTACCACTGTGGGCTGTGGTGACAACACCTTCACCTTCCATGACTGTATGGACATAACTTTTAATTTTCTAAATTAACATATCCTCACACACCTTTCTACCCTCCCCCTGGAAAATTTATTTTGGTCCTAAATCGCCTCTTTTCCCATCCCCTCTGTCTTGACAAAGTAGGCTTTTGAGCCATGCCCTGTGCCTTAAACCTGTGGTAGGAGAGCCAGTTCCCAGGTCTCCTCAAGTGTAAGGTAGAAGCAGGCAGTTTTGCATCACTTCAAAATAGCTTGCATACCACGAATTGTGTGAGTACCACAGCTTGGGAAATGCTCTGCTAGAACATGGCTCTCCCAAGAAATTAATCACAGCATCACACAATCTAAGGACTTTGACATGGACTGTGAACTTTTCAGAGGGCTTTTCATTCAACCTCATCCTCTCCATAGGGCAAGTTTCCTTCACAGTGAAGCTTTTTGGTTTGCTGAGTAAAAACCTTCAACATTCTTTCAATCAATGCAGTTCCACTGAGCCCACCCAGAGCAAACAGTTACATGTGTAGCAACAAGTGATTCAGCAAGCACTAAAGATAATGCCACATATTTAACCTGAGGTGCAAATTACTCCAAGAAGACACACGAAAAGCTTTAAAAGCTTCATATTTCTGTGGAGTATTCTCTCCTCTGGGAACTCCAAACTGTTTTATAAGTTGATTTACCTGTTATGCAAAGGCTGCTTTACCTAACACTTAAGCTGAGGTAACGCTTTCAAGTATAACGGGGGCAGATGTTCCTGATCAAGACAGGCCTGTGCTACACCAAAGTTTAAAGAGAGTGGAAAACAGGTGATGAAATTGCCTGTGGAAGAGCTGCATACAAGAGAACTCTTCAGTTTTGACTTCTGTTATCTCTAGGCAAACAACTTGAGAAACGCCAGGTGATCTTCTGTTAATTTCATCAGAAGATATTCAGTGTTTTACAGGTTTAACAATGAAATGCATGGGGAGGTCACGAGGCTGGGTGTTTACTGCAGACTAAAGGTGGGCTCTGATGCCGCCACTACCTTATTGATGCATCTTACTGATACAGGCTACGGTCTGTAGTAAGAGAATAAAAAAATCCGATCAGAAAGTTTAAGCTACCTGCAGTAGTTTAACTACATTTCCTTTCAAGGCACACAAACAGCACTATGACGATTTCTACCCAGTTAGGGCATGGGTCACAATCTGACACCTTCAATTCTCATTTATCCCAGTGGAATCTATGTGGCTCCAAAAGCATAATTTAACTCGTAGATTTATCAGGCACTACTAGGTTTACGTTTGGCACGTCTGGGATGATGATCCCCTCCCTGCACGAAACAGAAAACACTAAATCTGGTTTCACTTTTTATTAATTAACACTTTAACGAACACAGGGTAAAGCTCTTCCTTCCTTTACCTTTTATATAAGCTTAGCAGAATAACACAGTGCTTTTGAATACATCCAACGTCTGAAACAGCCTACGTGGTCAATTCCTGCATTTTTGGAACGTGGGATGAGAAACCCACCTCCTTATTCATTATGCTGAGTTTCCTGTCACAACATTCCTTATACAGCTGTCACAAATTCAGCAATGATCTATGAAACTACTGGAGGTTGTTCAGGGCCCTGCTTCCCCAGCAAATACAAACCCAGTTCCAGTCCAAATTGGTTGGTTTAACCCATTTGTTGCTGTGTTTTAGCCTACGTCTTTTTAAAATGTTTCTGGTTATGCCTCCAAACATTTTCCTTAATAGCAGTGTTGGGTGTCAATTACTCCTTTCCTGCATAATTTTGTTTGCTGTTTTAAAGCTCAGTGCCCGTTTGTCATTTTGGCCTCACAGAGGGTCCACGAAGTTTCATTCGTTAAAAATGCACCAACGGCGCCTTATGAAATGGGTAGTTCCAAACAGTTCTCAATTTGAAATACATTTGCTTTCCAAGAATATAAAGCCTGCTTCTTGTATTACTTAATTTCTTTGCATTAACTCACAATTCTGCACTAAAAAAAAAATTTCGTTCAGGGTATTAACTTTTGATGATATTATAAATAAAAAAATTTCATACAGCAACAAACAACTGCTATAGGGGTTGTAGTAAGACCTGCTCTGTTTTGTTGCACTACAGGAACACTGAAGGAAAAAAAGAGGAACTTGTTCGTTAAAAAAGCTCTTTTCCAGGTGTGAAACAGCAACACCTCCCAGTTACAAAATCAAAATTGAACAAACTACTCTCCAAAAAACGAGTTTCCACATACATACAGATGGGGTAAAAGAAAAGAGCTCGTTCTGGAGACCAGACCCGGCAGAAATATTAATCAAATACTGTAAATTATTTATGTGGGTACTTCTTTCTAAAAGCCTGTCAGATTGATTTATAATCACATCATTTATGTACGAGTCACTTTAGTCCTTGCAAGGGAAAGACAGCAGGCTTTTTAACTGAGAGTAATGGTTTGGGACTTCAAGGGAAAAAGCAGCCTGTCCAATTGTAACTAGAAAGGCTGCAGATTTCCCAAATGCAATTACCAGACAAGAAATTAATCCAGGCTTGAAGCTGAAACGTGTGAGCTCTGCAAGAGCTGTGGGAGATCTGTCAAACTGTGCATCATAAAACCCAATTGTGATCACGGGTATAGATGACACTGCTGGCAGCAGGACCCTATTAAGCTGACACACTAACTAAGTTAGGACAAAAAGCCCAAAGCTTTAAAGCTCTCTGTTTTCCTGTTTTGCTCCAGGTTGACATCTGTGCCTTGCTAAATGGAAATTCATTTACAGTTGAAATCGGCAGAACGCTCCAGGCGTGGGCAACGCTGCGTCTATATTCACCCCTCTGCTTTCTTAGATGGCAATATAAAGTGTCCCTTTTTTGGGGGCACTTTAGACTTGACATCACGCACTTATGTGAAATTAATGAACACAGGGTAAAGCTCTTCCTTCCCCTTACCTTTACCAGAAAATAATTTAAAATGGATTCTGTTCTCCTGCAGTTGAAAAGGGAGTCCAGGTTATTGAGATCTCAGCGGGTATCAGGCTGGGAGAGGTCTGAATCATATTATAATGATATATAATATTATATAAATATATAATATCCGAAATATTACTATATATAATTATAATGTACGGCACAAAACATAAAGGTACATAATATACAAAACACTTAGATAATAAAATATAGATAATATATTTAGCACGATATGATAACGATATTATGATACATATAACACGATGCAGTATGATAAACGTAATTACAGTACAAACGGTATTTCTTGGAACAGGACACTGAAACAGCGATAATTTGCATGCCCATAGCTCCGTCATTCCCGGAGCAATCTCACAGGTCCGTCTGGTGCGCCGTAACCTCTCGCCTCAGCCCTTCCTGCGAACAGCGGCTGAGCACTTTAATGCACGCTCCGGCTCCTTAAATTAATTGTTTATTAACTATTATTTTATTACGCGTACTGCGATAATAACGAAATAATTAAATAGATGGCTAGTTCAGTGGAACCGAGAGGATCCCGCAGCGGGTCAGTCGCCCCGTGCGCCGGAGGCTCCCTCAGGAGGCGCGCGCCCCTCGGGCGCGGGTTGGGTTCCGTGCCCGATCCCG
>VZRE01000113.1:84548-160597 GCA_013396775.1 Cephalopterus ornatus | reverse complement strand
GGGAAGGGAAGGGAAGGGAAGGGAAAGACTGATGTGATATGAAGAATTACTAGTAAAAGAAGAGTTTTCCCCGGAGCAAGAGAGACAAGAACATTCTGGGATGAGTCCAGTAAAGGGTCACAAAGCTGATTTATGTCTTGAAGTATCTGTCATACAATGAGAGGCCAAGTGAGCTGGGACTGTTTACCCTGGAAAAGAGAATGGAGAGCAGATGATCTTATTGTTGTCTACAGTTACCTGATGTGATGTTACAGAGAAGATGGAGCCAGACTATTCTCAGACCATCATGGTATTTCATGCTCCGGTCCAGGTTGACGTTAGCCGGTTTAGCCTGAGGCAAAACTGACCCCCAAGACAGCACAAAAAGCTCTGCTGGCAACTAGACAGCCCAGAAACCCATTATCCTCTACAGAAAATGCTTCTTTGATGCCATTCATTTGTCCAAATGACTTTGAAGAAAGAGAATATTGTCTCATTATTTTTAATTTTGTTAGCTACTTGATGAAAAAATTTCCAAGGTTACTGGTGGGAAAGGGATGTTTCCTAGCTGAGGTATATTGTTTTCTCTTCAAATCAAAATTTCAAAGATAGTTAAAAGAAAGAGAAAACAACCTCATTCTAGGGCTAAAATAAGGAGTACAGAGTCCTACAACTCAACATTTCAGGAAATCAATAATGTTTAATAAACGGTAGTTTGTTCGCTTCCAGATTTTTTAACTTAGTGTTTCCTCTCACGTGTACTTTACAGGAGATTTTTTAACTGGTAAGCAACTGAGATCCTGAAGATTAACTCCCTGAACATGGAGCAGAATATATTTTGATTAACAGGTTGCCATGTTAACAAAATGAAATAATTAGAGACAAGATATTCATAGATGCTACAGGAGATAGAAATGGTAGCAGTAGCATAAAAAGCAAGTCTCCTTGATAATACTTTGAGAAATACTGCTGAGGAAATTATGATCAATTTATTCATGCCATTGCTTCGGTTCCTAGTATGGAACTAATTTCACCTTCTGTCTTCTTCAGTAGCAAAACAAGCATCACGTTGGCTTATAACTGTTGCACAGTTGAAGAAATAGTGAAGAGAACCACTTACAAATTACCCATAACCCAAAAGCTGTTTGAAAAAGACTAATTGACTTAAGGAATCACTTTAATAAAAATCTTCACAGAAGTTATGAATGAAAAGATGCAAAGTCTGTATTTTCAAAATAAAAAGTTTAAAAAAAAGAAATTTATAAAAAAAAAATCCACTATATTTAAGGTTATGAATTTGGCCAAATAATCACCATGCACTCCTCATTTTTCTCAAAAAGCTCTCTATGAACTTGGATTTCCCCATATTTATCTCTGACAGAAGAGAATTTGGAGAAAGTTTGAACTAAATCACTTCAAGGTTAATAAATAGTAAAATAAAAAATCTTTTTGGTTTCTGTCGCTCTTTGTTTTGTTTTATTATTAACATTTTCCATTCATATAAACCACCTATAAAGACATCAGACTTCCTTTGTATGATGCTTCGTTTGTCTCATGATAAAGTTTAAAAGACTGTGTAGATGATAGACCGGTTAAAATTCCTCTCCATGATAATATACTTCTGAGTCTGCAGCAAATTCAGAAGCCAACCAAGCAACTACTGTCTCTTTTCTATGCTTGCACTAAAATTTGGTATACTTAATCTGTATATATATAGTGTAATAATGTATTGGCACATATAATACAGAAAGATGCTTTCTTTCTTGGGTTTTCTGCTTAGCTATTCTTGTGTACAATAACTTAGGGTGGTTTTGTTATCTATGCCCTTGTGAATTCACTAAACCTTGGCTGAACTTCTCGTGCTAAAATTTTCTGATTCTTTCTTTGGATCACTGTGTAATTTATGTGAGCTCTTAAAAACCAATTTCAGAATTTCAGTGCAAATTCTGAAAGCTGTTTTATTTGTTTGCCATAATAAAATCAAATCTGCAAAAGTCTGCAACCTGATTCACTTCCCATTTATAAAATGGCATATTTTGCTAATATTTCTGAAGGTATTTTGAACATTTTCCTCCATGCATGCGTAGAAAATTAGCAGATTTTTGTCCCAAGTAACACCAAATATATGTTACTGTACACCTATACAGTAAAGCAATGGTCAGCCTCTACTTAATCTTATTTAGCAGTGTATTTCTAGATTATTTGAATGTGTAGAAAGTGGAAGGATAGCTGCTTAGGACAGGTTTTAAGAATGGGCTAAGAGATATTTTTTTGGGGAGCCATTTATTAGCCTGTCCTTTTGTACCTGTAACTACCAATAGGCTGCAGTGACACGCCCTAGGGAACAAAAAACCTCCTCTTCTTGGGATTTGCACACACTGCTGTGAAAGGAAATGGTGCAAAGCAAAAGGTACAGGTGCAGATGACTTCATAGTCTGAAAGGTGCTGCAAATCAGGCACAGATCTGTGTTGGTACTTGGGCATCCATCACACTTGATTTACCTCTCTTCCCACCACCCCCCTTACTATGCACTGGCCAGTTGGAAAGTCCAGGAAACTTGAGTTAACAGGGAGTTCCCAAATTGTCTGCAAAGACATGGGGAAGTGTAGTGTGGTCTGCAGGCTTTTATGCATAGGAGTAGGTCTAGCTCTCATGCTTTCTCTGCTGCTTGCATCCTCAGTTATGAGGCAAAACAGTGGCAACCTTTAAAACAATGACAAGTATCCAGCGAAATTTCCATTTATTCCAGAGACACAGCTGATAGCTGAGTGCCAAACTTCATCTGGAATTCCCTGGGAAAACAAATGTTCAACTCTTGTTTGTATGACTGGAAATATACTCTCAGAAAAGGTATTATCATCCTAAAATATTGTGTCTCTATAGCTCACGCTGCTGGATTTTGTTTTAAACCAGGGTATAGCTCCTGCAAGAGGCTTGCCACATCATTCCCTGTCCCCAGCGGGATGTGCCATCAAACAGTGCACTCTAACAGGTAGAGAATTATCTCACCGACATCTACAAACAGCAGTGATAATATTTCACAAATGATAGGAGTCAAAGAAATGCGTTTGACTGCTCATTATATTAGCATCCCTGTTAGAAATATGCCTCAGTTCTTAAAAAATCCCCCAGTGTATGCATGATTACAAAACATGACACGGTGTCAGTCTGTTCTCCACGGCGTAGCGTGTTGCTTGACAGCTAATGTGCTCTGTTGCACTGTTATTAGCTGTCTTGCTGCAATGCAGTATGTTACACACAGCTGCTCTGGTGTATGTGACTCTGCCCTGCTCAGCCTCTGAATTCACAGAGTTAATGCTGATTATCTTGAAATGGCAATAACATGATTTTCCAATACAAGCCACAACAGCGATCATATAGTTAACAGTAGCTGTGACTGTTATCCAAATCGCACACTGAGCACAATTATTTGAGCCATTAATTGCAGTATAGCATTTCCTCTTGAGATAACAATGATTAAAATTTATGCTGATAGATAACTTTAGAGTGGGATGGAAAAAGAAGATTTTCAAATGCACATGCAAGTCACACCTTTGATAAGAACTTGCTGATAAGCCTGACAGTTTATCAGTGCTGTAATAAGGGGAAGTGAAAGCAGCATTGATGTGAAACAGCAGCATCCAACGGACTGAAAACCAACACTGCGTTTTCTAGGCAGCTCTGCTAAGATTTGTGCTGCTGTCCACCTGCAGATGGTTTGAACACCTTTTATGTAAAGTCAGCAGGCATAATGAGGCATTATTAGACACTCAGTGGGAGCCTCTGTCCTTGTTTTTCAGAGGAAAAGCTCCACTTGCTGTGCTGATGAAGCATTAGAGTACACTGGCCTGGATCTTCAGAGGTGGTCAGATAACTAACAGGTATTGATTTTAGTGAGCTCCGTGCATCTGGACTCCAAGACACTAAATCACTGTCACTATATAGTCTCTCTGTCTGTAAGGGTCATATACCATCCTCTAACAATGAATCTGATCATGCCTATTGTGGTATCGTCAGTACCATGAGCTAAGATTTGTGAGTATATAAGCTTTATTCCCATCAGCCACTGGTGTGAAGCAGCCTCTGCTCTTCCTAAAAGGTGATCTAAATCCAAAAATATCACAATTTACATTTGGACAGATTATTCTGCTCTTAACCAGCTGTGAGTTCAGCTGCGGCCACGCAAGCTCAACCATGGAGCCCTCGTTGTTTCCGGCAGTGCCCAATGCCCCTGCTGCTGTCTGTGGGTGGTCAAACTGTGCAGCTGGAGGCAGCACAGTAGGGGATGGAGGGCCTGGTGGGCAACCCTCACCTGAAATACTGAGAATATCATGGAAACTCCCCAAACTGACAAAGCTGCAGAAGTAACATATCACTGTGACTTTAACAAACTGCACACGCATGCAAAAAAAAAAATGCAGCCGTGAGCATGGACCCACTCAAGTGGCAGCAGTCAGCAGTATTCAGCACAGTTAGTCCAATTGCTCTACTGCAGGACAGTGATTGGGAGATTAACCTTGTGCCACTTTTACTAACCCATTTTAACCTTCTAAACTCAAAAATCTGGCAGTCATGAGCAGTCATGAGCAGTCATGAGGAAAAACACTGCTGAAATTCATTCCATGTTCCCCTTTGAAAAAGAAAAAGACTCTGAAACTGGTGAGGTTTTTTTGTTTTATTTTTTGTTGTTGTTGTTGGTTTTTTGTTTTGTTTTGTGAATGATATTTTGGACAGAAGTGCCTATCCTGTAAAACAGCTCTGTGTGAATGCTAATACTTGAGGCCTTTAGGTGCTGTAGCCTGTATGCTGTTTGTAGCCTTGAGTAGCTGATGCAAGGAGAGAAGACAGACAACACCACACTGCCAGAGCAGAGAAAGTTTTGGTGACCTGCTCCCATGAGATGTATAGATTCTGGGAAGTCAGGACAAGGACTGTGAGCATGGCTTTGCTCTGGAGCAAAGCATTTGTTCTTTAAGACATTCCGTCAAAAACCTGCAGGGTGGTATGAAATTGCTCTAACTTTCAAATGGTAAAGTCCTTCTTATAAAGTGTGATGGCTACATGAGAGTCCTTGCCTCCCAAGCATTTCCTTTCCTGTGTGTATAAGTGAGTATTACAGCATTGCACCAATATATGTAAGATCACTGGGTGCATAAAAGACCTACAGTCCCCCTACCTTTTCTATTTTTTGGCTTGTCCAGGCAGCATGTGTCATGTGCTGCAAAGTGCCTTTCCCAGCTGCAATATTCTACTTACCAGTAAGCTGAATATATTGCTTACCTTACCCTAGCTGCATTTATCTTCAGGATGGTCTATCAATCAGCCCCTTCACCTTGCTTTAGTTTGTAGTTTAGACTGAAGAACAAAAGTTTCATGGGTCTGGATTTCTCCAGGCTCTGTAATTAAATAAGCAAACCACAACAGAATAATCAAACAGCCTGTCTAAAATACTATTATAAGTTTGAAAAATAGTACCTGTGAGAAATACAGAGAAAGAATTTGGAATATGGAATGTCAAAGAGATGCTGTAGTGTCACTGTCTTCTTGTTCTGGGGGCCAGAAATTATCTTTGTGTTCTACAAGAAACCTGAGGAATGCAAAGATAGGGCAACAGCCCACAGCATTATAAGAACCCGAGAAACAGGAAATCACTTGACCTTTAATTTTAACACTTATTCTTACATCACTGAATGTCCAATGCCCATTAGACACCAATTACCAAATCAAACCAGAATCCATGGGCCAAGTCTCACAATCACTCTCTCTTGCTAGCTTTTTCTGCAACCTGCCTTCACAGGGAAAGAGATGTGTCAAGTCTTTGAACAAGCAACAAACAGTGCATAAAATGCATCTTTAAAATGACCCTCTAGAGCTTCTGTTCGGTGCTTGACAAATGTACATGTGCATCCCAGCCATCTGCTGGTTCTTGCTCTATTTGTTTTCTCTCCCTCTCTCTAGGTTGTTGGTATTCTCACCACAGTGGCTCTGTTGCTCAAGCAATCCATCACAGCTATCCACCTCACATGTCAGTAATGTTGTTGCCATTCAGGCAGCAAGACATGGGTAGAAATATGAAATATAAAATGACCCTCTTCTGTCAAGGAAAAAAGAAACTGAAAATTGGTCATTGTCTAAGTCTGGCATTTTCAGTCCCAGGAATGATTCCCTATTGTCTGGAGGAAGTTGTCACATTTGTATACCTGAGATACAGATAGAAAAAATCTCCAATAAATGTCAAAGCTGCACTGACCCAGGAGTCACCACTTAGGATTTCAGCTTTGTTTTCTAGCAATTACTGTAATTTTCAAGACAATTATTTGTATTGACTTACACAACAAAAGCACACAAGCGAAGGAAATTACCATGACTTGGGTTTTCAATTTCTATAAAAAAAGATTAGAGTCAAATAGCCACAACTTTCTCATGGTTCAGTATGATGACTACTAGCACAGCCTCCTGTAGATGCACCTCCTCTATCTAGGTTTCCAAGTAACTTCACTTGAGCTTGGCTCTGTGTTCCTGCTCCTGGAAACCAGGTAATTTCCTTATTTCACCTGAGCTGCCTGGCCTCACATCTCAGCCCATATCAGAGGCCACACAATCACAGAATCATAGAATGGTTTGAGTCCACTGAATACCAGATTTCTGATCTCAGTAAAATATTGTTTAAGGACAACTTCTTTAACTTAACCTTTGATTGTACATGAGAGGAGCAGAATATCACCTTGTTATTATTTTATTCACAGGCAGGTGAAGCCACACATGATGTTAAAGGGATTGCTAAATCCTATGGCCTGACAGAGGCAAGACCTCCACGCCTCCATAGCCCCAGATCCAGCCAACAGTGAGGCTGGACCAGTGTTCCCAGAAGGCATGTATGCATAGAGAACACATATACACTATACATACACACATACACATATACACATATATACATATATACATATATACGCAGCTGGCCACATAGATCAACAGAGACAGAGAACACAGCACTCCAAAAGACACAAACAGCCGCAATAGCCTCATCCTGTCCCCCTGTCTGGCAGTTCAGACTGCATGTCCCTTACTGGTGTATATGATCCTGCAAAGTGGATTCTTCCAGCAGCCGGGCTTAGACACTCCGTTGTCTCAGTAGTTGCGCTTGGTTTCCAGTCTCCCCGCTGCTGGAACTTGGACATATGAGCCTCTGAGGCTGCAACCTTGCAGCTGCTAAGGGTGTCTCTCTGATGTGCAAAAAACATACACAGACGTGCACCTCAGCTGGCATCTAGACCCCACAACCTCTCATATTTGGACCCTCTGGTCCCCCCAGCATCCAACTCAGTCTTTTCAAACACTATCACCTCCAGCCTCCAGCCCGTGGTCTCACCCCAGGGGTCATCACTGAGACCCCCTGCACAGAGGACAGAGCCCTTTGCCTGGAAAAATGGCTAGAAATGCCGTGTATGGTCAGACACCAGGACAGACTGTGCTGGTCACATACAGGGCCACATCCAGGCATGTGCACTGAGCAGCCCATGTTTGTACATTGTGTCCCCTTATCCTACTGTTTTCCCACTCGCCTCTCTCCAAAACACCTTGATTCCCCCTTTCTCCATTCCTCCCATAAGTCCCCTGCAATCCTGAAATACCCTGCCACTACCTGCCATGGTGATCCTCATATCCATGGCAGTGACCCCTTTGTCTGTGGGGTGATGGCGACTCTCTCCTTTGTCTTGTGATGATGGGCTGCTCCAGCCCATGGGCTGAGTCTTCCCAGGGCAGCCCAGAGGGGTGAGCTGGGCCACGTATCTGTGATGGGGACATTGGAGTCCTCCATGGTGGGGAACAAACCTTTGGGGAGTTGGTCGCTCTCCTTCAATGCCCAAGGAACATCCACTTGGGATGTAATTGGGGTCCCCCACACTGATTCTGAGAGCTTCTCTCTGCGTGGGGACCAGCTTCTTGCTACATAACCTAACACAAGAACTATTAAGTGATTTGCCTAAGGCTACACAATTAGAGTTGATCAAATGCTTCACTTAAAAGCTTTGTGGTGTTTAGGGGTTTTTAGAAACTTATCCTATTTTTAGTTACCAAAATGACGATTTAAAAATAAAATAAATCTAGATTTGAAAATACTCCTCTGAAGAAAGTCAGTTAAGTACTCATTTTCTAAAATGTGCTCTCATGTTTAAGTGGGTTTCTTTGTAAAAATGCTGCTACAGAGAAAATATATTTCCTGTGATATCGTGTTTCTACTTACAGGACTGATATGAAGTACCTAGGTGACTGCAAACTTCTCCTGTGCATAAGCCCTCTAAACAGCCAAACTACCTGTTCAGGAATAAGTTGTCAAAAATGAATCCATTCTGATGCAGCTGAATTCCTAAGTAAATCATACTTTTTTATTCTTTTAAGCTCATTTTAATAGGAAGTTATTCTTTTTATAGTAATAAAAGAGAACAGGAAGCTGCTAGCAGAATCATAATTTAATCACAGAAAAAAAGCTTTATTACAATGATTCAGTGAAGAGAGCGTTTTACTTAAACTGAAATGCTGTACTCCAAAGCTTATATTATAGTATATAACCCCACCAGAGAGAAATTATACACACTGTAGCCTTGCAAAGAAGAATGATTACAATGTGTGAATCAGTCATATAAAAAGGGATAGGTTCTCTGTGGTCTGAGGAACTTAAGTTGTTTTGCTGAACAGCTAGGCTATTTTTAGAAACTCACATACATTATTTGTAATGGAAAAAATAATTCTGAAAAGTTTTTTTCTCATATCTGATCTAAACCTACCCTCTCAGTTTGAGGCCCTTCCCCTTTGTTCTGTCACTACATGCCCCTGTAAATAGTCTCTCTCCATCTTTCTTGCAGGCTTCCTTCAAGTACTGGAAGGCCACAACTAGATCACTCCAAAGCCTTCTCTTTTCCAGGCTGAAAAATTCAAATTCTCCTAGCCTTTCCTTGTAGGAGAGGTGCTCCATCTCTCTAATTATCTTTGTGACCCTCCTCCAGATTTGCTTCAACACATTGATATCCTTCCTGTGCTGGGGACCTCAGAGCTGGATGCAGTGCTCCTAGGTGGGATCTCACCAGAGCAGAGAAGAGGGACAGAATCACCTCCCTCATCCTGCTGGCCATGCTGCTTTTGATCCAGCCCAGGACATGGTGCTTTTCGAGCTGCAAGCACACGTTGCTGGCTCATGTCCAGCCTAAACAGAGCTGCTCACAACCCCTTCATCCTCCAGCCTGTATTGGCACTGGGGATTTCCCCAACCCAGGTGCAGCACTTAGTCTTGTTAAACTGCATGAAATTCCTGTGGGCCCATTTCTCAAGCTTGTGCATGTCCCTCTGGGTGGCATCCCATCCTTCAGGTGCGTCAACTTTACCACTCGGCTTGGTGCCATCTGCAAATTTGCCAAGTGTGCACTCATCTTTCATCTTCTTCATCCCTTCATCTCTGTCATTAATGAAGATATTAAATGACACTGGTTCCAGTACAGACACCTCAAAATCTAATTTTACTGAAGAAGTTCTTTAGAGCAAGCCAGAGGTGTTCCCTCACTCTGTGTAGTCTATATAATGAGTTGTCCAGATGCTTCCCTTTTTAGGTATAACATACATATTTATACTTAACTTCGTGAAAAAGAGTATGGATTACTGCATGTATGCCTTCTTTCCAGCCCCAAATGATTGCTGAAGTTACATTTACATTGAAATCTTTCCTTCTTTGCCCTTTTTTGTATTTTCTTCTTCCACCTTGGTTTTCTCAATTTAATTAGGTAATAAATTAAATCATTATATCATAAAATTACTGGATGCACCAGCATTTCAGTAAGTTATTAACATGTTGTTTGACACTGAATAAAACACTTGGGCAATGTAATGTTCCAGTACTAGGAACCTGCATTGCACTATACAATTTATAACTGGCAACTGGATTTCATATAAGCAAGATATTTCGCTTAGGCCAGGAAGGATAACAGCCATTACTTTCCAGTCTGCTTAAATTTTATTATTATTTTAAAGTTTATTTTATAATTTAAAGTTGCAGTTGATTTTAAATCAATAAGTACAAATTTTCCTTATCCCTGTTGTTGACTGATACGTAAAAGAGCCCTACATCACAGTGCGCTCATTGTTTAAAATACAAGTAGTTTTTACCCAGCCTTTTCATTTGCATTCTAGTATTTATTTAAGCTCCTGTGCCTCCATGCTAGAGCATTTTAACAGACCTATACAGTAATAAAATGAGCAATCAGAAATCCATTGTATATGGTCAGCAGGCTGTACAGCCTTGCCTAAACTGAATAAGCTGTTTGACTTATTCATCAGTGACCTGGATGCGGGGACAGAGTGCACCCCCAGCAAGTTCGCTGGTGACACAGAATTGGGAGCAGTAACTGATACCCCAGAGTGCGGTGCTGCCATTCAGTGAGACCTGGACAGGTTGGTGAGTTGGGTGGAGAGGAACCAAAGGCAGTTCAACATAGGTGAATGCAGAGCCCTGCGCCTGGGAAGGAATATCTGCATGAACCCGTATGGGCTGACCTGCTGGAAAGCAGCTCTGTGGAGAAGGACCTGAAGGTCCTGGCGGACAACAAACTGTTCATGAGCCAGCAGCTCCCTTGTAGGCAATAAGGCCAATGGTGTTCTGGAGTGCATTGCCAGCAGGTTGAGGGACGTGATCTTGCCCCTCTACTCTGCCCTGATGAGTCCACATCTGGGATAGTATGTGCAGCTCTGGGCTCCCCAGTTCAAGAAAGACAAGGAACTACCAGTGGGTCCAGCGGAGGGCTACAAAGACAATTTAGGGGACTGGAGCATCTCTCTTATGAGGAAAGGCTGAAGGACCTGGGCGTGTTTAGCCTAAATAAGAGGTGACTGAGAGGGATTTTATCAATACTTACAAATGTCTTAAGGATGGGTGTCAAGAGGATGGGGCCAGACTCTCTTTAGTGGTAACCAGCAACAGGACAAGGGGAAAAGGGCACAAACTGAAACAGAAGAAGTTCCATCTGAATATGAGGAAAAACTTCCTTACTGGGAGAGTGACAGAGCCATGGAACAATCTGCCCCACAAGGCAGAAGTAACTTTTGTTTTTCTGCTAATAAATCCACTGGGGTGAATTAAAGTAAATCAATACTATATGAGTTTATATCAGTGTTTACAGGTATACATATATATATATATGTGTATATATATATATATAGGGTTTATTTTAGAACAATTTGGTTGGGAAAGGACTTGATTTTTGTCCCTGGTGTCTTGGTCCATCGAGGAGTGGTGCAGGAAAGAAGTCCACGAAACATACAGTGTGGTGAGTTTATATACCCTCAAAAACCCTTCTGGGTACCTTCCCCTGGGGGGGGTGAGTGGGGGGACATGCTGTTTTATGATGGTTTTTCAGAGCCTGGAGGTGATGGGTTTGTACAGTCATTTAGGCTTGGAGGGGGGTGTGCTCCAGAAGCAATCCTACTAAGAGCGAGGCCTTCTCTGGGGTGTGTGTGTGCACAGAGGACCCCCTTTGACATGGCCTGGTTCTTAGGAGATAAGCATCACACACCCAGAGACTTGCTCTGGGGCCTCCACAAATCTAACAGGCTGTGTGCTATGGCCTCCTCCCCTCAGCCTTTATCTTCAATATTCTGGCAGGAGGTTTCTTTGCACTGCTTCCTACAGTAGCAATGTTTTAAGGCCATTAAAAAATCCAATTCCTCACAGCTGCCTAGAGAAGTTATGGAGTCTCTTTTTCTGGATATCTTCAAAACCTGCCTGGAGGTGATCCTGTGCAACCTTATCTGAGTGAACCTGCTTTGGCAGGGAATTTTGGCCTAGATAATCTCTAGAGGTCCCTTCCAACCCCAGCTATGCTGTGATTCTGTAAATCTCTGCCTGGATCAAGTTTTATTTTATATAACGTCTATATAGGGGAAACCCTATTCGTGGCTAACTAATTTTCCATATCTGTTGAGATACCTCAGTATTTGGTATTGTTTCATTTCATGAATATTGCACGTGCCAAGAAAGTTGCAAATATTTATGTTATGAAAGTTTAAGGACATTTAAAAATAATTTCAAGTTGCCTTCACATCCATTTGCTATTAAAGTCATGCGTTCTCATCACAAATTCAATAAAGCCAGACTCAGAGGGAGCCATAAAGCTTTCTGTAAATAATATAAAATACTTTTTGGTTCCACAAAATGTCATCTCTTAGTGCCCTGGTACTTTGGTTAGAAATGAAGAACGTGTATAGAAAAGTGGGAACCACTCCTACAATTTCATGCAGTTTCTGATTTTAGCTCCATAAAAATGGGAACTGCAGAATCTTTACATTACAATTTTTTATACATCAGTTGTTACCATAGGACTGAATTTAATCCACCTGACATCTCAGACAGGAATATGTTTAAGGAGATAACATCACGGAGGGGGCAAACACCTGCCATCTTTCTTATTATTCTATGCTGAGATGAAGGTTTGTCACTACAGTTATGCAGTGACCACAACCTTTCTTTATGAGGAATGCTGCAGAGAACAGAGCAGCCATCTCTACCAATCACCTGCCCAATATATCTATTGTAGAATAAGGGGGAAAAAAAAAAAAAAGGAACGCAGGCCTAAGCCCTGCTTTGCAACCAGCCAGAATTTGGTTACAAACATGTTCCGTTAAATAGTTTTGGCTTAGACTTGCTAGTCCTCTCCCTGGTCAAGTTCAAGCACAGTTTTGAGATGGCAAATGCCAGGAAGTGTTTCCTAATGCATGGATGGATGGATGCATGGATGGATGGATGGATGGATGAATGGATGAAGCCACCCTGTTCTGACAGAGGAGAGGGTTGAACTGTGAGGAGATAAAGCGCACAATGTCCCCTGTCCTCTGGCCAAAGGACTGTCCCAGACTGTCCCATTCATTCTGTAGCATAGAGACAGTCAGAGTGTTTGATTCCTCTTTTATTTAAATAATTAGCAGTCCCTAGCAATTTAACATAGTTTAAAGCCTTATTTCATTAATCTGTTCTACAAAAGAATAAATGTATTGCTAGTAGACACAGTCAGGTCAGACGTGCACACACACCTGCCTTTTTATGGCCCCCCCTTATGTGTCTCACACATCTCAGTAGGGCAATGTTATTTCTGCTTTCCTTCCACCGTCCTTCATACAAGACATGACTGCACATTGGTTCCCAGAGCAGCAGTGCAGCGGGAGCACGCCGCGGTTGGTGCCATCTTGGGCAGCAGCCTGAATCTGCCAGCCCTGCCTAGCATTAGGGCCTGGCTTCAGCTTCCCAGAAAGATGACAAGCTGGGGAAATTCACAGCTCACATGCTTTCCACCAATGAGTAATGGCTGGGATTTTGCAGGGAGAATATCCTGAAATATTTTTCCTTGTTTATTCAGGAGATGTGTATATTCAGAAGGATTCCTATAAAGGATGTACAAAATATATGTGTGTTGGGGTAGTGTGTGTAATATCAGACTTGTTACAGTATAATTCAGTGGAAAACAAATTCCCTGTGTTCAGATTCTCCCTGTTTATTTTTGTTAATTTGTGTCTCTCAACAGGTTTCATCTGTCCACATAAGTGCTTTTAATCACTATCAGGTGTCTCACAATCACAAAAAGGCATCCTGACAGCATTCTCTCAAAAAGAGAGTCACAGCAATCCGTATTTTACAAATGAGGAAATGAGATGCAGTAGCTGACACAGGCCACTTAGGATGTCCATGATGAAGCTGTAGAATGATCCAGGTCCTCTGAGTCTCAACTGGTGTCCCAGGCCCTGGTACAACCACTCCACTAGCACTATATTTTCCACACTTGTCAGGATGCAGGTAACGGTCCAGAGTGAAAAATACTGCCATCAACATCTTAATTTATATCAGAGCAATAAGAAAAACAGAGAGAAAGCATTCTTTTTTTGCAAAATCTGTACATTGCAAAACATGTTCTAGGCTTGGCAAAACTTGCATTAAATCCACTTGCAAACTTACATTGACTCATTTTGATTCTGCTGAATCATTCTTGTTAAGAAACAGAACTCTTGCTTTTCCAATTATTTTGCTGCGTTTTGAGCTGTCATCGCTCCATTGCCGCACAAGATTTGAAGCATGGTCTCTGCGAGCTTCCAGTGGATTCAGCAAAGCCTTGAAATACTTGCCTGAAGTCAGTGGGATAACTTGAAGTGCAAAGCTGGTTCAAGGTAAGTACCCTGAGGAGCTATAGGTTTCAAGGCCAATCTCTCGCATCCACTAAAATGAGCAGGAATTCTTTCACCAACCACAGTGGGATTCAGTTCATGTTCATTTTCACTTAAACTTGCAAAGACATAAAAACAGTAGTAAACAAGGGAAATAGTTCAACCCTTTTTGCTGAAGCCAATAAGCTCACCACACTTGCAGTGCATGGGCACACGTTAGTGCATGAAGGCATTCCTGTGCTCTTTACTTTCTGAGAAAAGGTGAAAACCCATGAACCAGAAGTTAAGCTCTGAGGCTGCCAGCAGCTGCAGAGGCAGCTATGGTGCTGCAGAGTCTGAAGCGCTGTGGTGGAGGTCTGCAAGGAGGCTTAACAGGCTTGAAATGATAAAGTGAGCTGTCATCTGAGAAGATGTATCATATCAATTACAGGAGAGCAAAAAGCTTGGTCCAGACCAGCAAAATATAAGACAATGTGAAAAAAGGAAAATGCATATCAGTTCAAATGAATATGAATGATCAGATGAAGGCTGCTGCCACTTTATCTCTCCCACACTCATATTAAGCCATCAGAAATTACACCAAGTGTGCTGGTTTTAGCTGGGATAGAGTTAATTTTCTTTGTAGTAGGTTTTTGAATTCGTGCTGGAAACAGTGTTGATAACACAGGGATGTTTCAGTTACTGCTGAGTAGGTCTTACACAGAGTCAAGGCCTTTTCTGCTCCTCACCTCACTCCACCAGTGAGGAGGCTGGAGGTACACAAGGAGTTGTAAGAGGACATAGCCAGGACAGCTGACCCCAACTGACCATAGTGATATCCCAGACCATATAGTGTCATGTTCAGCATACAAAGCTCGGGGAAGAAGAAGCAAGTGGGGTACATTCAGAGTGGTGGAGTTTGTATTCTCAAAAGCCATTAGCCGTGATGAAGCCCTGCTTTGCTGGAAATGCCTGAACACCTGCCTGGACAGGGGAAGGGATGAATGAATTCCTTTTTTCACTTTGTTTTCATGCACAGCTTTTACTTTACCTAGTAAACTGCCTTTATCTCAATGAATGAGTTATCTCACTCACCCTTCTGATTCCCTCCCCATCCCTCTGGAGGCACTGAGCAAGCAGCTGTGTGGGGGTTAGTTGCTGGCATCAAACCACAGCATCAGGTAACACAGGACCTCTTTCTCTTTGTCACACATGCATCTTATTTGCTCAGGTAATACAAGAGAAAGAAAGGAAAGCCTTGCAAAGTATGCATTTTCTTAACAAAAAATAGAAGTCTGTTGCCCAGGGAAATGGTGGAGTCGCTCTTTAGATATCTCCCTGGAGATATTTAAGAGATGTGTGGATGTAGCACTTAGGGACATGGTTTAGTGGGGGGCTTGGCAATGCAGGCTTAATGTTTATACTCAGTGATCTCAAAGGTCTTTCCCAACCTAAACAATTCTACGATTCTATGAAGTAGGCACCTCTCAGTCGCTGTTACCAGACTTTCCCATGCTGCTCGCTTCTGAGCGGGTCACTCTTTGGCAGCACACGGAGGATCAGCACAGCAGTTGTCCATGTCCATGACAGAGCACTGAGGGGAAGCTGTGGAGACAAGGGAAGCAGCACAGACAGTGTTAGTCATTCTGGGAGGCAGGCAGAGGAAATGAAGCAGGAATGGAAAAAAACAAGCAAACCCAGCTCAAGGCTAAGCTGCACCCAGAACAAAGGTCCAAATACAAAATAATTTATAGCACTGTAAACAAGAAACAAGAACATTCTGCACATGGAATGAGGAAAATAGCTTTGTCCATTGCTGTATTCTCACACCCTCCCAGCCAGTGACAGCCCCTAGGTAGCACTTCACAAGCATGCACAGAATGCCCCTGGGAGGGAAGTGGTGATTACGACTGTGACTGCATTACTTCCCAACCTGTGCAAAGCCTGGCACAGGTCAACATGCATTGATACACTTGACATGTGTTTCAGCAACTGTGCCAGGCTGTCTCAGGGCCCCACATGCTCTGTATTTCCCAGACCAACTCACATGTTAAAAGCTAAACGGAAAGAAGCAAACTTCATAGCACTCTGGGTATCTTATGGGTTTTGGGGATAAATCCTTGGGGTTTGGAAGGCAGGAGTTATTTGGTTCACAAGGCACATGACAAAACTGTAGTCTGAACCATGAAAAAATGAATTCTGCTCCAAAGAGAGGACAAAGTATCACCTGAATCCCAGTGAAAAAGAAGACAAAATATGAAATTGTTTTGTCTCCAAGACTGAGGATATGGCTTTTCCATGTCAAAAGAACCCATGTAATATCTTATGTAATGAAATAAACATATCTAAATAATCTTAAACCTTTGTTAAGGACAAAGAACAATTACAATGTCTTGGCTAAAAGATACTGCCATAAGAATTGAGTGTTTTATACTTAGCATCTTCTTCCAAAGCACCTGTAACTGAGCATCTCTCTGCCAGAGATTCAGTAGCAGACAGGGCAGACAGCAAACCTGATCCTGCTCACTGGTTCCCACATTCAAGCCTGCTCACCCTCTGGGGTCACCAGGGTTTTCCCACTGGCTTCACAGAGGCCAGGTGTCACCACAGACAGTGCTGCCTTGTTGCAAAACCCACTTCAGCTTCAAGAATAAACCTGTAACATGTAGAGTCATACAACTTTCTCACCATTAACGAAGTTTTTTGTAGGACCTACTTGGCTGTTGTGTTTCAGTGCTTTTGGGGGGAAAAAAGGTTGATTTCAGTTCTTGCATCAATGTAAATCCCCATTCTCCCTCGAATTATGTGTTTTTCTCTCTGCTCTAGAAAAGTTCAGGGAAACCAGACAGCCACACCATGGCAGATAGAGGTTTCAGATCTCTCTGGGGACATATTGGACTATCTAAGGACCATTTCAGTTCTCAAGCCCTCTGCACAGCTATAGCCTGACTTTACAGTAGCCTGGGACTTAAACAGACAGTAACACCCTTTAGGTGCTTATGTACATGTCCATGTGCTTGTTCCAGCCCACCAATGATGTGTTTCTGCTGAACTGCTCAGAGCTCCCATCACAGGCTCAACTACTGACCTCATTTTAGGCTAAACATTGTCAGTGCCCGTTCTGTCCTCACAAAACACAGGCAAGTAAATTTTTTTGGACCAGGTTGAATCCAAGAGCCCAGTGACTTGCCAATTCCTTCTCTCTGGAAGGAAACATAAGAGCATGACAGAGAGCAACCCATGAGTTGTCCTACCACACCCCAGAGTAGATGACAGGACACAAGAGAGGACACAGACCACATCTATGCATCACATAGGGAACAGACTTTGAGATCATGTTAAAGGGTTGACCTGGATTCATTGACTGGGAATGCCAAGTACAAATGGATATCTACTACTTTTAAATTTGTGAGGGATCTGCTCCTATTAGACACCTCATGTTCAACTTACTGTTTTCTCTGAAAATTCCTTTCTCATGTGCCTGTCTCCTCACATTGCACAGAGGACTCCACAGGCTGAACTGAAGGTAGGGTGTTTTCCTGGCTGGTAGTAGTAGCTGGTTGCTGCAGCAGCTAAGGCCTTGATTGATTCTGTCAAAGGAAATGCAGCAGAAATTATTATAACTTAACCCAAAAGGCTCAAAAATCAAGAAAAAGGCAACTAATTGTCAGAAGCGCAAGGGTCTGTTCCTCAGTGCTGATGACTGTAATAATATTTTGCATTTAATTGCTACATTTTGTGCCTTTGGTAAAGCCTGAGAACCTCTTTCTCAACTGAGTCCAATCCAAGATATGCCTTTCTAGAGAAAGCAGAATGCTTAATAAAGCTGCCAGAATAATTTCTTAATTTTTGCAGATTTAATGACTGTGAACTGAACAAGCACGCCATATGCTTGTAAGACAAGGCATCCCTTTTATGTTTTGAGCTAGAGCTATTCCCTGGAGTATGGGCAAACTTGTGAAGCACTTTCTTTATTTTCAGCCTCATAGCTTTTTTATTCTACCTCTGTCCAGTCCCTCATTTAATGAGGTGTTGGACTCCTAAGTAAATCCTTGCTACACTGGTTCTTCACACTTCCAAGATCATGGCAGCCAGTGCTTACCACTCAGCTTCTGATTTATACGTTCAAGGTGGTGATGAAACAAATAACGCACAATGGTTACTAATTTTGATCATACAGCTATTGTAGTCAACATCACGTGTGCACACAGGAAAATTAAGTCAAAAACATCCAAAAGTAACCTGCAGTCATTTCAGTAAACTTCTTGGGGGATTAAATAACAGTAAGGGTAACCACATCCGGATCTTTCATTTGTAATACTTAAAGTGTATTAAGAAGTTGGTATAAGAAGCCCACAATTTAAAATGGAGACTCAAATGAATAAAATACTCTGTGATGTGCAGGGGATGTGAAGAACATGTACTGTGGGGCCTCATGGAAGAGTTGTTCATGTAAAACCAGATTTTATATTTAGAATCCGTTTTTCAGATCTCCTTTTCCAGAGGTTAGCAATTTCTACCAGCTCTGGTAAATTCTTAGCACAATAGCTTTACCATCCCCACTCAAAATACCACTGTCTTACTCATTTTGAGCACCAACCCAAGGAGTCTGGACTGACCAGCTTTCAAGCAGCTGTGGAAACTTGTTTCTGAACTGGTAGAACTGTCTCTCTGCAGGGTGACATTGTGAATTAGTTTGTCCACCCACTCTCACAGGACTAGAGGTCCTGATGATAGCGGCAAGCCTGATGTGGAACATTAGTCTGTGACTCTCTTTGACAGGCAAGCTTCTGGTATGCTTTGGGTTACTAAAGTTAAGACTTATCTAATACCATACATCTTGAGTTGGGTGTCTGGTCCAAGGCCTGAGCTGCTTTAGTTAGTGAAAGAAGAAAAGTACATCCAGAGAGCAATTTGTGGTATTTTGAACAGTCCTCCCTTCACTATTAGCATTTTGAATCCTGACCTCTGTACCCTGATTTCTAGTGAGATTAACCCATAGACAAAAGCATCTGTCTACACTGTGTCAAGAAGCTCTTCACTTGGGAAAATCAGTCTTCCTTTGTATTTTATCGTTTCTCCCCAGACAGCTTGTTCCTTGCTGCTATTAGAGGTCCAGATTTTGCTTACACAAATGGAGGTAAGACAAGACTATGGTCTAAGCAGACTGTCTTGACCTTATCTCTATTTAGATGTAAAGTAAACATGAATAAGATCAGAATTGAACAGGGAGAACAAACAGGGGAATCAGATATTGCTTCTTGCATCATCTTTTAATACTTGGGGGAGTTTATCATTATTTTTTTCTAATTAATACTACAGGATCAGGCTACAGTTTTGTAGCATCAAAGCTTCTGCGCTTACAACTCCACCACATTTCTTTGTCTTTACTCAGAGATCCACACCAAAGAAAATAAAGTATTTTCTTTATGAGAACTGCAGCATCTCAGGACAATTGATATAATCACAGTCCATGATTCTTACTGTGTTACTCATGCTCTACACCAGCACACCTGCACTGATCACAGACACAAGCTTTCTATGTCCCCAACTTGATTTGGATTTTGAGTTAATTTAGTATTCAGTGCACAGTTATGACTAAGACAAATACATGGCTGTGCTCATTGTCATCTATGTCTGTGCTATGCTATTAATTTGAAACAATATATTTTGTGTGCACAAAATATTGTTTACCTGGTTTTTTTAGTATTACATTACCCCTTAACTGAACTCAGAATGTTTTTCTCCAGATTTTACATCACTGTCATTTCATGTCCTTCTACACACCTGTGCTTTTCCTAGGCAAATAAAATTCTTAGCACTAGATGGGCCCATTTTAGTGGAAGCGGAATCACTGCTAATGTACTTTTTCTTCAGATGCCTGGCCTTAATTCCATAAAACATACCCAGTTAATTACATGCAGTATAAATTCTCTCATCATCAATTACCTTGAAAAAAGGCCTTTGGAGTTGGCAATTACTTATAATATAGAAGGCAACTATACGATATTTTTTAAATCTCTTTTTTACTGATTTCCAGGTGTCAGAAACATCCAGAACACTGGAGAACCTGTTTCAATTGAGAGAGTGAAACCCATTTGGGAGGAATGGGGAATGATTAGAAAGACACATTTAAAAAGCCAAACAAACAGAATAAAAGTACAGATAACTGGGAATAGATAGGTCCTCCAGGAGCAGCCTGCAGAAATGGCCTTGCAGATCACTGACAGCCACGAGCCAGAAGAGCAGTGAGCAAAGACAAATTAAAGATGAAGGTAGCATTCACATCGCTGAAGAGATTGGCTTGTCTCAGGTGCACTCTTGTATTGTGATTCAGATTAGTATGAGTCCAGGAGTGTTAGCATAAAGAATACTTTATTGTGCTTTTGTGTAAAACTCAGTTGGAAGGATCATCCTTTGTCCCGGGTTAGTACAGAGCCTGACACTGTGCGGTGTTGATATATGGCAGGTGTTCTTTGAAGTTACTGCAGTGACACCAATTAGAGCAGCAATGGTATGTTAGACTTTATGGACTTTCCCTGTGCCCACCTCTGGCAGCCGCGGTAGACTACAAGTCAGTTCTTTCTGCAGGGACTATATAAATAAAACCTTTTACCACACACTTTCTCCTGCCCTTGTTTCAGGACAGAAGGGAACAACTGCTGTCTGCTTTTCTTCCTGCTTACAGCAAAAGTAGCAAGAAGTTTTGGAGTTATATGTAACCTTCATTAGGATAAGGCCCTCTGGTTTTTTTATGTGTGCTGACAGTCACATCACTTGTGTCTAGATGTTTGGGAATTTAGAATCTAATGAAAGCTAATTACCTAGGATCCCTGTAAGAGAAAGAAAGAGGTTAATCCTTTAAATGAAATATCATTAGGCTTGATCTTGATTTACTTAATGGGTCTCGCCATGGTACTACAAGGTTGCCAGATCAGCCCCAGATCAGGGATGTATGTGAGTCCAAATGCACAAATTGTAATGGAAAATGATGGTTGTATGTGATCAGTAGAGATATTTTGTAATTAACATTATTTTGCATGTATAGGGTATCCTCTATTATATAGGCTTGATTTCACATTTTCTTATCAATTTTATTTGCCAGTATCATGTGTACAAGCAGAATGGAAACTTTGAAACAAGAAGAAAAATTACTTGTTGGACTAGGATCATAAATAGGTGCTTATTTGTGATGTTATACTGAGTTATTGGGTCTTAGATTTCACTTTTTGATCAGCCTTTAGATTTTGCTATTTGGTTGTTCAAGAAAAAATCTAAGCATAAAATACCATCTTGCTGTTTCTGAATAGTGATGAGTTTCCATGGTATTGAGATCCTCACACTAAACACTGTAAGAATACTTAGTGTTGTTCACCTCCAGATACCAATTTACTTCATACTTTTGTGCTTTTACAAATCTTGAAACTGGATTTGCCTAGGGTTTTGTCCGCGCACTGAGACTGATGAAATCATGAACTGAAGCAATCTGGTTCTCTCATGGTGGGTTCTTCTTCTACCCACATTCTTCCTCCTCTGGAGAGGACAGCAGCAGCTGCATTCTGCACCTCCATTTTCCCTGTCTGGTGCAACCTTGCACTGTCATGCAGTGCCCCATCAATGTCACAGGTGCATTCCTTCTTGTAGTTCCCCAGCTATGCAATTTCAATGCTATATGGGTATCTTTGCATGACAGTGTGGCACTCTGCCCCTTGAATTTCCTCACCTGGAATCACTACAACGATGTCTGTTTTTGTACTGCTTTTTTCCAGATTTTTTTAGCTAAATGCCACTTTAACAAAATCGATGCACACAATACCTTTTGTCACAAAACATTTTGCTCATCAGCTTTCCACTGTTTAGTGTTAGTTTGGTGATGGTCAGGAGCTTTTTCTCTGCTCTCATTACTCTTACACAATCATGTCTTGCTAGTGGGACTGACAAGTCCAACAGTCCCTAATGAGAGAGTAAAGAGACAGGTGAGGATCCTCCTTGTGCAACTATGCACGGCACCCTGATTGCCAGTGGGAATCCTCATCCCTGGAACTGGGAGAGCCAGGGTGACAGTCTGCTCCATCCTTCCCAGCTTGAGAGGTTACAGAGAGGCCTGACTCGTTAATGTGCCAGGTAAGCACAGAGTGTGCACATGTATCAGTAAATTAAACATGTCCAAGGTCTTTCTTTAGCCCCAAGACTAATAGGCTGAACTAGCTTGTGTACGCAGAGTGACCTCTCAGAGCATCCAACATCGGGTAGCTGTACCCAGGCAGCCCCTCAGAAATAGCCCTTTTGCCATATCAAGGAATAGTGTGGGTGAGGGTACTGGCAAGAATGAAAAGCATATTGTGGGAGACCCTACTAACAGGTCAATTAAGCTCCTGTGCCAGCTCCAATGGAATTTAAGCTCCATTGTTTAATACACAGTCATCTATGGTGGTAGAAGGGAAGGAGAGCAACTACTAAGCTTCTGCAGTTTGTTACACTGGTGCTTCCTTTATCTTCATCCTGGAAGAAGCAAACCTTGAGGTAACCTATATTTCCCTGTGTAAGCTGTTTAGGGGGAAGTGGACTCCTATACATAGCTTAGCTACACTGAAAATTGCTGAAACCCATATCTATCACCCCCTGCTCCCTCTCTCAGTCTTCTGAGTAAAATCCTGCCCTGTATGCTGGCCAGTGTTACATTAGTCCTCCCTGTGTATCTGTGGAGGACTCCTCAAACCCACATACAAGCAGCAGTTGCACTGGCTGTGTGTGTCTGAGCCTGGGAACAGAGCCTTAGGCAATAGGCACGTTCAGATGCAGCTGCCCCACTTTTACTCACAGTAAATCACGTGTGTGTCCCTAAAAATCATGTTGAAGAATTATGTGTAGTCCTTAATAAGTAGCACTATCCCTTCCTATTTACTCACAATGTGCATGGAATGAGACTTCTTTTTAAACCTGTGCCATTCCCATCTTTTTGCCTTGTTTTTCAATTGAGAAGGGTGCAGTGCTGGCCTTAAATCCCTGAAGGAAATGTAAATAAGAAATATTTAACATATTTCAATCATAATAGGATTCTTCTTTATTGTTCAGATTCTGTGAACAAATCTGGAAAGACTTCAGTATCTAACTCCCAAAACACTTACTACACAATAGAGGTGAATCACAGTTTCCCGGCTCCAGGAGCTAATGTCTGTTGAGACTAATCCATTTTGTGCATTTCTCACAAATAAAGTCTTTTTATTCCTCACTGCTCAGAGCTTTTAAATCAGTCTCATACATAGGAAAAGCTTTTCTGATTCCTGCAATTTCTATGAAATGGATTCAGTGGGATTGTTTTTTCCTGTCTTTAATTGCTTCCTCATCAGCTCAGTTCTCGATGATCCAAACGCACACCAATAGTATCCTTCGGCATTTTATTTTATCTTCCTGTGAAAAGAAAGGCTCTGATCTCATTCTACCCATGTCTGAAAAAGATGGTAGTTTATTTTACTGCTGCAGAATGACAGCATATGAATATAGAGACTTATCAAATAGTATTCACACATGAACAAGCAAGTGCAAGTATTGGCACTGTCAAAGGAAAGCTGTCAGGGAAAGATCATGTTGTCATAAACCAAGAGAGGCTAAAAATTAAATTAGATGCTGAACATATTGAACACACAACCAAGAAAAAACATATGCTAAAAACCACACATCATTACCTTTATAAATTATTTATAATAATTAATAGCTGGTAAGAACTTACAACAGGTCTAAGCTGTACATGTTCCAAATGTTTATAAGTATATCATGTACATAAATACATTATAGTTGGCAAAATATTGTCCTGGTAAAGTCTATAATAATCTTTTATTTATTGAAATATTTATTAGCAACATATTAAGCACCTATACATAAATTTATATATAAAGATTTAATAAAAATGCTTCTTTTCCTGCTTATGCAGTAATGACTCAGAACATAGCTTGCAATACTATTTAATAATGGTTACTATGGAGCAGTTCATTACATGTTATGAGTTGATCTGAAAAGAGTATATTATTATTAAATATTTGGTTTGCAGAGCTGAAAAGGAAAACCCAATGTGGTGGTATTCATGTTGATTTTCCATTACTAATAACTACACTGTGAGATTGGAGGAAAGCTAGGAAAAAGAAGAGAGACTTTCTTCTTTATGGGTAATCCTATCACCTACTAGCAGAAACAACACAAGAACTGGTCACCCTCCTGTTCCTTACATGTGTATAAGGAACTTTCAAGCAATAAATGCTCCTGGAAAACACACATAGAAATGCATATTTGGAGGGTCTATGCAGTCTCCAGCAGGGTTCTTTCCCTTACATGATTTGATATACAATTCAACTTCAGAGCCACCATAACATTTTGCATTTGCTAGGCAGCTCATATTCCAGAAGCTCAAAGCCCATTACAAACAGAACTACCCTTTCAGAATAGGCTGAATAATTATATATTGGCATTAATATTTCACAGACTGGCAAAGGTATCCAGCACGTTGCTCAAAGTCACACAGACAGTTGAGTGCTTCGGACCAGTGAAGATCAGTAGGATGTACCTCCACTCACCCAGTGTACCGAGCAGGCTCCTGCCCAGCCACAGGACTGTCATGCCTCCTTCTTTTCTCAGATGTGATGCAGATTTCAAAAGAAAGAAGTTTTGTCTTTCAGATGCTGCTCCTGCTGCGTATTATTCCTCTTACTGATATACCAGGCATAGTTACATCCCAAGGTCCCTCAGGCAACACCCAGCATGGCACTCACTGACACATAAAAGAGGGAGAAATGCCATCTATCAGCACATAGAAAAAAGGGTTAACCACTGTAATTTACATCTCACCACTAAACTCAACAGACTACAAATAAGATAATGAAATTTAAAAATGTGTTTACATAGTTTAAGAAAAAACAAATATACAAGAGCTGCCTAATTAGGCAAGGAGCTAAGGCTGCACAGATGTTTTCATGTGTTTTAATGCCATCAGGAAACATTGAACAACCCCGTCACAGAAATTGGGAGGTCGTTTTTTAGAGTTCTTTGTTCTTATATAACAGATAGCTCTTTGGAAAACAGCCCTTATTAATGAACCATAAATAGACACCTCCCTGAGGCCATGTTTAAGCACATTGTACTCATTGTGAATAGGACACTGGTAAGATGGAATTCAAAAATTCTCATATAAACTCATAAATAACGGTCATTAAATGCATATTTATGATTCAGTCTTTATTATAGCAGTTCTTTTGAGGGACGCATTGAAACACTTGTAATCTACTAAGTAAACCTGAATTCTAGACCTGTGCAAAATTGTATTCTAGATTCTGTGCAAGACAATGAGTCTGCAAAATTTAGTTGTAAATAATTTGCATTTTTAAAGTTTTATATTAATCCAGGAAAGCTCTTGAATAATATTTCTCAACTTCAGGTTAATATTATCTTTTTTTTTTTAAATATATTTCCATAGAATACTACAGACATGGTATCCTTTATAGTTCCATGGCTAGAGATCTTACTGATTCTTAGTTCTGCTCTTAGACATAAGAAATAGCTGAATAATAGTTTCCAATGTCAAAAGGCCAGAAAGCTGACTAAGTCTCTCTGAAAGCCCTGGATTTCTTAGTCAGTTCTGATCATGGTCACTTAATATCTCTCATCCTAGATAGCTATATTAGTTTACAAATGCTACAGATTCTTATGGCCCAGACTCTATCTTCAGTGCCTAAGATTAGTCCTTAAATCTCTCCTTTGCCTGGCTATTAGAGACTCTGGCTAACACTACCATTGAATTGTGAAGGAGCTTTAGGTGCTTGGCATATTTCAAAATGTCAGGCTGCTTTTACCTAAATACTAATTAGATATTTCAGACAAGATAACTGAAATTCACAGAACTCTGAAAATTGAGGTTATCCTTATTTTGGGTTACTGAAGAATACCCAAAGCCAAGCAAAATATGGCTAGCGGACAGTTTTCTCATACGTATAGCTAGAAATGACATTTGCATGTTTTCCTTGAAGCACTTCTCCAACCCAAATCCTTCTCACAGCCTTCTTTGTCAATCAAACCCAATCCATCTATCACTCTGAAAGACCAGTGTTGTATGCTGCATAGGAGGTTTGCCTGTCAGCTGAAGATGTTCATACTGAGTACCACTTTACCCTAAGCAGTAGAACTAATTATCTGCTGACAATATACTCCAAGGGACTAATAAGTCATCTGAGTGACTGCCAATATCTTGAATTCAGATGTGTAGAGGCCTTAGACTCTTCTCATAATCAGTGAGGAAATTAACATCTCTAGTATTTCTGTGATGTATCTTATCCTGAGTAGATAACTAGAGTGGACCAGCTGATGCACACCACAGATTACCCTTTCCCTCCAGTCATTATGAACACACTAGAGACACCAACTCAGCTATAGCTATTAGTAGGGATGTCTGCAGTTAGTTAAGATGAATCCCTCCTGTGCTTCTGATGAATGACATAGAACAACCCAGGCAGCTGTCCTACAATGAATTGATGCCTTGCAAGGGGGAGCTCAGTTATCTAAGGAGGAGCTCCTTTGATCTTATGCCATTTAATAGGTAGCAATGAATATTCAGATAAAAGAAGAAGAGTCGGTATATAGAAATGTTATAAATATATGCAAGAATATGCTGGAGCATTGCAGAATAGGAGGACAATCATCAGTACGTATTTTGGGTAGTACTGCAAACTTTATTGGAAAATGTTTGTGGTCGTGGCAGGCACACTTTACTCAGCAGCCTACCTCTTCCTCAATGACGTTACCCTTGGTTACAAAATATTTACTATGAGGACAAAAATGACACTGGAACTGCTGCATTAAACAGTCTGGGAAATGCATCTGGCTAAATATTTTGTATAATCCTCTCTTAATAGTCTCAAACACCCTGGTGTTTAAAAAGCATGACTTAAGCCTACATATTCTGAGATAATTCTCTGAAAAAACAAATATATCTCTTGATTTTCTTAAACTACATTTGGCTCTTGAGTTTATATGTTTGTTATAATAAAATCTAAGAAAAGTTTGTATTTAAAAAAATAGAAACATATTCAATCGTTTTATTGACCAGCTGGGTCTTTATATAACAATGCAGAATTATTTCAACTTGTCATGTCTAAATATCTGAACAACCCTTTTGTCTTGAAGTCAAAACAACCATGAACTCAGGCATTTTGGAAAGCATCTAGTATGATTTTTGGTGCTATAAGATCATAAATGTAACACATTCAACACTGTGAGAGCAGCCAAATCAGAAAGTGTAAAAGAAACTTTTGGCATGAATCTTCTTACAATATTCACATAAACATTATTTCTCAATGGCCACAGCTTCTCTGTTCAATATGAGAACTTGTTTTGTTTATTTAGAAGCTGCCAGGAAACTTTGTCAATGAAGTAACAGCCAATGACAATATGAGAACATTCCATGGACCTTGAAGACATCTCAAAAACCGGGCTTTATCTTATTATGACTACAGCAGGATCATAACATATTTATCAATATGATACAAGTAAAAGTAATGCAAATGTGTATATGCAAATGAACATTTTATTATATAATAAATTGGTTAGATCTTGCCAATATTTATGCTGGAGGGAATGTTTGGGAATATACTACCCATTAGTGTGTGTGCTTGTAAAGCTTACACAATTGGTTCCCAAAAACATAATCTATCTGCAGTTTATGTGGACCTTCCTTAAAAAAAATTCCTAATATATTCAGTTTTTACTTACTAGTAGTGACTGAAACAAAGTAAGTAAAAAAGAATTCCATAGCTGTGTGTGGTTTACAAATGTTACTTGTAGCGCCTGATGTGATTTGGCTGAAATAATCAAAAATATCTGCTGAGCTGGATCTTCAAAAAACCTTCAGTGTTGTGTAAGAGCCCATGTGGACTCAAAACAGTTTTAGTAAAAGACAAGAGAATATAGAAAGGATTTATAACATTCTTGAACTGGATTTTGGTACTAGAAGACAATCCACAATAATTTCTAAATCTTCACATAATTAATTGAATTTTTTTTAATTACTGTTGGATTATTATTATACTGGAAAGGTGTGTTCCAGATTTACCAGCACAGAATTCTCTATCTCAAAACTGAACAAAATTTTCTTGGCTAGGACCATCTTATCATGATGCTCTGAAATCTAGGTTGGCTCACTGTGTCAAGTGTTGTCACCAAATCTGTAAAAAAATGCTCAGATCTTTAGATGTTGCCTTGGATATACTTCCAGAAGTTTCCAAGCCATAAAAATGGTGCTTGTTTTTCTGCACTTTATCCAGTGTGACATTGCAATTCCAGAAGTCCTTTTTTTTCCACAACAGCACCACTCAGCCTAGGATTTCTAAGAGAAGACAAAGCCAGCTGCTGTCAGGTTCTCTTCTTCCTTAAAGCCTTTGATGTGACTTACAGCAAATAAAGTCCAAACCCACAACATTCATGAACATCAATCACATAGAGAAGTTAATGAAATCATGTAGTTGGGAGATTGCTGCCTGGATCAAGTATCTAGGCATCTTTCCGGGTTATCACAAAGATGCTGAACCCCATTTCTTGTAGCTTGTCTAAAATGGCAACAGGCTCCTCAAATCATACACCTTTTGGCAGTCACATCAACACGAAAACACAGAGCATGTAAATCTAAGAATTGACATATGTCTTCAAAATCTTTGATGTGTGGTCTTAATTACTTCCCTATAACCAGTACTTTTCCAGAAACTGCCTCCCTTTATGCATGTATGGTTATTGACAGGCTATGCATGCTATTCATCAGCCTTGACACAACTGTTTATATGAAGCAACCTAATTTTCCTTAATAATAAACTTTCACAAGAGCCACCTTGCTGCTGAGTCTATTATACCTAACACAATCTATGTTTCTTATTTAAGCAACGATTAACTGAAACAACTGTTGTATCACTTAAAATAGGAATTTGATCAGAGCAAGAGGAAAAAATAATATAAACTTTTCTCTTCTTCCTAATATAATAATTCTTGGAAAGAGTTTCAGAAGCAGATGCAGCAGCTGTCAGCATCAGAACAGCTCTTTATAATTTCCTGTCATGTAATTTTTTCCAAAACTAGCCTTACCATTTGCTTTGCAGCTGTTAGGCAGTGTTTGGGTTGAGTTTTTGAATGCAGATTTGTGTCAAGTGCTTCAGTGACCCATCCAACAGTATGCCAGAGGTTATTCCAACATAGATTATATTGCTAAGGTAGCTTTGAAAAAAACCTTAGATGCATTTAAAATCCCTTTCTGATCTTCAGCTGTTGGAAAAAAACAACCAAGTTCACAAAGGACTATACAGTGCTGATGATGGTGCTGTCCATCTCATGATGTCAGGCAGTTGTATCCCGACTTATGTATGTAGCCAAATATAAAAGTGGAACAAGCTTTTGGGTTACAGCTGATGAGGTCGCTGAGCCCAAGGTAGTATATTTTGGTCTACTCTTAGAATTCCATTGTAGATGACATCTAAATGCCTATGATGCTTGCACAGTGTTCTTGTAGCAAGAAGGAAACATATGCATCATCTTCTTCTGAGTAGGTTGCCCAATTTAGGAGTAATCTCAATATATATGACAAAGCTGACATCAGCAGGATGCCATTTCTCAGCAGAACAGATTTTTCATGAGATAGTTATATACCACACCACACTACAGTACACCATATTGTGCTCTGCTTTTTTGCACTTTTGAGCATATACTGTCAGTAAAAAGGTCTTCTACATTTTCTGTTCCTAATTCTACTCCATCTTCACAGTTCATTTTAAATTCACCCTCATTCTCCTGAGCATAAAATATAAAGGATGCAGTTTTTTATCAAGCGTCTAAAAGCAAGGAAGACTTTAAAGAAAATGGGATGTGTTTAAGTGGATAATACCTGATAAGACTTTCCAAATGAGTATGCCTTACTGCAGTCTTCATCCAAGTGAGATTTTATTCCATAGAGTAATTTGAAAGCTGATGCAAGTAATAGTCCATGAAATAAACATAGTGTAATAAATGGAAAACTGTGAAATGTGTATGAGTGCAATTTAAGACTATGAGGATCAGAGAAGAAAAATAGAAAATAGTGGAATGAGAAATAAGCAGCTGGAGATGCAGAGTAGCACCAACTGATAGAGACAAACTGAAAAAGGGCAAGAGTAACAGTGACCATCAAAGCAATGCTAATCAAGAAAATTTCCTAATGAAGATTCACCAAGAGCTCTCAGATAAACTTAAAATCAGCAGCTGGGGGCAAAAGGTCAGTAGCTGACCTTGCATGAAATTCATTGAATAGAATGGAATAGAGTAGTTGCAGCTGGAAGAGACCCAGAACAATTACCTAATCCAACCGCCTGACCACTTCAGGGCTGATCAAACATAAAAGCATGTTATTAAGGACATTGTACAAATGCTTCTTAAACACTGACAAGCTCAGAGCATCGATCACCTCTTCAGGAAGCCTGTCCCCAAGTTTGTTCACCCTCTCAGTAAAGAAATGCTTCCTAATGTTATGTTTGAACGTCCCCTTATTTTGTTGGGCTTTGGTTGTTTGGTTTTTTTAATTAAATGAGGTCCAATACTATATTTAATTTTTAAGGATTTCAAGTCAATATGTATCATGATGACATTGTATACGCAAATTTACTGATGAATAAATTCTTTAAAAAGCACTGTGCAGTACAAACAGAAAACAACATGTGGATATTTTCAGACAGGAAAATTGAGTTACTGTTGCATGTTTCCCAATATATCAGTGAAAGAGATTTAGATAGCAGAATCCTTATGATTATTGCCTGCTCAAGTCTAAATTGAGTTCCAATTTTAGGCTCTCAGAAACAAGGCAGAGAGAAGATATATGGGGAAAGATATAGAAAGTTATATCATCACATGAGAGGTAATGGATAAGACAGTTTACAGAAGATATAGGGGCATACTCAACACGGGTTCATGTCTCATCAACTGGGATGACTTAACCCACTGACTTAACCACGGTTGCACAGGATACCTGTTGCAGTGAGTGTATTTCCTGTTTTCCACAGGCACACTAGACTTCCTTTGAGTGAAGCAAAAAGAGTCTGTGTTAATGTAATCAAGTTTTGCTTAAGACTTTCTATCTCCATCCACTTTTCAAACCATCACTTCAGGTCAACAGCCAGTCAACAGCTTTCATTTGCATTGATCAGTTGACACAGTCTATACTCAGGAGAATTAATCATTAAATTACATCCTAAGAGATACAGGAACAGCAAGCTCTGTGTTAATTTTATGCCATTCTTAATTTTTCATATCTCCTAGGTGCTGCAGCCTGTGCACATGAGAGTGTTCATGCATCACTTGGTAATGAGACCTATTTGAGTTGCAGAAACTTCTTTCTCATTTTCTGTATTCAGGTAGTGTGAAAGCTGCAAAATGCCAGATGATTGCTGCACAGCCAATTCTGCCTACGAATATATAAGCATGTCCCAAGAAAATCAAAGAAAATCTCTTTAGTTCATAAAAACTTTTGATTCATTCTGATTTCCTTTTTCACCAGTTTAAATTGAGAGTAATTCCAGGAATATTGGCATGTCATGAAATTGAAATTCACACTGCAAAAGATGACATCAAACTATATTAATAATCATTCTCTGGCAGATTAAACTGACCTATGTAACAAAAACAATTAAAATAGTATAGAAAATTACAGACATAGACTGGGTATTCAGGATTTTTGACAATAAAAAACACTTCTGAAATATTAACATAGAAGAAACTCTGACAATTTCATAAAAGTTAATACATCTGAATCCCCTTTCCATGAAGGTTCAAAAAGAAACTTCTACTATCATCAGAAAGACTTCCCAAAGCATGATCAACCCCTCAGGTCTGTTTTTTGTATACTCTATTGGACTCTGCAAGTAATGCCCAGACTCCTTTAAGTTCCTAAGAGCTTTATGAAGCAAAACACATTTGAGATACTGGGCTATGCTAATGTATATATCTATATCTATCTCTATATGCATATTATATATATATATGTATATATATACATCCGTAAATGCAGTTTCACTCTTTAGAAAAGCTACAGAAGTGAATCATCCCTGATGAAGTTGCAGAGGAGTTAAAGGTGATAGAGAAGCTATATGGTTGAGGAAAAGAGGATACAGAGAGTGTGAGGAGTACAATTCTTGGTCCTATACCATGCTGCTGAGCCACCATATGGCCATGTAGAGCTTAAAGGGAGAGGTTCACAAAGAGTGTCTAGTCATCCAGTGAAATTCTTTTAATGAGAGTAGAGCTTTCATAAATCTCTCTTGAAAATTTAGTTTGCTGTGGTTGAGTAACTGTACAGAGAGCATTTACCTGTGATGAATGCTATTCAGAAGCACGGAATCTTGCAGCTTAAAAACAAATAACATGAGGGGTGTAACTTCATATTATTGGTTCTTCTCATTGCCATTAACCATAAGCAGGGTCTTTAAATCAAGCTAACCAAGCTCTTTCTATCAAAGTGGTCAGGTTCTTCAACCCAAACCTATCACTTAACAGGTTGATTGTTTATCATGTGACCAAAACACAAGAACCCTCACTTTACCCATATGTGATGGCTTCTGAAGAAAATAGGCAGGAGGGAGCAGGCTTATGCAGAGGAAGTCTGAATCCAGTATCCTGAACAGAGGTTCACAACTTCTGAATGCATAAGTATTTCAATACTTGTTTTGTGGGTATGGTTTTGTAGGTGGTCTATATGAAAATGTTTGAAATTACTTGAGATCACAGGATAAAAGGATGAAATATAGGAGATACTGTAAATGTCAAAATGTATCATTGGCATTCTTGCCTTTTCCTGGTTAGTCCAGTGATGATTTATTATGGATTTCTTTGTAAGCAGCCAACAGAAAGATCAGAGGGAGAGGAACGCAAATTATGCAAAGCTTTGAAGCAATGTCCTTTCATGCAAAAATTCCATGGCTACAGATATATTTTTAAATAAGAAACTGAATGTGAGGAAGTAGTCTAAAAACACACATCTAAAGCCAAGCCCAGCCTGTTCACCTTTCCTGCTTTGCCAGCTCCACTTTTGCAAATGCATGGCTTTCGGCAGTTCTCTGTTCCAAAATTATGTTTGTACCTTCAAGTTTTGATCTCTCAGAGCACAACAGATTAGCCTGGGCAAAGGAATAACCTTGGCTTTTTTTAATGGACTTTGTTTCTGTTTGATAAGTTCCCAGGAAGCATATGACTGCAACTTTTGCCCTTCTGAGCTTTCCTTTCTCTGAACCATTCAGCATAATCTTCAGCATACTCAAGCAGTTTGAAATGGGTTAGTGGTGGTGTGTAAATCCTAAAGGTATATATGCCAGTTAAACAATATTCAGTTGTATTTAGCTTGGCTATTAATTAAAAGTCAATTAAGAGTTTCCATAGCACCCAGACAAAACAAAAGAGTAACAATTATGTTCTGAAGTTGGAGGGGAAAGCTGCAATAATTGTTTCTGCTGATAGGTCTCCTTCACATTTCAGCAAAGAGAGACAATGTAAAATTAGCAGAAAAAGACATGTACTGAACAATTTTCAAGACAGGGAGCTACAAGTAGCTGGACTAATGACTTTCAGGTGAATATCTTAGCAGAATGATTAAGAAAAAAGTGCTAAAATGTTGCCCGTAATAGCTGCTTTAAAAAGGTACATTAACTCTTTGGGCACTTTTCAACATGCAATATGGAAAAAATTGAAGTTGGTGCAGCTCCAGTTAATTAAGAGGTATTTTTTTCAGTCTCAGGTTTAGTTTTAACCTCACATTTTCTAACAACAAAAACTCTTGAAAAGTTTCCCTTTCTGTGTTACAAGCCTTTGTTCAGCCATCCTAAAAGACTCACTGAAGAGCCAGGCAGTCATTGCAGTATCATCTCTTCTGGCTTCCTGACCTCGGCCATCAGCCTGAAGTAAAGTCATCACATCAGTGGAAGAAAAAAGTGATAGACTGTCCCAAGGGTAAGCTCTTGATTAGCCTAATTGGTATATTTAATTTTTTAGGATCTCAGAGATAGTACAGGTTCTGCCAGAGTTCCAACCACCATGTTTTCCTGTGGCTGTATTGGCTCACTTTATTTGGGAAGATAAATAGACTTCAGACCAAGCTTCAGCATGGTTTTACTTGCCTTTAAATCGGATATCATAGCACAAATGTTTTATACGACTGGCATCAATGGGAAACCCAATGGTTGCTGTTATTATGAACAGAATACCTCAGAAAAGTAATCTGCAATAGTCAAGTAGTCAGGATAAGCAATTGGAATTGTTTCACACAGGAATGTGTCAGAATTTCCCTTTTTCTTTGGGGCTACAAGACAAGTGACTCTTCTTATAAGGTCTGTTACCCGAAACTCCATTCCTATTAAGCATTTGCACATCGTTTTTAAATGGTTTAATGGCTCTCATCATTTTATAAACATAGCTGGGAGGAGATAGGACTTATGATGGATGCCTGTATGTAAATGTGATTAGAAAGCTTTGGAAGTATATTCAAAGGAAAAGATTTAGGAACCTAAGCGAATCATGGATAAGGTTTCATTGGAACTCAGTGCTGGATTTCAGGAACTGAGATCCATCCCAATCCCAGTGCTGTGGTCTATCCTGGTTTCCACATAGTGAAAGTTTTCCACCGAGTGTGCAGCAGTCAATGACTTTTAGTCCTTACTGGTCCTATTAACTGTCTTGGAAGACTGTTACAGTCCCTGATGAGTCAGCTGTGCAACTCTAATAGCAGAGCAATTTTAAAGTGATAGATGAGCCCTAGGTTCCTTTGGAACCGAATGACACCTCAGTAACCATTAAAAGTGCCTGGGACGTGGACAATAATGTCCGAACAACAGCAAGTTTGGCCATTACTGGTGTCAGCTCCTCTTGACAATGACAGAAATGAAAAGGTACACAAAATCTGTTTAGTGCTTTATTGAAAGAAGTCTTCTGGCTTCACTTTACAGAAGGTACCACTAAAACTAGCCTTTACTGAAAAAAAAGCTACCAGTCTTAATGTGGGGAACCAGTAGAGAAGCTCTCCGAAAGGCTCACAGCAGGGTGGAGAGATTTCCAACAGTGCTCTGCATGCTGTTTTATAGCCAGCAAGATGCTCTTGTCTTGAAGTTGCTGCCAGTCAAGCAACTTCAATTGATTTTTAATTCAAGTAGAAAGAAGAATGGAATGTACAAAAGAACATTTGTTTGCTCTTTGGGCAAGGGGAGTTTCACTGGGAAGGAGAGGAAAGTACTATTGTGGCCCTGCAACACAAAAGCTTCAGGGTACAAACCTCCTCTGGCAGGATGCCCTGCAGACTTCGGATGTCAACTGTGCCCACTGAATCAAAAGGGAATTTAGTGTAATAGTTTGATTCGGTTCTACCAGCAGGATAAATAAGTTGAAAAGAAAAAAATGTAAACATAACACATCAAAACAAAATTTATTTTGGATATAGTTTAGTAATGAGGGAAGTCACTCTGGGAGAGTCTGTCACTTTGAAGTTAATAGTTCCTGTATCTATTTACCAAAACTGTTTGTTTCAGCATGGAGTACAAAACATAGAATAACGAAGGACCTTCAACTGCTTCTTCACTCTGTCTTGCAGCATAAGGAAGCTTGTATTTAGAGAGTGAGAAATTCAAAGCTGGTAAAAAGACTGCTTTTGTTTCCCATAAAATGTGTATTTATGAAATTCATTTCTATAAGGAGTTTCTAAAGCCTAGAATCAGCCACTTATAAAGACCATTGAGTTATCAGAACACTGAGACGTGGATTTCCACATTTCAGATGCTAGAACAAGACCTCATCCTTTATGTTATTTGTCTTGTATCCCTCTGCTAAAGATTTTTTAGACACATCTCTGGAACACCTGCTATTTCTAGTCTGTTGCCAGTACTGAGCGTACTGAACACACAAGTGTGAACTTGGGGATGTGGGCTTGCAAATTCCTTGCAGTTCTGTGGGTTATAGGCATCAAAACGAAAGGAAGATCCTTTTTGTCTAACTGCTCTTATCCCCCGTTGGTGTAAATTTTCTTTTTTTCAGATTGGAGGCTGTTTCTTTCAGTTTCTAATATATATTTAATTTTATATTAAGAGAGTTTTATAGACAGAAGCAAACAATGCACATACTAACCTGAAACTATAGTTGAAGCTTAAAAGGATTAAAGAAAAGACAAAAGGTCTGTAGTCTCGATATGCTAATTAGAGCTTCTACAACATGAAATACGTTTTGCATTTACAGTGGAAACAAAATTAACAGAAGTGCAAAGTCAGCACACAAATCTAGGAAGGGAACAAGCTGTCAGTTAATATTTGTTCTGGTACACAGATATCTTTTGGTGTAAAAACGTATTACAGTGTTAAGTGTGTTCTTTAAGCACTTGTTAATCACCTTGCCTTAGAGCTGCTTCTCTTGAAAGTAACAAAATTCTTCCATTCCCCCTCTAACTTCTTTTAGAGATAAATGAAGTGCTATGAGTGCATCTCACTCATGGAAATCTCTTGGTAAAGTCAAGTTTTGCCTGTATAAGCAGTTCTGAACTGAAATCTTGATAGTGCTCCATAAGGAGCTGGAAAGGAACCTTAATATAATCAAATCTGTATACAAGAAGACATGCAAAAAAACAGCACGAACGAAATGCACGTGAATAGTAGAGGGGCCATGAACTGCAGCCAAATAGGTTGATGATGAAATTTCACAGTTTTTGTTTCATTTACATGTTATCCAGTTTATAGGAAAAAGAAATGCCTGACTACTAAGCACGCCATTCATGACTCATAGGTACTTTGTGCAAATACATAATTCATGGAGAAATGTACTACTGCATGCAAAAATGACATTGATCGGAATACTCCATTTGAACCTGAAAAATGTATAGAGAAATCTGTCACCAAGCAAGCCAGACTATAATTGTCTATGTATCTGACTTGCTTCTTATTTTTCTTTTTTTTTAGATCACTTTTCTGCAAATGAGAAATCAAAATTAACACCACTGTAATTAATTTAAGTGTCACTTAACAAACTGAACCATTATTTCTTCACTGTGAGAGTGATGAGGCACTAGAACACGTTGCCCAGAGAAATTGTGGCTGCTCAATCCCTGGAAGTGTTCAAGACCAGGTTGTATGGCACTTTGAGCAACCTAGTCCAGTGTGAGGTGCCCATGGCAGAGAGGGTGGAACTAGATGACCTATAAGGCTCTTCCAATCCCAAACATTTTATGACTCTACCATTATGATGCCAAGCACCGATCTCAGTTTTCTGCTAATATAAAGTATTGTGTGCATGAGGCCTGGGGAACATTTAGTTTAAAATAGTTCAGATCTTTAAAAAGCAGATGTCAGGACTCTTAATTTCTTTCCAAACATACCCTATGGACTAGGACTCCAGAAAACAGAGGAAGTTAATGAGAGAGGAAAGAAACTTCTTTTATTTGTTCTTTTCACAGGCCTATGAAAGATAGAAACAGAGGATCTGAGGCTGATTGACATGTTTATTCAGACAGAGGAAGCTAGGAAACAACCAAAGTGAATTTATAGTTTCAGGTCTTTTTTTGAAATTCAACTTCAAAAAAAGAGGAAATACTGATAAAACAGAGGTAGCCTGTGGCTTCTTTCTGTATTCCAAACCAAGAAACATTTCTTGACAGTTTTGTCCTTTGTGAAGGATTTACCCTCTTACAACCATGCATTGTGAGCTTAGAAGTGCAAGACCCAAGATTAAAAACCAACTGCACAGAAATGAGGAGAGGAGTAGGAAATCCTATTTTATCAATGGGTGGCTAAAGGATTGGTGCCACCAGTGAAACTTTGGGTTTTTTTATCATGGGGCAAAATTTATGGTACCAAACCTGCTATGAGTCGGGTGGGCTTTATCTATCCAGCAAGGGCAAAAGAACCCTAGCATATAAGTTGGCCGGGCTGATCAAGAGGGCTTTAAACTAGGTTTGAAGGGGGAAGCAGTTGAAATCAGGTTCTCCAGAGAAGAACCTAAAGGTGGAAAGCCAGGGTCAGGAGTGATATCAGCAGCCCAGCTGAAGTGCATGTACACCAATGCACACAGTTTGGGAAACAAGCAAGAGGAGCTGGAAGCCATCGTGCAACAGGAAAGCTATGATGTAGTTGCCATCATGGAAACATGGTGGGGTTAGTCACCTAATAGGAATGCTGCCATCAGTGGCTACATGCTCTTCAGAAGGGATAAGCAAGGTAGGAGAGGTGGAGGCGTGGCTCTATATGTCAGAGAGTCTCTTGAGTCTCTAGAATTTGAGGTCAGTGATGATAAGCTTGAGTGCTTATGAGTCAGAATCAGGCGGAAGGGCTGACATCCTGGTAGGACTCTGTTACAGACCACTCAACCAGGATGAAGCAGCTGGCAGACGTTTCAAAATCACCAGCCCGTGTTCTTGTGGGCGACTTTAACCTGCTGGATATCTGCTGGGAACTCAACGCAGTGGAGAAGAGGCAGTCTAGAAGATTCCTAGAGTGTATGGAGGATAAGTTCTAATCTAGAAGATTCCTAGAGTGTATGGAGGATAATTTCCTGTTGCCGCTGATAAATGAACCTACTAGGGCTGGGGCCCTGTTAGACCTGCTGTTTACAAACAGAGAAGGGCTGGTGGGAGCTGTGGTGGTCGGAGGCCGTCTGGGGCACAGTGACCACGAAATGATAGTTTTCAATAGTCAGTGAAGTAAGAAAGGGCATCCAGAAAACCTTTACCCTGAACTTCCAGAGGGCAGACTTTGGCCTATTCAAGAGGCTGGGAAATAACCCTTAAAAACAAAGGGATCCAGGAAGGATGGGCATACTTCAAGAAAGAAATCTTGAACGCACAGGAGGAGGCTGTCCCTGTGTACTTCTTATGTTGAGGGCCCAGGAGCTGAGTACATGTATAGCTTAAATTACACACAATCTATATCAAAAATTGTAAGAAACATACATGAAACATGTGTCCTAGTGTGTTTCATGAACTTCTGTTGATAGTGGAGGATTGGTATATCAGGATATATATATATATTATCAGTATAGAGGAAAGAAACTCAGAGGAGAGAACCTATATTCATACTGTACTGTCAGCAGAATACAGATAGAATTGTCACATCCATACTTTAAATAGTTGGTTTAGGCTCTCCTCTGGACTTCTTGTGGCTGTAGATCTCTAGCATAAATGCTGTTCCTGACAAACATGAAGCATTTTCTCCAAAACAAGGAGACTAATTCCAAGGCATGGGTGAAGTTCTAAACATAAGGGGACTTACACATTATTTCCCTGAGTCATAACAACTGCTTATCTTGGGTGAATCAGGAAATTTTTAACAGAGTGGTTAGAATTAAGCTTTGTCAACTTTTGCTTCAGCTTTGCCAAATTTGTCTTATAATATGTTTCTATACATGCTTATCTTCCTAAATACATTTCCTCATGTATCATTCTTACCATAACTGTATTTCATTAATTTTTATTGTATTTTTTCCAGTAAACAAAGTCTGAGAAAGTATGGATACACAGAAATTAAAAAAGAAAATAAATCAAAAGATAATGGTAAATTATTGTGAAATACTTAGTATTATTACACATATGAAGCATACTTCTCGACAAGTTGAAACCAGCTGAAATTATCCATGTTCTTTCAGCTCATGAATAATGGTTAGTAATAGATCCTGGAAATACATTTCTCCAGCTACTCAGTCTTAATTCATAGCAACGAACTTTATCCAATTTACTGTTGCCTATACAGAAGAGAAGGGCCATTTTTTTCTTTTTCTATGGTTTTAACTTCACCTCTTCATTAGAATTTTCATTTAGAAAAATAAGTAAAGTCATTCATTAATTGAAGTAGGAAGTTCAAACTAGGTGCATCAACACAGAAATATGAGTATGATGATCAATAGCAAAGCATAACTGATCGTGTTTTACCTTTAAATGCACACAGTTATAGTGAATTTCAGCAACAGCTGCACATATACCAGGGCAAAACTTCTGTTTTTATGTCTCGTTTTGGTGCACAGCAAAATGTAATGTTCCTTAATGTTTGCATTGATTTTGAACTCATCAATATTTAATGTCTTAGTTAATATTTATTGATTTCTGACAAGAGGGATAATCTCCTGCTACTTACTTGATATCTGCATTCAAATGAGGGTTACAAAAAAAAGAAAGAGCAAGCCAAAAAAAAAAGGTCCAAAATCATTATGGTGTAAATAATAAGCAGAAATAACTATTCACAGTAGATTCCTGGAGAAATAAAATCGTAGAATCATGGAATGGTTTGGATTGGAAAAGACCTTAAAGATCATCTAGTTCCAACTCCCCTGCCATGGGCAAGGACATCTTTCGTAAGTCTTATGACAAGAGACAGAGTCCACTAAGATCATGTAAGGTACCATACATTAGAAAGCAGAAGTCATCACACTACATTTTTAAATTTCAAATTGTTTGGAAGCTGGAATATTTTCTTTCTGGAAGAATTACTTAAGAAGATGATAACATTAATGTCAATTGAGCAGAAATGGGAAGGCTCTGGTTAGGATTCATCTCCTGTATCCATGCATCTATCTTAGGCACTTGGGGGATGAAACACTGTTTTATGGTGCCCAGTTTTACCCCATTAATCCTAGAAGAAAAGAGTTTTAAATGGGTTTGCTACAGTGAGCTGGGATTAATACCAACCTGTGGTTACCCAGGCAGTAAATTTTAACAGAACAATTAGTGTAAGAAAGCAGTGGAACCCAATTTATCCTTCATGGTGCATTTGATCATATTAAAAACATGTTTGTGCTATGTTTGTGTAAGCACATATTCTTACCATTTATCTTCAAATTATTTTGAACTGCCACTGACTGACCAGTTGTATCATCTTTAGTGAACCCATCCCTTTTTTTAATTTTTAACCAGGATGGTAAACTATGGATGGCAGAGAAATGATTGATCACCATCAGACTTTGAAAAATCTTGCAAGCCTACTGAAGCCTTCAAAGGGCAGTTACTTGCAAAAATCTAGACAAAAGAATTCTTTGTCGATATTTATTGTTCAGCTGCAGCCAAAGTACAGACATTTTATATCATTTTGCTCCTTCTTAAATGCTTAGAAGAAAGAACTACCCCATCACTTTTGAATGATGGCTGTGAGTAGCACTGATTGCTGAATATACCTTGGGGTTTCATATAGTGCCAAGAAGCAGAGCTTTAATTCCTGCAACTGTGTTCTGCTCCACTTTGCATGTGCAGTGCAGCACAGGTCTTTTCGGAAAAGTTATGTTCAGTACAGACAGCATCATGACAATAGAGAGTTTTCTCTACAAACCAGTTTTCTGGTTTGTAGCTATGACTATACCATTGAATCTCTCATGAATCAACCTTTCCTGACTTAGCCTTTCTCACTGTAGATAAATAAGAAGGTACAGCCCCAGAAGAAGCAGACAAAATAGTAAGAAGCTGAATGCAAGATAATGCCAAATGAATCTGAGCAATAATAAATTCCGAAATCAACGTGGCTGTTCACACATGGTTTGCTGGGATGACATAATGCAGTCATAGTCAGCAAAAATAGTGACAATGCATTGATGGTTTATGTTGCCAGATTGCCCATACCAGATGTCCACAATGGCAAGATTTCATAGAAGCACAGTCATCTCAGTTGTAAGGAAAATCATGAGGCCACCTAGACCAATGTCTTACTTGGAGGGGGCCTGCTTCCAACATGAGATCATGTCAATCATGGATATGTCTAGTCTGCTCCTGAAAACCTACAAAGACAGAAATTGTGCAATCTCCCCAGGTAATTTGTTGTGATGTTGAGCTATCCTCCTAATTCATTTTTTTCTATGATTTCCTAAAAGGGCAAGCAAGTCAGCTGCAAAAAAGGTTAGTAATACTGTAAGTGGGATGTGGGTGAAATTTGGATACATAAATCCAAAATTAAGCTTGCTATCACAAGAGAACTAATAGTGAAAAGAAGGGCAGCATTATCTTCCTCTACAATGCATACATTTAAAAGTATGTCTCAAATGAAGGTGCGGACCTATTTTCTAGGACAAATTCTGGACAATGCGTCCCCCATGAAGGGAATATGTACTGCATCTTTAAACAAGGGGCTTAAGAAGCAAGATCTCAATAATCATTCTTTGCCTCAGTATTTCCTGGAATTATTTTAGGCTGCTTCATGTTCAAGATATTTTAACTGAGTCCTAAAATACAGTTTGAGATTCCATTCCAAGGGCCACCATGCCTAAAAGGTTTATCTGTCTTTATTTACTGTCATCACTGAGGTACAACTGATGAAAACAAACTTCATACCAAATTCAGCTCAGCATTTTCCATGAGAAGGCAATGGTGATAGGAATGCCAAGATTTTAATGAATATAATAAAAGTTTAAATGGTAATGCTAGGTATATTTTCCACAGGGATAGGTCATGAAATATAATTAACAGTCATGCTTTGAGATCCTTTGATACTGTGTGTGACTTCAAATTAGAATGATTCTTTACAAAAAGTAATCAGTGAAATTAATTCCTTAACTAATTCTGGTAGGGTTATTCAGAGAATAAATTCTGCTGAATGTAAACCTAAATAATTAACTCATTGGCATTAGAAGATGAACAAACTTTGACTTGCAAGCTTTAAACGATGCTACAGACTAAGTACCCTGGACAAAGACAGTACAAGAACTATTATCCATAATTTTTACATGTTCTTAGTGGATTTTCCATCTTGAAACATGCGACAAATAATTAGACATTTTCTTTTAATGATTTTTTTCCGATTGCTAGTGTCCTAATAGTGTTCAGTGTAGCACATGGATACCTGTATTTCATTGAGTAATCTTCTGTCTTGTTCCTATTTGAATTAGTTATAATTTTTTTTTATGTAGGTTTCTTTAGAGTATCCTATGTCTTGAAAAATTTTAGGGTAGGGGGTATAGATTGGATAAGAACTAGTGCATATGAGTCTCAAATTTTCTTTTGAAAGTACTCAGCATTTCATTTGGAATTTTGTGGAATTCTGGTCCTGTAAAATCTGTTTACCATGAAAGACAACCCTTTATCTGATTTAAATAAGTAAGAACCTCTGTTGTTTCTGTTAAAGTGAATTTTGAAGACATTCTGAGATAATAAAAATACATAAGAACTAGGAGCACAGGGAAAAGAGTCACTAGTGATTACACCAAGCATGGTTTGAGAATACAGAAAATTGCAGGATCCTGAGTTATGGATGTCTCTTTACCCTGGGTAATAACTGCCTTTCTACTCTCCCCCATTCTCTGCTCCTTCCATCTCTGCAAGTACCAACTGCTCTCATTTGGATTAATCTCATCTAACGCATTCTTCTGAGCATTGGTTTTTAAATTCCCAGTTTCTACTTCAGATCTGGAAAGGGACTTGTCCATCTGAAAGTCTGTCACATTCTTCCAGCAAGATTGTCTAATAAACATATCACCTCTGCCTATAAATACTGATGTTCTCCAAAGTATCTCTAGAGATGCAAATGTATGCACTTGCATATTCAGCAAATGCACAAGAAGTTCATTATTTTTGGAAAACACCATTTCACCATTCCACATGTTACTCTAACTTAATACAGTTCTCCTGCAAAAAAGAAATCTAACACAAAACCCTTAAAATAAAGGTAATACTGTGTTATATTGAAACAAGGAGCAAGAGTTGACTGCGTAAATCCCATATTGAACAGGAACCTTGAGGGTCCTTCTTCCCACACAGTAAGGAAAGCAGGTTACATTAGTTTTTATTTTTATAATTAATCATTTGTAAGTGTCGCTTATATGTAGTAGATTTTCAGTAAGTGAATCCTAACTATGCTCCAACACTGATGAATAACTGTTGACTTAATTACATACTATTGTTATTTCATCAATTCATAATTAGACTTCAGTTATCTTAGTCTGGAGGAATGCACTACTCAAATTTAGTAAGTTTTTTAATATTGAGTTACTAAACCCATTAAAAGGACAAATTTTTGTGGTTTTTTTTTCATTCAAAATTGTAATAAGGACGACCAAATTGTGAAAACAAACATACAACAATCATTTTTCACTCTCCTTTGTTTTACCTCAAAAACTCCATACTCACATACCAGAAATGGGTTGTTATATTCTCAGTGAAAGAAATCACATTGTACTAATCAAACATCAATACCAAATCACCTTGTCTACTACTTAAGTTTAAAAAGAAAACCTAGAACATGCAAATATTCATGACTGGATTCACCACAGTTAACTCATTTTGGCTAAGAGTTAAATGTCTAATGGGATTTATCATGTAATCTATAGCAGCAGAGAGAAATAAGAACCTTAATATAGAATTTTATCTTATACTATGAAAGCTATCTCGTTTAGGCAAAGGTCTCTGTTCTAACAGGAAGGTGTCATTGTCTCCATCAGCTGTCAAGGGAGGCCCATAATAAGTTCAGACTAGGCATTTAACTTTTATACAGAAGCTGGGAAATGTGGAGTCCGTGCCTAGTATACATGATTTCCTACAATTTTTAAACTTTGTACATTCACGGAAATTGATTTGAAATCTTAGAAGAGCAATCTGTCTCATAAGTTTTCAGTATTTCTAGTTTCAATGCCAGATCGAAATATTTTTAGCTAATGAAATTAAATACCTATTTCTACTCACTTATGTATGACGATGAAAGTGCAAGACCCTTTAAAAGCCCTGTAGCATCAAGAGAAATCTTAGTATTTCTTAAGAATCTTAAGATGCTTAACCAAGCAGCATGAGAAATCTTAAGATACCAGTTCAGTGGGAACTAAGAACTGCCTGAAAACAGAAAAACCTGATCCTTGAGTGAAGTCGCGATTAAGAAGTCTGTCGCGTGCATGTGGTGCAAATACTTTCCACTGGATTTTTCCACATTTCTGAAAAGCCTAGGACTATCAATAAATGGGAGAACGCATTTTTCACCATGGCTGGTCTGGGTCACAATAAACATAAGAACTCACACGGGTTTCAGTGGGAGTTGGTACCCACTGCAGTTGCTGTGCTCCCATGCCCAGGACTAGAGGCCTTTCCTGGATTCCATGGGTTTAACAGGTTTTGTAGTGAGCCAAAAAATGCAAACCTCATCACACATCTGGAATCAGCAGAAACTGCAAAACAAAATAAAAAAATTACCTGGATTTTTCTTTAAACTTTGGATTAGGACAAAAATTCAGGCAGTTTCATCTGGGCTGCTTTATCTGCAAGCAAATTTAAATTGATTATTAGCCAAATTGTTCTTGATATTCTGTAAATAACTCTATTCAGTGGCAGTTTCCTTGAAAAAAGAGTAACTTACGTTATTTCTTTCCTAGTAAGAAAATTTTTTCTTAACCAAAAATCCTGATCAGAGCTTTTTCTATCTACAAATATTAACATTCTTTTACATTGGTTTATGGAGGATTAGGGACCCCTATTGAAGTCATGGATGGAAAAAGATCAAATATTAATGTGTTGAAATCACAAAAAATTCTGTTATACACGAAGAGCAAAGAAAACTATAGTATGTGTTAGTTACAAGCTGCATTAAATAACTGGGTTCTTGTGTTGGCAGAAATATAACTAATAGATTAATTTACAAGCTGGAATACAAATTCATGGCAAGTGCAATTGCAGTCAGGAGCAACAAAGAGCAGTTTTTCACTATCTGACAGCTTATGCTAAATACACTTTGCATTTTAATGATGTTGTTGCTTGCCTGACTGTTTCTTCCGTGTCAGGATGGCGGTAACTTTTCCTGACAAACTGATGGTAAAGCCTGTGGCTCACCATGAGCCATCTTAGGAAAACTCTTCCAAACATTGAACTGAGATGCTAGACCAGCTCAGACCACAGTCTTTTGTCATTTACCAATTCAAATCTATTTCTTTCCTGCAGACATGTAGCAAAGAGGAAAGAGTGGCTGCTGTCCTCATCTTCATCTGGAAACCATGAATAGTTACTTCTGGACTGTGTTTAGTCTGTTCATCTAGGTAGCAGCTCTTCTGTCTACATACAAAGCCATCATTGCACTGGTGGATTGAACAGAAACCACAGGGATGGACTGCATTTTAGTTATTAAAAAGACTTGAGAGTGGTCAGATGGCTGAAGGTGCAGAATCAATTTTATATGCTTGTCAGATAATGCAAACCTTTTGTCTAGCATGTAGGTCACTAGAAGTCCAGTATTTTTCACAGTACCAGTGAGACTTCTATGAAATTCTTGGTAATGCTATTAATTTGAAAAAGAACACCATGGACAGAAATGTTTTGAAATCCTGGAATATTCCTGTAAGGTAGAGCAGGATTACCTAGTAACAATGCACGTCTCCTCTTTCCTCCCACCTAATTTCACAAACTTTTAGTTTCACAGTTCCAACTTTGCAAGACACTTTAAACGCTTAGGTAACAGTCACAGAGCTGGATACCCAGATGAGGTTTGATATCCAATGAGACTCTGACCCATTATGCCTCCAGACACATATTATCTTGTGGAGATTGCCTCCTCGTTCCAATTGCAGATGTCTCTGGAAGCAGGTGTTCGTATTAAAGCTCCTACCCCATCTAATATACTAACATCTTCAAAGCTAAAATACAACTGCCTTTAACCTGGCTGTGACCCTGACATTACCTGTGGATCCAGTACTGAAGAGACAGCATATCACAATGACTAGAAAGCTGAATTTGGTGGTGTCAGAAGTAGGTTAGTATTAGGAAAACACTAGGGCAAAAGCTAGACAAAAGTGAACATTGCAATTAAATGCCTGTGAAGTGTTAGTTATTGTCACCTTCTTTGGCATGAGGAGTTTACATTCAGCTTTCTAGTTTTCACTGAACATAGCTCTAAGTTAACTGATAGTCAGTTTGCCCTCATTTTTGTCAGCTTTTGTCACTCTAATGCAAGGTATTTTGAAATCAGCTTCAGAATTGCTAGAAATTTGAACTCCAAGCACTGCTTTTCTCATTCCCTTTGTGAAGGCACTAGAAATTTCACCAAGAGTCCATAACAAGTAAAAGAGTAGCAGAAGACACTGAGACAAGAGGTGAAATGGGGTTTCTTGCCTAAGTATTGATCAAATCAAGCCAACCCTGCCTTTCCTTCACCACACCTTCACCTTAGGGATAACTTGTGCCTCCAGCACCTTTCCTTAGACCACAAACGCTCCAAACCTCCTTCCCCACCTTCACCCACAACTGAGCCCTGGTGCTTTCCTTTTTCTTTCCTACCCCTTTCTCCAAAATACATCCTTCTGCTGCTGCAAAATGTCATTTAACCACAATACAGACAGGACTCATGGTCTGAGGATAATCCACACACTACCCTGGCTGTTATCTCTGTCCTCTTAGCCTAAGTAGTCTATGAAGCTTAATCTGCGCCTCCACAAGAGATGGTGCACAATTTCGTGGCAGAGGACCTGAAGCCTATGATCATACTGGAGAGATTATCAAACTTTAAAAGTCAATAAACACAGTTATTCTGAGATTAATTTGCAACTACAGAGTAGCTTGGGTTCATGCATATATGTTCTGTGAAACATATTTAAAGAGCGTGGTTTTCTTCAAGTTTCCTGTTAGGCTTGTATACAGATATAAAGGGAAGTGTCATAAAAAACAGCACTGCTAGAGTTAAAATTAAGCTACAAACCAAATTCATAAAAAATAAATAAATGCACACGTATATTCATATATGCAAAATAAATAAAGATTAAGAAAAAAAGGAATAAATATGTAACCTGTGCTGCTAATTGCAATATATATTTTCCCTCTGATGGATGTACTGTCAAGTTGTTGCTGAACACAATGAGTGTATGCAACTGAAGACATAATTTGTCCCTTAGGGTAATAGCTGTTGTATGAGGACAAAATTAGGCAGTGGTCTGATTAGACATATTTCAAATTGGCCATGTTTGTGCCCATTAACAGCTGGAGGTAGAAGAAAGTCTTAATTAGTGAGAATGTTGGAGGTTTTTAAAAATAGGGGTTGGAAGACTTAGTGGCTGACTTGATAAATTAGGAATTAAAATTGTGTTGTGTGCTGTCTACTTCTGAATAACCCATGCCATGGGAAATACTCTAGAAGAGCCTTGTAGACAAGCAGACATTTGGACCATGATTAAGTATAAACTAGAGCAGATATTCTTTTCACTTCCCCCTTTCCTTCACCAGCTCCAATGAGATTTGATCCCAAATACAGGGATTACTACAAATTTTATCAGCATTCCACATTGTGGTGCTTCTTAATGCTTAGGATTCAGCTCAGAAACAGCACAGTGGTCATGTAGCTGGATCAGGGGACAAAAATGCAACCTCCTTCTTCCCCAAGATTTAAGTCCAAAAATAGCTTATAATAGATTACAAAGCACCCAAAATGCAGAAAGACGAGGTCTTTAAAAAGATAGAGGAAGTAATGATAAAAAATTTATGAAGTTTTTCTTCCTGTTGTCACCCACTCTTATATTTTCTCCCAATTACATTCTAAAAAAAAGACTCTAAAATTCCTGTTTTTATTACCTTAGCAAAGAAGTTAAGAGTTGCAATGTTTCACTAATAGCATTCTAATTAATTTCTTGATTACCTGCAAGCATCCTGCTCTAGGACATACTCAGGCTTGACTGGTGATCTGAGCACTAAGACCTTCTAACATCAGGTATTGGTAATATCAGGGTAAAAGCAAAGTGCTTTTTCTTCCTTTTCAGAACAGTCATTCTATAAAAATATGTCATGATTCATGTAGTTTAATGTTTATTTTATTTCATTTCACAGCAGATAGGGGTTTAGATATTTACTGAGAGACAAAACAGGAGGCTTAGTCCAAGATATAAAGTAGATAAAGAGGGCACAGCAATGTAACTCTTCTGGGATACCAGGGATCAAAGATGTGTTCAGTGCCAGTTAAGTTATTTTGGAGCATACAATACAGTTGAAGCTCACAACCCCTCACAATACAAGAAGATAACTTCCATTAATTTTGCCAGGAACAGGAGAGGATGAATCTTCAGCTTTTCTCAGGATCAGGTGTGATTTACAGCAGAGAGAGAAAAGTCAACTGAGATGAAACAGAAGATGCCCCAACTGCTCTTATTGGATTTACAGAACTGTATTTCTAATGCTTTGAAATTGCATAATTTTCAGTCAGTGCCTTCTTTTTCTTTTTCTTTCTCTTTTTCTTTCTCTTTTTTTCTTTTTCTTTTTCTTTTTCTTTTTTTTTTTTTTTTTTTTTTTTTTTTTTTTTTTTTTTTTTTTTTTTTTTTTTTTTTTTTGGTTCTTTTTCTTTTTTTTTTTTCTTTCCCCAACATGCTATGACCCTGGAGAAAAAAATGGAAAATCTGTCCAGAAGTATTACTGGACAGGCAACTTTTCCTATACATCTTCCAAATGAGCCATGCCAGAGAGGACAGCCTCGCTTTCAAGACAGTCAATTTGAGTAGTTTACAGTAAAATGTTTAAGTTAGACAGTGTTTTATAGGTTGGTACTTTGAACAGCTTTGTACTTTAACAACAAAACCTTTACTTACGAGAATTTTAAGTTTGTGAAGCAGTTGCTGCCTTTTGCTGTTACTGAGCTGAGATTTAAATGCACTTTTATCAGACTTTCTATGTAAATTTCAGAAAAGACAAAGATCCAGTTTTGTATTCCTTATGTTAGGCAGCAATTGTTTATGTAAGTGGTCCAGTCAAGAATTAACCAGAAAGCATGTCATGCATTTCGAAATGTCAGCCATGCATTCAATAATAGGAGTGCCGCATGGACTCTCACAAAGAAAACTTTCCTGCTCACTTTGCACTAGGAAGGAAGTTTGTGTCCCATTTCCCACATCCCATATAGATGAATTGCAGATCTGGCATATACAGGAAGGCAGAGAAGAGTTTCAGAGACCTACATAGAACATTTATGATCTGCTTTGACTAAATCAGCAATATTACAGGTCTAATAGCATTACTTCCAGAAGAACAAGCAGTTCTCCAATTCTGCTTGGAGAAAGACCAGAAAGATTAACTTTTACCAAAGCAATTTAGAATTAGAAAGTTTCTTTAATACCAGTCTAAGACTGGATAAACAGCACAGCAGGATAACCAATAAACCAAGAATTATGGAAAGTTCCCTTCTTTGGATTAAAAAAAAAAAAATGGCAGAACAAAGCCCAAATATCTATTAGGGATTATGTAGACATATTTTTAATTCTTTCCTGAAAACAAAGGTCCTAAGGCAACCTTTCTGCTTATCCTATCATCACAGGATGTGTGTCTGAGGTCTGATTCTTTATGATGTCATTACTGTCAAATTTTGTGATTTAATATTTATCCCCACACAAGAAGGAACAATAAGGCACACTAGTAGGTGGAGAAGCCCCAGTCACCTTCCCCGACCCCTGGATACCCACCACTATGGAAAAGGTGGCATCATTATGGGATGCAAAGGAAGAATATTTGTGGGTTGTACATGAGTTATAATAAATCTGTTGAAGACTTCAGAATTTAGCATCACATCTCGAACATCTCCATTAAAAATGGTTCCTATCAGCTTGAATTTATTGTTGTGTCTCCTCCCTAGAATTCATTAGCAGCTCACTTTCTCGTTAGCCCTCACGATCTTATCTCAGAGGTTCTGCAGTTTGGCATTTTAATTTGAACTGAGCTACAAGAGCTCACAATTATAGCAGAAGCTCAGTTTTTGGTTAAAAACATATAAAGCAAGCTTCAACCTTTCAGCCCGAAAGCATGAATGAAGCAGTTACAGAATTCAGAAAACAAAGGAAAGTCCTGAGGATATTTGTTACCTTTCGGAACTCAAAATTTTAAAATCACTTATGAGCTTGGCATACTTGGGACTGGGTGGTACTGTATCTATCTCTTCATTTGAAGTGTCAAACCTCTTCTGAGCATCTGGACATGTTTTTCCTTAAATTGCCAGGAGCTTGTAACTGCTGTCCTGCTGAGAATTGATTCCTCAGTGAAAATCTCCAGTTCTGCATAATGAAAATAGGACAACACTGGAATCCATGGAACAAAATGGCAAGGCTTATAAGCCTGTTATTTAAGACTGTTATTCTTTGAGATTGATCATCTATTTACTTAATTAAATAGGCCTGTAGTCTTTAGATCACTTAACCTTTCTCTGGCACACTGTAGTGCCAACTTCCATTGCTTCCTCAAAGTAATAACCTTGCTCATTTTGCAATTCAAACAGCAGTGCTGTCTCATATGGGTTTCCATGTGGGATTCATCCCTGCCTCTGGTGCTTTACAGAAATGTCTTACCATTTAAAAGAGGCTGTGCACCTTTTAAACNCCTCTGGTGCTTTACAGAAATGTCTTACCAGACAGTGCTCTTTGGAGCTGTGCGTCTTTTAAATGGCTGCATTTAGGCTAACCTAAGTAAATCATCCTTGGGTTAATGAGAATTATTTCCACACAGCATATATGGTACAGAACTAGGCAAGAGGATATTTTCAAAGGTACTAAAGACCAGTCAGAGACATAAAATTTTCCCAGAGAGAAGTCATAGACAATTAGATGTCTGACAGACATAGCAGCCATTGAAAATCCTTTTCAAAACTATCTTAAATTGTCTTCTAAATTGCCACTTTAGGAGTTCAAAGTATATAGGCAAGGGTCTATTTCACTATGAGTCAAACTTTAGGTTCAACTGAAACACTTCTTCTATTATTTTTCATGTGGTAATATTTGTCACTGTTTACTTCTAAAAATAAATACACCCACCAGAGTTTCCTTGAGAACCAGTACATGGAATGAATACATGAAAATAGTTAACATAATGAACTGCAGCATAAAAGGAGATGCATCTTGCCACTGACTCCTCAAGCCAGAGGTCCAATGTACAAATGGGAAAAACTGAAAACTACAGACTAGTCATCAGACTAGTGTGAATTGAAATGTTACTGAACTTCTAGTTTAGGTGCCAGAAGGAAAGACAGAAGAGTTTCCCCCACTGATATGTGATAAAAAGGTAAGCACAAACTGAGCACCAAAAGTTCCTTGACACTGAGAACTAAACTAAAACTTTTAAGGATTATCTCCCTTTGTGTGTCCTTGCATATTTTATTTAACAAAAGGTGTTAGGTAACAGCCTTCTTTGATAAGGTCTATGGTGAATACATGGGTTTATCATGGACATATATCACAAAGTACTCAAGCCTGATATATCTTGAAGTCTAAATAATAACCTAAAAGCCATTATCTTCTTCCAACTGAAGCGCAGAAGTCAAAGGTAAACTGAAGCTCCACTATAGCTCACCTAGAGCTGGTGGTCTTACATGAAAGATCTGCTCCATTCCTTCTATTTTCAATGCACAATGTCTCCCTTCATCAAGGCTGCATTCCCCTGAGGGGAACCGTATTGTTTATAATAACTATTGGTGACAAAATTACTTCTTTTCACACTGCTTTCCACGAAGTAAAGCTTCCCATGATGAATTTTGCTCTTGAACAAGGCACATGTGGCATTTTGGCATGCCAGAGTAAGGCATAGCAAGGATGAGTTCAGTTGTTTTCCCTCCATTAAGCATGTCAGGAAAGTCGGGGACCATTGTTTTAATTAACTAGGTGACATCTTTGACTGAACTACCAGGTAATTCAACTTTTCCTTGGTCTCACTACTGTAAAGAAATCACTGGGTTACTGGGTAGCTATTGCTGACATCAACAAAAAGTGTTTGGTTATTCTCAACCCCTAGAGCCCTCAAAGTCTTGAACCTTTATGAATATGTATGATGTGGTTCCATTTCTCCTTGTGCATTACTGAGAGAAGTCCTACGGGACCCTATAATTCAAAGGTAGTGAACCTGCCACTCACATCTCTAAGACTTACTGACAGCAGGGGAAATTGCTTGAGCTGCTGACTTTTGGTCCCCACAGGGGCACCACCAGAAGGATTGAGCTCAGCTCTGTCTTTATGGTCTGCAGCCAGGAAGGCATTTTTTTCACTTAACCTGAGCACAGTTGAAGTGAAACTGAAACATGATAACAAGGAGACTCAATGCAAAACACGGACACCAGAATCGGGTGTCTGTATGAGTTGTTTGCCCAGCAGAGCCACATGCTCCATTACAGAAAGTGGAGAAGCAATTGGTACAGCCACAGGGGCCTCAAAGCTCTTCAACACATCCTTTCCAGACTTCTTTAGAGAAAAGTATCAAGTGTAAGTAAGCTTTGGTGGTGTAATCTGTTGATAACCTCAGTAGCTCAGCTATTGCCATGCAATATAAACAGTGGGGTTCTTCACACAGACAATTCAAGGCATTTCAAGTTAGGAACAGAGCCTAATGGCAGAGCTTTGATGAAATAGGATGATTCCAAAAGGGACAGATAACCTGTTAGCCAGACAGGCTGTAAATTCAAAACTGTACTCACATGAGCACATACACGTTCAGGGTGTCGTGGTTTAATCCAAGACAGCAACTCAGCCCTACAAAGCTGCTTACCCACTTCCTCCCACTGAGAAAATTTGTGGGTTGAGATAAAAAACAGTTTAAGAGGTAAGAGAAGCAAAAGGTAAACAAGGAATTAATTTACCACTTCCAACGAGCAGGCAGGTGTTCAGACATCACCAGGAAAGCAACGCGCCATCATGTATAAAGGTGATGTGGGGAGAAAAAACTCCATCCCTTTGAATGTCCTCGCTGCTTCCTTCTTCTCCCCACAGCTTTACATGCTGAGCATGAAGCCCTATGGTATGGAATATCCCTTGGGTCAGTTGATGTCAGCTGTCTCAGCTCTGTCCCCTCCCAACACCTTATGCACCCTCAGCCTCCTTGCTGGTGGGGTCGGGTGAGAAGCTATTATGAAGAAAACTTTTATCCCCGCCAAAATGAACACAAAGGTCATTCTTACCCTTACCACAATCAAGGCAGTCATGCCCATAGTAACAAACCACTTCATTTGCACAGGCATTAGTCAATTTGTTACCTGAGGTGCCCTGAAGAAGATATACACCTGAGTGACATTTAAACTATTTGCTTCTGTTCAGTCCACAGCTCTAAAGTTGCCAAATGAAAAATGACAGCAGAGCATTAAAAGGTACTGTTTTAGGCTGTTTGCAATGAGAATTTGCTATTAGTTACTAAAAAATTCCAAACAGCTGCGGGAAATGACTCCCCAACAAAATGACAGATTATCATATAAGTCATAGGATGACCAAGACTTTTAACATTACAAACAAATACATTTTTTACCTACATCTTTTAGGTTTTCCTTGGCATTTAAATTTAGATTCTATTATACCTTTGCATACATTTTAATGGCCATATAGATTTTGTAACAGCATTCTCAGAGTCGTGAGATGGAGGTTATTTTGTAGCACAAATTTGCTTCAACCAACCACACTCTAATAGAACATGGAGATGAAAAAGAGCTTTTAGTTTATCTATTTTTCTGGTCACTGAAAAATTGTTCCCTAAAGTGTATTTTGCAATGCTTTGCTGAGACTACTTCTCTTTTACCAAAGAGCTGAGCAGCTGACCGCTGCTACTCATGGGACGTTTTACTGCAGCTTATTGAACTTCACATTTAGGAAGTATTTTTTCCAGACATTCAGTCTTGTAAATTTTCTTTCCTTTTTATTTTTTTTTTTTTAAATGTCTGTTTTTAGCATACCCCCCCAATAATTAATTGAAAAGTTTACCTAAATTATATTATTACTAAATGTGGAAAATATTCCAAACTGAATAAACAGTATGTTTCCTGCTGTCACAGACTTGCCAAAAATTACATTTTCTTTTTCAGTGACTGGCCTATATAAAAGAATAGAATCTATTGTTACCAGCAATTTATTAAGCAATTCTTCTAGCTGAAATGCGAGTTTTTCAGGTATGTCTGATGTCCAGAAACTCAAAAAAACCCACCAGGCATCTAAAGTAGCATTTAGGGAGAATGCACTCAGGAAAGTTCTAAATGGAAACCCCAAAAGCTTCTGGCTCAGCTTCTGTGTAATTCTGAGGCCACAACCTTTGCCAGCAATATCTCTTCGAAGTTAAAATGTTTCTTCCTGCCTGAAGAAAGTCTTAAAATAGATCTGATAATTTAATTTGAGGTCTGAATTTTCTCCAAATTGAAGGATGGTTGGATCTAGGATTTTAGTTCATATTTATCTGTAAAGCTAGAGAATAGTTTAATACTTTGTCCATGTTTTCAGCAAGGAAGTCCCTGTATTTCTTAAACTCTCCCCTACAGTTTCTTTGTCACTTTTAACCTGGAATGCCAAAAATGGTAGGTAAAGACAGGATTAAGTGGAAATAATCCCTTCCCCTTCAGCAAAATTCAGTGGGTGATATTGTCCAGCAGAGCACAAGTTTCAAGGCAACAGTGTAACAGTGCAGGAAAAAATACAAAAATGTGTGTGTGTATGTGTGTGTATATATATATATACACATACATATATATATATATATATGTGAAAAGCCAAACCAAACAAAAATAACACTGATGGCCAGGAAAGTGAAATTAAAAAAAAGCCCAAACAACCAAATGTCTGACTGTTATGGTACCCTAGACGCCTCATAACTGCAGTTGTTCTGCCCACCCTGATGCAAGGTTTTGCTTAGTCCCAGATCAAGCACCACATTTTTCTTCAAGATTTTACATTCATTTTATGTTCTTAGAAAGCCATATCCTGTCAGACCAGAACAGCAAGACTGCATTCAGCTAGAGCTAAAATTAAGATGCTTTAAGAAAGCAGGCTTTATGCAGCAGTTCCTCTTTGCAACTTTTACTGCCCTTGTTATTTTTATTTTCTCAGTTTTCTGCCTGTGTCAACTGTGATAATACTCCCTTGGTGTTTTTTCTTCCTTTTTCCAATTTTGGATCTTCTTTTCTCTTCAGTCCATGCTGACTTGTCTCTAATTGATGGTTTAGTTGCTCCACGTGCAAAGTGGCTCCTGAGCTGTGTTTAATCATTGCAGTAATTTATCTTGGGCAGAGAAGTAAGTTTAATTTATTTGTGCTTTTAGGAAGAGATATTTTGCATCTAAAGAATTTACTTCCAAAGGGTGCTTTTCCACAACAGCATAATTTTTACATTGTTTCTTTAAGAATATATATCAGAGGGTAAATGATGCAATCATATTTCTCTGGCGCATTAAGTACACACATAAGACTTTGTATTCATGATAGTGTGTAGCTGGCTTTGATTTAATTTGGTTTTTTTCATGAGAAACAGGATTTAAGCATGGTATTTCCACACAGGACCACAGCTGAGTCTTGTGGAAGAGCCATAGAAGAAACTATGGCAATTGAATAAATACAAGCTGCAGAAATCACAGTTGTGGAAATATCTTGAAGCTGGAGTCTATTGGGCTGCAGAACGCAGAATTCATGCAGGGCTTCTCCTGTAGAAACCACAGCCTGGGGTAGGCAGGGGGAGAGCCAGAGCCGTAGAGTTGTATACTAACATCTCTGGAAGCTGATCCCAAAGCATCAGTATCAAAGGCAGTACCACTGTTTTCAGGCTGCATTAACAGATATGTCTTTCCACCTGAGCTGTGCTGGAGGGAAGTTCATCATCCCCCACACAGATGATTTTTGTGTAGAGAGGGAGTAGCAGTCACTGAGGGTTTGCCCCACAGCATATAGTGAAAAACACATTAATCCTTAAGAATTTTTTTCTCTAGCTTGCTGTCTGTCTGAGCTAAACTACTGTGTCCTTTACAGCTGTTAACCTCTGACAGAAAAGAGAAAAGTTGCACAGTAAGCCTTCCTTTTTCATTTTTATTAGTTACTCACAGATGGAGAAAAGAGCTGTCTGTATGTGGTATTAAGACTTGCATACCTGAAAGCTTATCTGTACTTTTAGCTACATCTACTAGCTCTGATAAAAGATGTAACCACTCTCCCCAGACCTTGCATTGTTTACATCCTTAGACCTTCACGGCTACAGCACTGCCACTACATCAATGCTGTTATTATTGTCATTGTCAGATCACAGCTGAAGTAGGTGGAAAATAAGTTCCACATGGATCTCACAAGCACCATGAAGATTATCACTGCTCCTAATCAAGTTATATGCCAAACAAGTGGAAAGGGTGAGAAATTGTACTAATCTTATGGTTCATGTGCCACCTTCCATTCCTGAAGGTGTCATTAAAAGCAGATAAGATGTGTAGGTAGATGAACAAAGAATTCACAATGATAAGTAGAATGTCTCTTTCTGCACATCCTGGAAAATGCCCACATCACTCAGTCACCCTGCATGCATGGTTTCTGGGGGAATTGGTAAAGTGGCATGGAAAAGGGTTGGTGGCTCCTGTTCAGCTCTGCTACCCCCAGTACTACCTACCCTGTGCACTACCTCCTCCAGTGGTGGATAAGAAATGCTAGGTGAAGAGGTTAAGTCAGGACATGAGTTGCAACCCAATTTGATGCTATGCACACCTCCTTCTGTGGGTCACCCCGTGACATGGGTGCTGAAATACTTGTCTTTATCAGCAAATGCTTATTTTGAAGATGCCCCTGTCACTACAAAGCATTGCTTAATTCATCCTTTCAAAAGGGAAAAGTATTTAGAGCAAAGTTTAAATGCAATTAAAAGCCTGCACAGATGGAAACTGCACAATTTTTCAGTTGTCCTCAGCTCAGTTTAACTCTGCCCCAGGGGCTGTCAGCAGCTCCAGAAATGTTGTAACTCAAGGGGAAGTCCAAGGTAAGCTGATTTACACAGAAGACAATGCAGAGGATTTTCTTATTAAGCAAAACATGTCCTCTCTGATGCGCACTCACCACTCCAGGGTGAGGATGGAGATGAAGGCCCACCTCACAGATCAGCACACAAGCTCTGCGCAAGGGTGGAGAAGATCTGTATGGGCTGTGCCACCCCTGTCTCTCTCTGCTCAGGAAACATTTGGCCAATTAAACATTTAAACAATGACTTTGATGTGAGTTTATTGCAATTCTTATGCATCCATATGTCCCAACAGCATTTGAGCAATGAAACATTGCCTTTTAGTGCTGCTTTCCACGTCCTTTACAAAGAAAGTAGAAGTGTCTGCTGTGACACAGCAGCTCAGCAGCAGGCATGGGAAACATGATTTGTGCCACATTTTTGCCTGAAATGTTCTCACATAGCAGATATTTTTATAGGTAAGTCACTTCCACCATTTATAAATATTTGTGAACAGAGCTCCAAAGGAGTGTTTTGGCACATGCAAAACCCCCAGTTTGTCTTCCTTAAGAGTCAGTAGCATTTTGGGAAGATGCTACGGATGAGCACGTGAACCTCTACTCAGTCAGTTAATATATGACTTTGTGGACAAGTACCTTAAGTTACTTACCCTCATTTGTCATCTCAGTGTAATTTAGACCTATTTTTGGTGCTGCCCAAACTTCAACAGATTGCAAACAGAACTCTCTCTATGAGAGTTCCAGTTAGCCCAAAAATATCCCATAACTTCAAACAACACATATGCAGAAAGTGTGAGGGGTTCTCATCGAGTTTCAAAGAGAGATCATGTATGTGAACGTGTCTTGGAACACAGATCTCCACTTTTGACCTATCCTCTTCTTTTTCCAACATACTTTCCATAGATTTTTACTAAGAATGGGGCAGAAATTCTCATCTCTGTAGTCTTCTAGAGCTGTATCAGCCACATGTTTAGAAATTCTGACCTTCACAGCTTCTTTCAAAGTGCTTGAAGTAGGAAAGCCAAACAAACTCAAAAACCGAAACAAAGAGGCTAGCCAAAAATCTAGTATTGCCGATTAACTGACTAGCAATCTATATGCATCCTTTCTTAACCTTTTTTGTATAGTGTAATGAAGTCTCCAGAGGCAAAATGTAACATGCAAGCAACGTGATTATTAAAAAATATTATCTGGATTTCTTCCTTATTAAACATTCATAAAAGCCTAACTTTTGGGAAAAATCTGTCTACATGGACTTCAGGTCATAATAAAATTGGTTCTGTACCCTTCATTAAGGCAGAAGACCCACTGACCAATTGGACTGACTCATTGAAAATACAGGTCTATATCAGTTCATTAGGACTTTACACCATGACTTTACATCATGTAGGCCCTCTGCTATTTCCTGTTAAAACAGAGCAAAAAAGAGTTCATTTAACTAAACTGGAACTACTTCTGTAAACAGCTGTTTTCCTCATTTAAGTTAAATCCACTTTCATTTTTAAATACAAGATCAAAAATTAATCCAAATTCAAAAAAATGCCCCAGTCTCTTGTATTCATAAATGAATTCTTTTGAATTAGCCAATCTGGATGCTTCTAAGAGAAAAGCGCAGATCTAAAATTCATGCACTGTTAGAGCAGCAAGTGAGTCTTTATGACTGAAAACAGGTTCTTAATGGAAACTGCAACTCTCAGCTATGCCAGTGTGAGCATGCTGTTCTAATATGCATAGTAAAATGCCATAAAATAACAAGGCTGCAAACTTTACTGCAGCAACTGTGCGTTAAAAGACAATAAAGCACACATCATTCATAGCAGATTCAGTCAGTTATAAATTTCAACACTTACAGCTATTTTATAGTACCTATAATGAGTAGAGAGCTGTGATTTGCATTCAGACTGAGCATGCAAGAAGAAATTCAGGAAACCATGAAGTGCCTTTGTGAACACAAAGCGTGGTTCTCTCTCAAACTGCTGTGTCAAAATTGTACAAAGAGATGAAACAGAGTTCCTCCAAAACTTTCAGTAGTAGCTAATTCCTCTCTCTGTTAACAGCGTGCATTGTACACCCCCACATTCACAACAGCTGTATCACAGCTGCTGCAGGAACAGCTCATCCTTCTTGAAAAGAAAGTCAGTGCAAGGGAATACAGACCTGCAGAACTGCTAATGAAAGGTAGGGCTGTGTCAAGCTATAAGAGAAGGTATTTGACAAGGTCTAAGCATACTACATTGACTCTTCAAGCTTGTGAATCTCCTTTTCCTTTCCTTATTTACAAACTTTGAATTACGCTTTGTTTCAGCTAGAGGCCAGTGTTAATACCCGACTTTAGGTCACTAAAAGTATTTGGGTGGTTAGGTGCCTTGTGGATGAAGGCATTCCACTGAATCCTGATCCTGTCCAACACAGGATCTATGCTGATTCACTGCCAGTCTTAGAGGAAATAAAGGGGTTTTTTGGGCTACATCTGTACCACAAAACTAAGAAATGTTTTTTAGTTCCCAGAACCAATTGCATAACCCAGCTGTTTCCTAACCACACCACATGTGGAGCACAAACCAGCTCCTGCTGCTTCTCTCTTACTCCCTGGGACACACATGCTATTCTCCACATGCAAGAAGCCTGCCAGCAAGCACTGGGCACTCTGATCAGATGTTGTCTACATAAATAGCAGAAAAATAGAAAACTAGAGTAATCCAAGAAATGATCTGCACCTTCTTTTGTAAAATTAAGTTCTGCAGTCCATTCACTAATTGAATTTAAGTCTACTTCCTATAGATTGGACACTAAGCACTTTTGTTTACTTGCACTAGGTCTTGCCGGGATGGAGTCAATTATCTTTATAATGGTCCATATGGTTCTTTGTTTTGGATTTGTGACTAAAACAATGTTGATTACACACCAATGTTCTGGCTGTTGCTGATGAGTGCTTACTCAGCATTAAAGCCTTCTCTCTTTGTCATTTTGGCCCTACAGGCAATAAGGTTTGGGGTGAACAAGAATTTGAGAGGGGAAAAAAGCTGAAACAACTGACCTAAATTGGACAAAGGGATATTCCATACCATATGATGCCATGGCCAGCAATAAATAAAAAAAGATGTGTGGGGTTGTCTTCCAGCGTAGTTGTTGCTCAGGGTCTGGCTGGGCATTGGTCTGCCTGTGGGAGGTGATGAGCGATTGCCTTTGCATTAGTTGTGTGTTGCCTTAGTTTTCTCTTTCCTTCGCTTTTAAATTGTCTTTATCTTGACCTAAAAGTTTTCTCACTCTTGTTCTTCCCATTCTCTCGTCATAGCATGGAGGCGGTGGGCAGGTGGCCCGTCAGTGAGCAGCTGTGTAGGTGCTCAGCTGGTGACCAGGATAAAAGCACCACAATACTGTATCCTTCATGTTGGTAAAACTGGTTATGTATTGATAAGCTGTGTTAGAGCAATAGCTGATCACTAATGACTACAGATTTGCTAGATGTTGTTATTGATCTGGCAATGGCTCATTCCAAAGACTTTGCAGTATTATGGACCTATTTTCCTTTAAACTTACATTAGCACAAATACTCAACAAACATCAAGAGCAAACAAAAGATGAATTCAGTATGAAAGGTACTACAGATAATTGTTCAGCAAATCAGACTACTATGTTACCTTGTCCTTGATTTCATACACATTGTTGTTCTTTGTATGAATAGTATTACATGGTGTAAAGCTGTTATGATAAACCAAGAGGATTGCACATCGAAGGTTAGCAACATTACCTGAATGCTCATACAGCAGTTCTACACTTTATCTGTACTGATGACCTGTGGCACAGAACAAAGGTGAATTGCATTTACAAATTACATATATGAAAAGAAGGTATGTTTATGTATAACTAAATGTCTGGCAGTTTTCAGTACTGTAAGAAATCTTAGCACAGAGCTTTAAGCAACCAAGTGTTCCTGGTCAGGGCAGGGGGATTGTAACTAGATGATCTTGAAGGTCTCTTCTGGCCCAAACCATTCTATAATTCTGTGATATTAACTAGATAGAGTAGCACCAATGACAATCATCAGCCCAGTCCTAATGCCTTCTTCTCAGTACTCAAACAGCTTAATGTAAACCTGTAAGGTATTATTGAAGATAATAAAGGCTTAGAAATGTAACATTATAATATAAAGTGAAGTTTCCTCACTGGAGTGGTGCTTATTTGCATAGAAGATGGGAAAATATGGTGGGAGAATGAGAACAGTTTTGAAATAGTGCAATAAAATACCTTGCCTAAACTTGACAGGTTTCTGGCTCACTCCAAACCACTGTTTTCACCACTGCCAAATCTAAGAGACAGAGGTTTGGGACTCTGACACATCACTCACAAATATCTGTTAAAGTCTTAACAACTTACCACCTGTCAAGTAGTTTTCCTAACTAAACATGTGCACACTGTCTCAGTAGCAAGGCAGAATTCATTTGCTCAATTTCTATAGAAGGGAATATAATAATAGTGACTGAAATGTATGCAAGGAATTATTTCAGTGATTCTTACTTCAGTATCAGAATTTCATCATCTCACCAACTCTTCTTCACCTAGATACTTGTAAGTGAGCTTCCTAAAAAAAAATAAAAAGAGATTAAGGTCTTGTGGAAAGTTGGGTCAGCTGAAACCTCTGTAAACTCAGAAGAAATAGATGGCAATAATCAGAATTTAAGTAGACTAAGTTATAATAAAACTGTGAGCACTTTACTAAGTCTTTCCGCTGTTTTTACTAGAATACTTTTCAAGTTAAAACTTTCACATGGATAAAACAAAACATTGACAAGGCACAGACTAGTGGAGTAAAGTACTAATGAAGCTGTAATGAACTAGGTTCTTTTGGACTCATTCTAATAAAAATAACAAAATTTACTGAGCTTAAAGGGTGAAGCAACTGCAAATAATGAATATTAGGCTGTTTTTTCGTTTTTAGAACTGCCTACTGAATAGCCCAGCTGACCAACTGCAGTCCTTTCAACAACCACTCCTCTTATTGCCAGAATTAGAGTTATTTTCCCAATGATTTCATGTTTTTCCTGTGAAACAGGGTGACTGAAACATCACAGATCATTGCCTGGCTGCAATTTCTCATCATTTACAACAATTTAAACATTTTAAATAAACATTACCAACTGCTCAGTTTCTTGTGCTTACAATTACATGCAACTAAGCCCTAGCCATCAGCGTGTTTAGATGCCAGCATTGCCAGCTCACAACGTATGTGAAAGTACTCAGAGCTATCTGCTGTGCGTCAGGCTGCCCCACATCATTTAACCTGAGGCAGCAGGATACAAGTCATGATCTCTCCTGGCCAAACATGGACCATAGTTTAAATAAAAGAAGTCCTGGCAAAGCTATTGAAGCAGAGTAAAAATGTCACTTAGTATCTAATGGCTGTATTTTATTACAGTAGTTTAGCTGAAAGGACATATCCTGGGCTGCGTCAAAAGCAGTGTGGCCAGCAGATTGAAGGAGGTGATTCCCCCACTTCTACTCTGCTCTGGTGAGACCCCATCTGGAGCGCTGTGCCCAGCTCTGGGATCCTACAACATAAATAGGGTGTAGACCTGTTGCAACAAGTGCAGAGGAGGGCCTCTAAGTTGATCACAGGAGTGCGGCACCTCTCCCATGAAGACAGGCTGTTCAGCCTGGAGAAGACAAGGCTTTGAGGAGAAACTTTATAGCACCTTCCAGTAGCTGAAGGGGTGTTACAAGAAGGCTGGAGAGGGACTTTTTACAAAGGCCTGTAGTGATAAGACAAAGGGTAGTGGCTTTAAACTGAAATAGAGTAGATTCAGATTAGATATTAGGAAGAAATTCTTTGACTGCGAGGGTGGTGAGGCACTGGCACAGGTTGCCCAGAGTTGTGGATGCCCCATCCCTGGCAGTGTTCAAGGCCAGGCTGGATGGAGCTCTGAGCAACCTGGCCTAGCGTAAAGTGTCCTTGTCTACATCACGGGGTTGGAACTAGATGATCTTTAAGGTCCCTTCCAACACAAACCATTCTATGATTCTGGGATTGTATGACAATTTGACTCACTATCAGGTGACTGTTCAGGCAGCTGTGCACAGTAAGCTACTATTTGCTCTTTGCAATTAGCCTTCTTCTCTTAGCTTTATGAGTAGTCTGGAAACACTTCTAAGAAGCAATCCATAATATTTGCATCTTCCTGACCTCATCGAAAGACCAACTGAATTTCGAAACCTCAAAAGAAAAAGTGTCTTTGCAGTATAATGCCAAAGAGAATCGCTGCACAGGGAAGATGCACAGAAAAGATGAACAGTGCCTTACTTGCTGGGATCAGTGACACATAGAGTTTATAGGATACATTGTGTTAGATATAAGCACTACTTAAAGATGTTGTTACTAAGCCAACCTTAATTCAGCTTGATCCAATGCACAGCTAACGATATAGATGCAGGAAACACTGGTTAAAAGCATGGACACATGTATGGAAGAGGATAAGATGGAGGTGACTTGACCAGATGATATCTACTGCTCATGGACCTTCAGATATTTTATGGACTTCTGGTTTTAGTTCCTTCAGAAACCTTTTGGTGTTTGTACTCAAGCTAAGAACCTCACAGGTATGTGACTAACCCATCTTTAGCAGCAGCTGCTGGAATAACTCATTGCACATTTTCTATTTTGGAGAAAATAAATGTCTCAAGCTAAAAATAGCTGGTTTTGATACTGCTTTTGTTCATTTTTTTTTCCTCTCAGAGCTGAAGGAAAGTGTTCTCTATAAACATACTTCTAAGAAACTGTGTGTAAGATTAAAGATTTCAAGATTCTTTCTAAATCACTTATTTTCCCCAAGCACATATCATTTAACTTCACTACAGCAGTCTCACTTCAAGCTATTAAACATTATCTCAAGGTTTTCACTATAATAGGATTTGGCAAGTTGATGTTCAGCATAATAAGTTTCAGTCTGAACTGAACATCAATATGCAGAACTCTGGAGAAACTTATGAAATACGCCAACCTTTAAGGGGCACTTTTAAGGAAAACAGCACAAGCATTTTACGTGCACATTTTCACCCTCTATGGATCTAAAGCGTCATGCAGAGGAAGAGAAACAAGTATGGTCATTACATGCAGGTCTGCCTTGGTAAGAGTTCAATCTTGTTCTAATTACTGTAATTGGTTTCTTTTGTGTTAGGTTTGTAGGACTGTTACAATGATGTCAGGTTATATTCCATGCTGGAGGTCTTCAGCCAAAGTTTTTCTTCAGAAACAGGAGCACAGGTATTGAGCAAACTGCACACCTTTTCATATTTCATAAGAAATAGCAACTCTTGCCTCCATGTGTAATATTCAGACCATTATTGCTATGCAGTGAAAGTGTAATATATTAATGGAATCTGGAAATAGTCTTGAAGCCTCATGTATTTTTCAACATATTGAAATGTGTCTCAGCATATTTTACTAGCATATGGCATTGTCATTTTCCATCAGGTGAAGAACAAAACGCAAGGGAGAGAGACATACTTTCCTCCTACAAGCATTGATAGAACAACAGAATTAGACTGAGAGGCACTAATTGCATTGAGAATAGGCCCCTTTATCGATGTTTGATTTGCTGCAGGATCACACAAACCCTGCCTCCCCAAAATCCAGAAATACATCCTAAAATGCCATTTAAAATCTAGCCGTTTCCTAGGTGTGTCAGAGCTTTATCTTGACTGTGTATAAGTGAGAATTGCACCAAAGTACTCAGTGCAACTCTTTCCTACGTACTACTAAATGTCTTCTGTTGTTTTGGGGGTTTTTTTGTGTTTTTTTTTCAGACACAGAAACATGAGGTCAAGTCAGGTTCAATATTTATAGGTAATTGTAAGAAGTTGTTTTCTGTAACCAGGGAAGACCTACTCAGGTCGATCGATCTAAACCATGATTTTAATCGGATTGCTTCTTCATTATAGCCTCTAAAAATACTTATTTGCAGTCTAGGGTAACCTTATATTGCATAATTGGTATTTGTGTCAAGTAAAATGGTACATTTTCTTCATATATATTTATTTCAACAAAAGTATAAGTTGGCATATGTTGTTAGAAACTTTATTTTTCTGTTGATATTTTAGAGACTGAAGAATTCTCTGAACTTCCTTTTTCATGATTAATTGTGAGAGTTGTCTCAGACTGTATTAGGCAGAGAGCTGCTCTTGAACTGAAAACAACTCAAGACAGAATTTTGGCATTTTTTAAAATTAATTTACTTTTTTTTTGCTGGAATACCCGTCGCATGTGAAAATATGTTTATACTATTACATATATCTGTTCTTGAATAACAGCAGAATTAACAGAATTTAATAAATTTTGGTCAAAGTTTTATTTTTTATTTTATCCTGAGCCAAAATTTCAAGATACTTAGATGCTTACATATACATACATTCATGTAGTTATTCTGAGCGGATAACTATACATTTGGATGTCTAAACAACTTTGAAAATATAACCCTATGACATTTCAATCTTTATAATGGGAATTTCACAACTTTTCTAAATTCCTGTTTCCTTCACAAGGTAGAAAAAAAATAGTAAAGTGAATTTTTCAGTTACTGTTTTTTCTTTTTAATTCAAATGAACAGCTCTAAATGAATGAAATGCTTTCATTTTAGAACTAGTTAGACTGAAAGAATATGTAAATAAACAAAGATCTTACCTTCATAGTGCAAGTAGCACAATGATCTTTGGAAAAAAATCTAGGAGCATGATGCTAAAAATTTGTAGAAGGACCAGTTGATCTTTAGAAGAAAAAGGTGTTTCCTTGTTCTTCACAAAAGTAGGAGGAAGAACACTCTTCAATTAATTAAATTTTGAGCAAGTGGGGGAAAGAACAAAGGCGGATCAACCAAACATCTGCTGTGTGATTTAATACTTAAACGTTGTGTTTAACTCACCTTTTAGCAGGAAGGTTTAATATAGCCTTCCCCTGAACTGACAGAAGACTCCAACTGCCATTGAGAAAAATAGTGTCATTTTTCTATGTTTCATTCCTAGGGTTCTTAGCGAACCATGTGTAGGACTGACACTCTTCGATTACGTTAGCTGGATTTACTATCCACCTAAAGTATAAAGCTAATATATTACAGCTTATGTTAAATAAGGCCATTTATTGTTTCTACCGTATAAATTAATGATTTAGCACTTTGTCTGGAGCATCAGGCAAGTTGAAGCACTTACTATGACAGGTAATACAAAATTGAATTTCTAAGGCATTTTTTTGTTTATTCTTTTTCTTGAAGGCAAGCAGGGCAGCATGTTGAAATGAAATTAGGGTGCACAAAAAAATAAATAGCAACAAAGCCGTTATTTGATTAAAAAATAAGTTAGTTTTTATTAATAGAATTCAAGAGAGCATTTCTCCCATATTTCTATAATTTAATTATTATGACGTCATTAAATTTCCATTTCATTTTGCACAGTTTCTTTTCTTAATGTCTTTAGTTTGTTACATCATTACATATGATTTGCTATTCATATTCTCCTTATCTAAAAGTATTTTTTATTTTACTTGATTGGTGATTAGGCTGCTGCTAGTTTGATGGAGGGAAGATATCCCCATGCATTTCTGTATCAGAAGAAAAACCTATATATACCTTTATTCTATTGAAAAAAACAATAAGATGTTTGAAAGTTCATGCAGAATAACTCACAATACCGACACCCACTCACTTTGTAGGATAGTCTTTCTTATTATTCTCTCTTGTGCGAAAAATTTAGATTTTGTGCAGAGTCATCATTTTTATTCTTTGGTTCTCTTTTGCTTTAGCCCACAGACAGACTACCAGAAGTCAATCCTGAAAGCACATATGATCTGGTGTTACAACAGCCTTTCCTTGAGTGGGATGTTGGACTAGCTGACCTCTAATTTTCCCTTCCAACTATATTTAGAAGATACGAATCTGTTAGAGCTAGTCCACAGATGGGCAGCAAAGATGATCAGAGGACTGGAACACCTCTCCTAAGAAGAAAGGCTGAGACATTGGGATTCTTTAGATTGGATAAAAGAAGGCTCTGGGAAGACCTTATTATGGTTTTTCAATACTCAAAGGGGGCTTATAAGAAAGATGGGGACAAATTTTTTAGTCAGGCCTGCAGTGTTAGGATAAGGGGTAATTGTAGAAGCCTGAGCAATGGGGAGTTAATACTCTGCTATACCTCAAATATCAATAGCCATTGTGCAAGTGGGCAAGTCAGGGCAGCTTGTGGCTGGAGAAGGGGGACATAAGGAGGTAAGGCAGCCCTTCTCGTGGGGCCAACTTCCCTCTTCTGGTCCATGGAGACCACACAATACAGAACAGCACAAGCACAGGAGTGGAGTCAAGGAGTGAATAAGAAGGGGATGAAGACCACTAAACACCCTCAAAGTCCTCTGACCCATTTCTAGAAAGATCCAGGGGAGTGGATTGTGCATGCATTTGCATGACAAGGAAGAAAACTGGCCCCAGGGTGGGGAAAACTTGTCTATAAAAAGGATGACCCCCAGAGTTCAAGCAGCAATCCTAGGACCCTGGAAACCCTGTTTGTTGGACGAACCCTGGACCCAGGACTAGTGATCTCCTCTCCTCTCCTATCTGATCTCTCTCTCTGCCCCCGCCTCACTCTCTTTCTCCTCTTCTCTCTTTTCGTTTATTCTTTTATTATTCTTACTATTAGAAGAGAGGGCCAAAAAATTTCCATGCTGAGGGTGTAATTTGCTAATAAAACTTTGTGAGCTTTTTTGGACCCTTCTGGCTTTTGCCTTTCTTTTTTGACCATGTGCATCTATGAATCTTGGGTGCTCCCTCCCACTTAGGAGTGGAACATGACAGTCTTAAAACATGACATGACATGGCTTAAAACTAAAGTAGGATAGATTCAGATTAGATATAAGAAAGAAAATTTTTTACGATGAACGTGGTGGAACACTGGAACAGGTTGCCCAGAGAGGTGGTAGATGCTCCATCCCTGGAAACATTCAAATTCATGTTGGACAGAGTTCTGAGCAACCTGATCCAGCTGGAGATGTCCCTGCATGTGGCAGGGAGGTTGGAATTATGTGATCTTTAAAGATCCTTTCCAACCCATTCTATGATTCTATATTTTTATAATTATGTATACTGTATTCATAAGGAGACTAAGTACCATTGAGAGATGTACTCAGGTGCTCCATACTGGATAATTACTGGATGAGATGTAATGGAATTCTTTATTTAGCTAGCTAAAAGTTATAAAAATTTACTCACAAGTGCTACTTTGAGGGAACTTAACATTAAGAAGAAAATTAAGACTGTTCCATGACTATGGACTCAATACTAAGACCCTGTCCTCAGCCTATTTAAATTCACTCTAGTTTTTCAGGTTCATCTACAGGCAACCTGTTTTTTATCTATAAACTGCTATGTCCTTAGAAATAAGACCAATTGTAATGGACAGGTGAAAATCAAAGATCAGCATAGATAGGGCAGGTAGTGTAATTATGAAGATAATTTAATACTGGAAATTGAGAGACTCAGAGGCTACTGCTCAAATCCAGAAAGTGCTATATCTGTGTACATGGGCTGAGAAAGCAAAACATTTTTATCTTTGTAATTTTCCTTCCATTCTTTTGTAGCAATCCATTAGAGTTCTCAGCAGAAGCAGTAACACGTACACACCATGTGTGTATAGCGCGGCAGGTCATCAAATAGAAGACATGTTAATTATTCACTCAAATTCATCCCACCAACATAAGATATATTGACATAAAACCTTCAAAATATCACCAGTTTCAAATTACTTTACCTGTGCCTGGTAAAAGCTCATCCATGAGTGATTTTATTGTACTATAAATTCCAATTTTGAAAACTTTCAAAAATCTGCTCTGTCTTATCTCATTAAATGCAATTAAGATATTTTAAAAAAATACTGAAATCAAATAACACCATGAATCTCCTTTTCAATCATGCTCCCTCCCTATCAAAGTCAAGCAATTATTATTCCTAAAGTGATCAACTAGCCAGTCTCAGAACAGGGCTTTTACAAGGGTGAGTCACATTTATCAGGACAAGCAACTTTGCTCAGTAAAGTTTCTCATGCTGTGTAAACCTGTTGTAGCTGGATACTTAATGGTCTTTTAAAACAATTCATAAAAGGTTAAGGAAAATTACATTCCAAAGGAGTGTTCCCGTAGGTCTCATAGAAACAAAAAAACTGGAACAATAGAGATCCATTGTATTTCCCAACACCCTCTGAAGAAACAGTGCTGCTTTCATATACAGAACCTTCCTAGAGGGCTCCTGAGACCTCAGAAGAAAGCTGTCTCTTCTGATATTTTTATAAGTGTATATTTGAAAACAAATCCACCTATAAACCCACCATTTAATAATCTCAAGGCTGCCAAGTAGACTCTGCATGAGGAGTTATATAAGAACTCATATAAGAACTCGATGACTCAGTTATAACTGTATGTCCTGGGCTAGGTGGCCCTGTGTGGGGGACTCATTTTGGCATCAGACTGGCAAGATTTCCTCATGTTAAGGCTTACTATTTTAAACATCCAAAGATTAGAAGACCTTTACTGTGTTTTGTTTTTCACACTAATGGATACAAGTACTACCCACTTTGTAATCCTAATTCAGTATCTTGAAAATCCAAATTCTACTGACTGGAGAGTCAAAGACTGCTGCTAATACAAAAATAACAAAATGCTTATGAAGCATGTTAAGATGATGTAGAAATGCTAGTACTCATTTACTTATACTTACTTACACTTTTTACAAAAGGCTGCCTAAGTTTAGATAAGCCGTCAAAATTATGTCCTAGCAACTCTTCAAAACAGAGAACAGGGATCCCAAGAGAAGAAGAATCAAAGGAAATGGTCATATGTGGTAAAGGGTTGAATTTGTGCTCACACATCTAGAACAAACCATGAAATAATATTAAATGGTCTAGAGAACCACTGAAATTAAAATTTAGGTTAAAGGTTAAATTAAGTTTGTCAAGACACAGATGATTAATACATTCACTTATCAAACTTGTAATAATGAAGTTTTCTGTCAGTGATTAGACCGTAAAAATTCCAATATGCATCTGTAATGAGATATGCTCTTCTGGCTTAACAGCTGAAGCTGGGACAAGATTAAGCCTTCACAAGCAAATCACCCATAAGTGTTTCTCAATATTGAAACCTTAGGAATAAACTAATTAAAACCGTATATTTACACAATTTCAAGGTTTATAGGTTTCTTTCATGAAATATTTGTATTACTTATTTGACTAATATAATGTTTCCATAAGTAGTACTTCGGAAGAATCCTTGACTTTCAGAAAACCTTCACGTGAACTTCCTAACCAAAATTTGTGAAATTTATGCCCTGTGGCTGAGTAAAAATGAGTTTGCCATTACCGGTAAGAGGCCACAGACTTTATATTAACCCAATGATACAAGTTCTCTGGACCTGTCTGCAGTTCACTTGTCTTGAGCTGATTTTAGCATGCCACAGCTGTGACACCAATTGTCTAGAGGTCACATAGCTATGTCCTAAATTGTTGTAGCTTTAGTTTAGCTGTGTGCAATGGTGCAGTGCAACGAATGCCTACTCCTAACTAATACGTAATGATAACAAGTAGTTATTCCGGGTAAAGTGAGTTGCCTAGAATAGGATCCTAGAATAAAAATGTAGCATTGCATACCAACAGAGACATACCCAAAAGCCCGGGACTGCAAACACAAATGGTAGCGGCCAGTTACTGGGCACCGTAGGAGTGCAGCCATGTGTGTCCAGTAAAATGGTTTTAAGGAAAATAAAACAGAAAAGCAAACAAAATATGAAATGGGAAATTCCTAGAATTAAAGAAAGAAACATTTTGGTTTAGATAGTGTATAAAGATAATTCAAGCGGATCCCAGGTTGAGGAATACCAGTCTCACACTCCTTCCTTTAAAGAACTCGGCATACTGATCACTTCTTGAAAACCTCCACCATTCTCTTGAGGGGGCTGTGGCAAGAGGAGGGAAGAGGATGGGTGAGCATAACAGCAGGGAAAAGCACCAGAAAATTTGCATACACCAGCCCTAACTGTGTTGTTAACAGTGTTAACACTGTTGTAACTGAACCAACAAAAATTTTACTTAGACGTTAAGATTTTAATTAGACTAATGACGGATTTTAGGGTCCACCTAGAAAGCTTACTCCTCATTAAGATTTTTGGTGTAACATTCATTTTGGACAATTTGCTTTTCATCTGTAATTCAGATTTTGTCTTCTCCTTGTCTCTTCCATCCTTGCCCTTGAAAATATATGAAACTGAAGCAGAAAGAAAATCAGACACTTTGCAGAATATTCCGTTAGTTCTGGTAGATATTTTGTAATGTTTTCAAGCTATACAATATTAAAAAATGCTGTGAATACAATAACATAGTTTTTAATGTTTGTTTAAAAAAGAAATCCCTCCAACAAATTGGAAACCTTCAATTTCTTTAAGTATTTTGGGGGGAAATAAGTGTATTGAACTGACTGTTCCCCAAGAAGTTCCATAGTGGAAGTTAACAAAACTGTAATTTGATTAGCTCATCATTTTATAAATATTAGCGTGACATGGGTCTGTTTACCAACAAGCAAGTCCTTTCTTTCATGGGGAAGGAAATTAACTCACTGAAATATCTGACATAGTGTTCCACTAAAGTCTATGAAAGTCAGAAGAAAGAATTCAGTAAATTATCTCCACTCATCCTGTGGGAGAATACACTGGGATGGAGGTTGTCTCACCGTGCCAAGAGAACAAAACAGCTCTCTGCTGGTGGACAGCCAAGAGCACAGGGACTTCTCCTGTGGCTCGACGCCAACCCAACCTCTCCCACATTGTGTTCTGGCTGTTAATATCAGACAGAAAGTCAAGGCCGGGGCAACCCTATGTCAGAAAGTACTCGCGTCACTGTGGCTGCTGGCAACTGTGAAGGAAGATAGAGCAAAGTCAGGCTGTACAGACCTGTGCCAAGGGCTAGCCCAGGGACCAGCTAAACCAGAAACCAAGTGTCGCAAAGGGAGCTTGCAGGTGGCTCTGCACTCCTCCACAAAGCCTTATCATTGTCCCCGGAGGCACAGTCAAGAATGGAATCCAAAGTCTCCTGGTGCATTATGTTTCCTTGCTCAGGATATCAACTCTTTCGGTTTGCGTAGTACCTTTTTTCCCAAAACTACAAAGACAGATTTCCTTAGGAGTCGTGCTCAATAGGCGTTCTTGTTTGTATTAGACTGCACATGCACTGGGACAGGAAGCCACAACATTTCCAATGCACTGTTAAAAAAAATAATAAAAAGACACATTCTGCGCAATGAAGTGTAACTTTGTACGTCAGTGAGTGATTGTTAATAGATAAAAGCTTCACTTGACTCAAAATTTTCACCATTCTTTGCAATTATGGAAAATAAATGTAATTTCCCTTATTTGAAATGGATCTGTAACCACGGGGGGAGTGTTTCAAATGCTAAATATAGGCTTGATCACCATCTGAGTTGCCCTAATGCACTGTGGCCTCCAGAAACTGCTTGTATGCCCTATGTTATTGTCATGGAATACCTGCCAGGCCTGTGAAAAGGCCTCAGATACCCTAGAGTATCTCAATTAGAATGAGATAGGTTTCCATGGTTGGGAATGCCATCCCGTCTCATTGTCTGATAGCACCGTCCTCATATCCTCAGTCTGGAGCACAGATGGTAAAGCTGCCATGTAGCCAGATTTCTGCAATATGTAGCATTAAAAAACAAACTAAACCAAACCAACACCATAAAAACCCCACAAACCAAACAAACAAGAACAACTACAACAAAACCAAAACAAAACAAAAACCAACCAAACAAACAAAAAAAGTCACAACAGCTGCAAACCCCTTAAGAGTTTGTCAGCTGTTGCTAGCAAAGTTAGTAAGATTGGTGCTTTTATACTGCTGGGAGTAGAGTAGGAACAAGATCTTACTCTCAGTGATTTTCCAGTTTGTGCTCTCAGTATCGGCACTTTCTTTGGACTAAGACCAATCTCAGATAAGTCCTCTGGGAAAGACCATGAAACCAGTTGTGCAGAGACCAATTTCTGCAGGAATCCTTTGTGATACGACAGTCATTGCCTTACTTTCCTCTCTGTTTGAAAAGACACATTCTGCCAAGAGGTCCTTGCTGACTATTTGCCTTAGGCTTTATTGTTGCATCAAACATTCAAAAAATGAGGCTATTCGGTTATAAGTAGGGCATTTCAACTGCATGACTAGGCTAAGGTCTTATATCATTCAAAGGAAAAATCAAAACTCTTATTTTATGTGAATAGTGTGCTCAGTTGCACAACTGTGTACGAGGCAGAAGGAGACGAGTTAAGTGCCTCAGTGAAGTCCCATGTGGAGGTAAGTAGTCCCAACCTCCCAGTTGGATGTTTCCTCCCGTAACATTACCTCACACAGTAGATCAATGTAAAGGAAAGAATTTTCCAAAAGATTTGTGTCAGATTAGTTCTTTTGCTAATGACAGGAAGGATGACGACTTGAGCTAGCTACAGCTGAGTCTATGCTGTGCTTCTGCTCCGTGCTGTGGTCCTGCTCTTCCTCTCACTCAAGCTGGAGTCAAGGGAAACACCTGCATCTTGGGGCAAACATTTTAGTGGCAACTGAAGTGATTCTAGGTTAAGAACTTCGCCCCAAGTCCATGACTATGAAGACCTATGGGATACCCATTACTGCTGTAGTCAGAGCACTCCAGTGCCAGTTGGCCTTTGGGTGATGGGAACACACTTTCCTGAGCCAGCTCCAGGCCTTAAGAAGCCAGAAGTGAATGAGTATGAACAGAAAATGAGCAAGATCTTTATTAAAAATGGGAGGATAGAGAGACTCTATTCTGAGCAAAAAATACATGGAGGAGCAGAGAGGTAGACAGAGAGGAACAGGACAGGTACTGAAAGGGCAGGAGATTGTACGGAAAAAAGTCTGGAAACTTTGGAGGAAACAATAAAGGGGAGGAAATGGATGAACACAAAACGAGGGATGAATGACATAGGAGAAGAGAAGGGAAAAAAGAAGCTGTCCAGAGACAGATATTAAACTACTTAAAAGTGATACCAAAGGTATCAAAGATTTTCTACCTTCCTCTCTTATTTTATGTTTTTGAAGTTAACATCCCATACTGGTACCTCTCAGTCTGACAACTTAAACAGAGAAGACACTGTGTACTGAGCAATGTGACTATTTGGTCTTTATAGTGAAAGATTCTCAGTGGAAAACAAAGTGGCTGAGTTCTTTCCAAGTGTGTCTGCACAGAACTGTTATATTTTAAGATTGAAAGATTTTATTTGAAAGCAAATGAGACTTTCAAGAAAATATTTTTTAAGAAAATTACCCAACGTTTAACTCAGATTTAGAAATCATCCTTATGTCTGAAGAAAAAAAAAAAAAAAGACAGGAACGTTGTCTAAAACAGGACTGTAATTTCCCAAAATCAGTTGTATGGGATATGTCTTACTCTGTAAGGCAAAATGACTTGTAGTTGGGAAAGTTATCTCATAGCTGCTAACAGAGACTCCAAGGACTGTTAATATATATAATAAATGTCTACTTTCAAAATAATAATATATGAAACCTGAAATGCATACACAAGCCCTATCCTTTCCATCTATCCCTCAGCTCTAATTTTTCAGGAAAATATTTGTCTCTGCATATTGTTTCTAACTGATTTTTGCAGCTGCTATAATATAATCAATCATTACATGGTGGAATGTGTAGAAAAATGGTCAAGAAGACAAGGGAAAACATAGTTTCAGGTACTGAGTTAGGGTTGGAGATTGGGAGTGGGGGGAATTCGTCTCACCTAATATTTTAATATATACAATGGAGATGTCTCCCTTTGAGCCTGTCACTCAGTGCTGTCTCTGCAGCCAAAAGAGAGGGAGAGACACCCTAAGAAGGGTTCATCTCACTCTAGCCAAAGCATTTAATGCAGACAAATCTTAAAAATGGTTTTAATTCCCTCTAATTCGCTCTACTGAGTATAAAAGGAGCCACCCCTGCAGGTAACCTTGGATTCAAAGGACTGCAGTTTAGACACCTAAAGGAGATCTCAGCCACAAGCAGCTTTATGGCTAAATTAGTCTTCATTCACTTTTCTCAGTATATTAATATCTCACATTAAAAATCTGGAGGCATTCTCATCTAATCATTCACATTCATTTGCACCCTTTCCTATGCAGATCACTGTTATCAAACAACCCTAATTAGCATGTTAGATGATTTGCTTATAGATCAAGTTATCTCTTCTTTTTTTTTTT